>CM062819.1:594799265-594974265 GCA_031772625.1 Pinus tabuliformis
CTCTACTAATTACAGCAACCATCGCTTTGGCAGTGGACTGCCTGCCCCTCCTCCTGCTTATCAGTCTTCTTTTATACATTAGGTAGGTACGGTGCTTATCTTACCGTGGTCAAGCAAGTTGTGAAATGTATATGATTTATAACATATCATCCATGAACAAAAGATTTATCGGGCCAGAAACTGGTTTTGGGTTTTGGTGTGAAAGTCCCTGGCTAATGTCATAGTCTCAATAGTCACTGTTAGACATGTCAGCGTTCACACTGGCTTTGACACCTTCAAACCTTACTATACTTCAATTCGTTCTATTATTATAATAAATTATTGTTTGTTGTACTATTCAATTTTTTCTGGTAAAAATAGTACTGGAGTACATTCCGTACATTGCAATTTCATACTGACCTCCCATCGTGGCAACTGTCCTTTCAACCTAAATATGGAGGAGATTAAGCCCTTTCATTGCTTCCACCAACAGTGTGTGAAACCATCTAATTTCGACCTAACGCAACATAAATCTCAGGGCCATATTTGTACTTCACGTGCACTGCTTGTACTACCAGATTTTGGTTCCTTTCTCCTTCTCTATCAATCTAATTTCAATAAATTATAAATTACAGACATTCAATGACGCAGTTTCAGAAAGGGTTTCACCTGCATATTGGGTCACATGAATAAATGAGACAGAGCAGGCTCGACTCGGGTGACCTTGCAACACATTCACATGACTAATGGAGAGATCAAGAGTTTAGAGTAATGTGGACGTGTTCCCAGGTCGCCCCAGTTGAAACCTCCTCTGCTACTGCTGCTTTAACTGCATTTTGCAATTTAGTATTTAAAAATTAGCCGATGATGATAGTAATTGTTGCTAAGCTTGAATAAATCTTTGTTTATAGTTGTGACAAACTTTATCGGTCAGCTGGTTTAACCTTGTATGTCTAGCTAAGCCAACTTCAACTCTGTTTGGTGATTCTACAACTAGACCTTAGTTGATATCAACTCCACTACACATTTTTACATCAACTCAACCAAAGCTAACATGAACTTGGCTCATTCAGTGGACTCAATCAACAAAGACTTTAAGTAACGGGAAACTCAATCATCATGGCTTATCTGATTGTTTCTAACATGTGTAGGTTTCTGAAATTGTTAATTTACGGTTTTAACTATGTTTCAAAAAGAATAATCATATAGAAGTTGTTGTAATAAATATCTTTTTTATTATGTTTATGAGCTTAGATAACCACTCATTTAGAAACAAATTGAACATGCTTCTTGCCCTTTCTCCACACCCATTTAATCTAACAATGGACATAGAGCATGTATATTTATACCTGTGCATTGGAAATACCATTTTATACTTTAATGTTTATTATTTTGTTTTATTATTATTACTTGAATTTCTTCTTAACAAGTGGTTGTGTTTCTTTTCCTTTTAGTGAAAGTATGGGCTCCAATGTTGGCTCTATTATTATGGAGTATAATTCATCTTTGAGAATTTTTCAATTATTAAATGAGGTTAGTCAATTGCTTAAACTATTAAATTTATTTCAAAAAGTTTTTGTTACTTTATAGGTTAGACACTGGCTTGAAATATTAAACTTATTTCAAAATGTTTTTGTTACTTTATAGATAAGGTGTAGATTTCTTGGCTCTGTGATGAAAATAATGAAGGGAAAATACATGTTAATCTGTTACTTTTGCTCTTTGATGGAAGTTTTGTAATGCATGACTGAAAAATACATGGTGAGAGAAAAATGCATATTATGCTAATTGAGGAATTTTTTTCGCTTGTCAAACTTACAGTATTGAATTTAACACACTAACACTAAACAACAATGAACTAACAATATTCATGATGAAAATAGCAATATGGAAGATTTATCTGCATAATTAAAAAGACAATATGGGAGATTCCAATCACGTTCCAAGGCATTTTTTAAAATGTGGATGTGACAAAAGGTTGTTGTGGAAGGTGTTGTTTGTATATGGAAAATTTCTTGATCATTGTGTATAATCCTAATGTTGATAGATATGTCTACTAAATGGTTTCAGTTAATGGGGCATTGATTTGAGCGTTCAATATATTTTTATTCTTTATCAAAGTATTCTTTTGTTGTATTTGTGTTCTTCAATTTATGCCTTACGGCGTTTCCTTTGCAACATCTGGTGCAAATGCTAGTAAGTTTTTATTTGTATTAAATTGTTATTATTAATGATTTATTTTCAAATTTAATATAAGGTATCTTATACCTTTCTTACATTTGTGAGATGAAAATCTGTAAATCCAATTTCCATATTTCACGAAAGGATCGAAGGATATTTAGCCAGCAATGATGTTCGATGACTAGGAAGGATATTTAACAACCAATGACGTCTTTGTATCACATTGTTGATTTTACTAATATATAAATCTTGATTTTACTCATATATCAATCCTCTGTATGTTTATATTTATATATGATTTATATATAACCATAATAAGTCAAGTCAGCGTGCATTTTTAATAATGAATAATGATTTATATATAACCATAATAAGTCAAGTCAGCTTGCCCACGGGGCTTTGGATTGACGGTGAATGGGTGCGCTGTTAAGACACTCCTTGCGATAGGTCACCGGTTCAAATCCCTCGTGGGTACTTAGGTTAGTCTTAACTAGAAAAAAAAAATAAGTCAAGTCAGCTTCCATTGCCTTGTATCTCATTGTATGTTTAGATTTATATATGATTGTCTCTAGCCCCTTCAAACCCATGATTCTTCTGTTGCGAAGCCAAACAAAAATGGCAATGACTGTTATTATCACCAGAGTGGCAGCCAATACCGTCAGTAGCGCTTTTTCTGCACTCATCACACAAATATACTATGTTGTTTGGTTGGATGAGAAATGTCAGCTTCTGGAAGGGCAGTTCAATCGTATGAAGACTCTCTTACTCTAATGTCAGCTATCAATTCCAAGATCGGTAAAATACGCCCCCTCAATCTCTGCAAAATTATCTGCTAAGGATGCAAGAAGGCAACAACAATATATCGATTGCCTCCTTTGCAAGCCTGAACTCTCTGCAAAAATCCGAAAGTGGAACACAACTTTTGATGAAGGCTACTTCAAGACGAACCGAACACCAGACTGGAAGGGTTGGAAATTAGATCTGCTGAGATACGACTTGAGAGGTGGCTTACAGAGGCTCCCCATAATCGAATATTTGTTGTATATGCGATAGGTGGCGTTGGAAAAGCAACATTGCTAAAATAGGTCTACAACACCTACAAGGTAAGCGGTGTTTTTTATCATGTGATTTGGGTCGCAGTTGCTCAATTTTCGATTATGGAGTTGCAGAGACGTATGGCTTCTGCAATCAATTTAGATGTCAGTACCTATTATTATGATGATGTTAATTCATGGAAGATGAACTTGTCAGCATATCTCAGGACGAAGAATTTTTTCCTAATCTTAGACGATTTCTGGAGCACAGTCACTGCAAAAGAATTGGTCGTGGAATTTGGTGAGAAGAAAGGGGGGAAAGTTGTACTCTCTACTCAAAATAGAGGTCAGATTCCATAAATGAATGCAAATTAGTCCATGCAAATATAGCCACCGTCGGAGAGGAAGCCTGGGAATTTTTTTGCAAAATATCTTTCAAAGACGGGTAAGTGCCTGAGGAGATAGAGCATATTTCCAGAGTCGTCAAGGAGGAATGTAAAAGGTTTCCCTTGGCTATAAATGTCATACCCTCAACAATGATTAGAAATCGGGATGTAAATGAGTGGAACCTTGCTTTAAGGCAGATTCAGACAGTGGATTCAAATTTTCTAATTACTCATCTTTGAATTGATCAAGATCAATAGTTTAGCCCATGCTCATTTGAAAACCTATTTTCTGTATTGTGTGGTTGTTCAAGAGGACTGCTACACTCCAGTGCACATTGTATCATACATGTGGATCACATAAGGTATAGTAAAGAGAAAATATGTGGACACCTTAATGGATACTGCACACGGCTAGGTAAAGTTACTTGCAGATCGTTCCTTATTCCAGTTGCGAGCAGTTGGTGGATCAAGTTATTGGGGCTTTACATTTGGAGTTCACGATGATGTTGTGCGCGACATGGAAATTTATGTGGCAGAGACTGAGGAAAATTTTGTATCCATGGCATCTCGGTGTTTCCCCAACATCAACACCCTTTTCCCTAACACCGAGACTTGCAATAATTGCAGGAGGCTCTTCCTTTTTGGTTTCAGTATTACGTCTCCACCAAACGAGGAATTGAGATGTCCAAAATTGGTTAGCCTTGTTCTAACACATAATCTTGAATTAAAAGAGATTCTGGAAGCTTGCTTAACCTCATCTCTCTAAGGGTGTTATTGTTGGAGATTCTAATTCCAACCACTTCTTAAGTGTCAAAACCATCCCTCCAAGTGCCCTAGTTCAGTAGCATTTAGTCGAGTTTAACTCCAGTCTATTGGAAATAATAATCCCAACCACCGCAATAAAGAGTCGTAGAGCAGCCATACCTATCACACATACTTTCTTGCAGGTTTCGTCTTTGCTTGAACACATTTTTCCAGGTTGCGTCTGTCAGACATACTTTCTTGCAGGTTTCATCTTTGCTTGAACAAATTTTTGCAGGTTGCGTCTCAGCATGAAGATAGAAGGACCGAAGCTAGACACAAACCATACAGAAACTCAAAAAAGGCATTTAAAGAACTTATGTACTTATATAAGCAAATATGGGCAAGAATTAATTCAACAACCTTGCCCACACTCTAGGAACACCTTCTGATTACACTCAACAACAACATCAAAATTAATTACGCTCTATCATGAATTAAATGTAAAATTGTATGTTGAGTTATATATGAATGTAAAAGTCATTTTTGTAAAAGGTTAGAGAGAGCGTAGAAGAGTAAGACGGTGCGGAGAGGTTAGAGAGCAAGTAGAAAAAGAGTGCAAGTCTCTATGGAGAAAATTGTGGAGCAATTTTTTGTGGGCGCCTAAAACAATAGTTACTGTGTTTGTTGCGCGTAAGTTTAAATCACTGGCAGTCTCATATAGATGCATTTCATGTTTTAGAATTCAATACTAAGTTTATTGTATTTCTCCAAAACCTACTTCCTCATTTTGTCGTGAGAAAATATTATTCATAAGTCTCTGAAATAGCTGCACAGTTGTGCGATATTCAACCCTGGAAAATAGTCTCACGGTGCACAAAGGTAGCTCCGTGAAATCGGCCTCGCGGTGCATGAACCTAGTTTCGCAAAAATAGCTTCGCGAAAGTCACAACGAAAATTAAATTCGCCAAATATTTCCAACATGGTATTAGAGTGGGTTAAACTCTGTTAGTGTAAAA
This sequence comes from Pinus tabuliformis, assembly GCA_031772625.1. Classification (NCBI taxonomy): domain Eukaryota; kingdom Viridiplantae; phylum Streptophyta; class Pinopsida; order Pinales; family Pinaceae; genus Pinus; species Pinus tabuliformis. The sequence goes on from CM062819.1 coordinate 594,804,606, forward strand.
ACAAGTGTTTTTACTAATGGTGAAAATTGTTTTGAGCGTGGATTGTGTTTACCATATTTACCAGTAGGTAGAAAGTTTATTTTTACGCTCAGGAATGGCAACATCAAGCACAAGCTTGACTAATCCCCAAATACCTCAGTTTAATGGAAAAAATTATGATTATTGGGCTATTACAATGAAGCCCCTGTTTTCTTCTCAAGATATTTGGGATTTAGTGGAAAATGGTTTTCAAGAACTAGCAGACGCAACAGCATACAATGCCTTATCTCAACAAGAAAGAGATGTGTTAAGAGACAACAAGAAGACGGATTCAAAAGCCCTGTTTTATATCTTTCAAGCAGTTCATGAAAGTATTTTCCCAAGGGTTGCAGCAGCAGTGAAGTCGAAGCAAGCATGGGACATCCTCCAGATAGCCTAGAAAGGATCTCTCATAGCTTTCAGTGGATGAGCTTAATGCATCACTAATTTCTCATGAACATTGACTAAATAGAGCAACAAGCTCATCATTGGAGCATGCCTTTGAGACACAAGTATCATTTGGTCAAGGTTGAGGTAGAGGAAGATAATATGCTAGATGAAGAGGAAGAAGCCCACACAGAGGTGGAAGAAACAACCCTTCAAGCTCAAATGGAAGAGGCAGCAATCCAAATCCAAGTCAAGGCCCAAGCCAAAATCAAGCACAAGGTCAGAGGTATGATAAATCTCAAGTTCAATGTCATTATTGTAAGAAGTATGGTCATTACGCAAATGAATGTAGAAAGAAGAAATGTGATATTAGTAACAAACCAAGTGTAAATTTCACAAGAGAAAATCAGAACCATGACAGCATGTTTTTAGCTTGTAATGTAGCACAAGAAAAACATAGTGATATATGATATCTAGATTCAGGGTGTAGCAACCACATGTCAGGAAACATAGAAATGTTTTCTGATCTAGATGAAAATGTGAAATCTGAATTGACATTAGGGAATGATAGCAAAGTCTCTGTCATGGGAAAAGGAAGAGTTAATATCCTAACAAAGAAGGGGGAGAATAAATACATCTCTGATGTTTACCTTTTCCCTGGTCTGAAACATAATCTCATGAAAGTTGGACAGCTCATGGAGAAAGGGTACAATGTCTTCTTCAAAAATGATGTGTGCACAATTTTGGATAGGCCTAAAAGCAGACAGTTGATTGCAAAGGTTCAAATGACAGACAATAGAATATTTCCCCTAAAAATAAAACCAAATTTGTAGAAAGAAGGTGCACAAGCACAACTATCAATGAACTCACAAGAGAATGGAAGAAAAGAGGCAGTTGTCACACAAGTAAACTTTCAAGCAAAGGTAAAAGATGAAAAATGGTTATGGCACTTGAGATTTGGACATCTCAACTTTGAAGATTTGAATTTGCTGCATAGGAAAGGCATGGTGAAGGGTTTACCACTCATAGGAAAACCAGACAGCATACGTGAAGTATGTATCTTGGGCAAGCAACATAGAGAGATATTTCCAGAAGGAAAGTCAATGAGGGCAAAGGCACCTTTCGAGATTGTCCACTCAAATTTATGTGGACCAATGCAAACACCATCGATTGGTGGCAGTCACAATGTATTGACCTTCATAGATGACTACACAAAGAAGACATGGGTCTTTCTCCTAAAATAGAAAAGTAAATTGTTTGAGCGCTTTCGCCAATACAAGGTTATTATTGAAAAACAAAGCAGACATTTCATCAAAGTCCTTAGGACAGACAGAGGTCGAAAATACATCTCAAATAACTTCCTTTAATTTTGAAGGGAGCATGGAATTCACAAGCAGTTTACAACAAGATATACACCACAACAAAATGGTGTGGCAGAAAGGAAGAATAGGACCATTATGGAGACGGCAAGGAGTATGTTGAAGGCAAAGCATTTGCCAAATGAATATTGGGTTGAAGATGTCGTATGTGCAACATATATCTTGAATAGGTGTCCAAAAAAAAGCGTCGAAAACATTATTCCTGAAGACGCATGGAGTGGAAGAAAACAAAATGTCACTCACATGAGAGTTTTTGGATGTGTGGCTTATGAACATGTCCCGGATGAGTTGAGAAAGGAGTTGGATAGCAATGGGGAGAAATGCATATTTGTTGGATACAGTGATGAATCCAAGGAATACAAACTCTACAATCTGTTAACCAAGAAATTCCTAATCAGCAGAGATGTGCAATTCATAGAAGAGGAAGCATGGGATGGAATTTTAGAAAAGACAATCAATTTCAAAGCATGCATACCACATGAAGACAAAGAGGAATTAACATCAACAAGTAATTCCTCAACAGTGACTACCTCTACTCCTATTCAAGCGCAGTAAAGCAGGTAGCAAGCAATGCCATCAACAAATAATAGGACAGTTTCGCGCAGCCAAGCAAGTGCTTCTCCAAGCACATCGCGAAGCGTGACACCAAGTGACATATCAAGCCCATCTTCAGCAAGCACAAGAAGGCCAAAATTCAGAAATTTAAATGAAATTTATGAGCAAGATGAAGTTGATAGTAGCGCAGGTCTGAATTCCTTATTTGCATTATTTTGTCATGTAGATGACCCAATCCACTTTGAAGATGCAGTCAAAGAAGAAAAATGGGTTGCGGTAATGGAGGAAGAAATAGAAGCAATAGAAAGGAATGACACATGGGAGTTAGTGATTCTTCCAAAAGGAAAACATGTAATTGGAGTGAGGTGGGTCTATAAGACCAAAAGCAACATTGAGGGAAATATTCAAAGGCACAAAGCAAGGCTAGTTGTCAAATGATACAAGCAGCAGCATGGAAGATATTACGTAGAAACATTCATGCCAGTCGTACAGATGGAGACAGTGCACGCAATTGTGGCGATTACTGCACATCATAAATGGATAGTGTATCAGATGGACATAAAGTCAACGTTCTTGAATGGAGTGCTGAAATAGGAAGTGTATGTCACGCAACTGCCTGGTTATGAGATTGAAGGCCAAGAATACAAAGTATATCGGTTGAAGAAAGCTATGTATGGGTTGAAGCAAGCATCGCGCGCATGGTACAGTAGGATAGATGCTTACTTGTTGAACAATGGTTTCAACAAATGTGATGATGAGCCTACTCTCTAAATCAAAGAGAGTGAAGGTAAGATTCTCATTATCGTCTTATATGTAGATGATTTGATCTTTACAGGCAGTGATGATTTCCTCATCGTTGATTTTAAACAAGTAATGAAGAGTGAGTTTGAAATGCCTGACTTGGGATTGCTAAGATATTTTCTGGGCATAGAAGTGAAGTAAACAGAAAATGGAATTTTTATCTCTCAAGCAAAGTATGTGGCAGAAATTTTGGAGAGGTTTAAGATGTAGAATAAAAAGTGCACACCAACTCCAATTGTCATAGGGTTGAAGTTGAGCAAAGAAGATTGCAGCAGCAATGTCAATCCAACATTATAGAAAAGCATGATAGGTAGCCTGATGTATTTGACCGCCACTAGGCCAAATATAATGTATGCAATAAGTTGGGTGTCAAGGTTCATGGAAACACCCAAGGAGACACATTGGCAAGCAGTGAAAAGGATTTTGAGGTATGTCAATGGGACAAAACAGTATGGCATTTTGTACACAACAACCAGTGATTTCACGCTGGTTGCTTAAAATGACAGTGATTGGGCAGGCAGTTTTGATGACAGAAAGAGCACATCCGGATATGTTTTTCATTTGGGTTCTATAGCCATTTCATGGGCCTCTAGGAAGCAAGCAATAGTGTCACTATCAATAGCAGAAGCTGAATATGTCACAGCAACCGCAACAGTGTGTCAGGCACATTGGATGAGAAGGATGTTGAGGGATCTGCATCATGACCAAGACGGCATGACAATTATTTTCTGCGACAACACCTTAGCAATTGCATTGTGAAAGAATTATATTTTTCACAAGAGGACCAAGCATATTGATGCTAAATATCATTTTATTAGAGAGCTGATTAACAATGATGAAATTGTGTTGCAGCACTGCAGGTCACAGTAACAGTGTGCTGATATTTTCACAAAGCCATTGGTAGGAGAACATTTTGTTTACCTCAGAAACTGTTTGGGAATTTTCAATGGTGGCAGTTTTGATTAAGGGGAGTGTTGGAAATAATAATCCAAACAACTACAGTAAACAGTCGGGCAACAACCATACCTATCAAACATACTTTCTTGTAGGTTGTGTCTCTGCTTGAACACATTTTTGCAAGTTGCATCTTAGCATGAAGATAGAAGGACCGAAGCCAGATGTGAACCATACAGAAACTCAGAAAAGGCATTTAAATAACTTATGTACTTGGATAAGAAAATATGGGCAAGAATTAATTCAACAACCTTGCCCACACTCTAGGAACACCTGCGCGGTTCTGATCACACATTAAAATTAATTACGCTCTGTCATGAATTAAATGTAAAATTGTATGTTGAATTATATATGAATGTAAAAGCCATTTTTGTAATAGGTTAGAGAGAGTGTAGAAGAGTAAGACGGTGTGGAGAGGTTAGAGAGGAAGTAGAAAAAGAGAGCAAGTCTCTATGGAGAAAATTGTGGAGCAATTTTTTGTGGGTGCATAAAACAACAGTTACTGTGTTTTATTGTGTAGTGTTGCATGTAAGTTTAAATCACTGTAATTTTTATTTTACTTGATGAATGAGCGGCAGTCTCATGTAAATGTATTTCATGTTTTAGAATTCAATACTAAGTTTATTGTATTGCTCCAAAACCTACTTCCTCATTTTGTCGTGAGAAAATATTATTCATAAGTCTCTGAAACAGCTACGCAGTTGTGAGATATTCAACCCTAGAAAATACTCGCACGGTGCGTGAAGGTAGCTCTGCAAAATCGGTCTCGTGGTGTGCAAACCTAGTTTCGCGAAAATAGCTTTGTGAAAGTCGCAACTCTCTGCCTCTCCCCTCCGCGAAAACGAGAATTAAATTCGCGAAATATTTCCAACACAATCATTTATTACTTATTACCGATGTTTCTTATTTAATATTATTTAACTGATTCGTAATACTGAAAAAAGCAGTCCTTTTCTCCACGTTTTATTCTATTCAATTTTTATCATGGTATCATAGATTAGCCTACATGAGACTCCTAGAGAGCAGTAGAGGAGAAGTTAGGCTAGTTTGCATAAGACTCCCTGTGAGAGCAGCATCGTGAGTGAAATGAGAGAAGAAGAGGTGAGCCTGTGTAAGACTCTTTGAGAGAGCAACATAAGTTTGAGGAAGCCTATGAAGAAGCAATAGGAAAATGAAGAAGTTGTCTATGGCTAAGCCGTTGAAGGCAAGGATGATACAGATTGAAGAAATTTAGCTCAATGTCATATTTCTTTTAGAAATTTTGGGAAGTTGTATTAACTAACCCCACAACCTTGAAGGCGGCATTATTAACGCCCACAGAAGGCACCAGAATCATGTTAGTGTTACTAACGCTGAACGACATTGCAAGAGCACACGTTAGTTTCATTCACTACACTATTCTACCTCTAAAGTGGCCTCTGTTCATTACACAGATCGTTAGAAAAAGAGAAAATAATGGAATCCGATTGGGAGCACAAGTCACAAAAACTCATTTAGGGCATGAGTCACAAACGAAATCTGATTGGGAGCACGAGTCACAAAATCTCATTCGAAGGATGAGTGAAAAAGAACACACGAAGTTTGATTGGAAGCATGGTCAAAGGTAAAAAAAAATCAATTACATTGAAATCACGAGGATATTATTGGGTTTCCTCATTTATTAAAACATGAATCTCATCTTTTCAAAAAGGGCTTATTAAAAATGGCAACTCTTAGAAACAAGTCACTAAGGCAATGATTTCCTTAGTGATTCACCAACAACCATGCATGGTATGGATGACTTGTTTTTAACAGTTGAGGCACATCTAAGATGTGACGAGCTGACCATGCATGACACACCATGTTTTTCGATGGTTCCATTTTTCCGAGTAAGCTGAACCTGGAATTAATGATGCAATAAATATTTCTTGCCTACAAACAACTGCATCCAATACAATACAGATGACAGACCATCGATACAATGTACACGCTCCTTTTGAATTTTAAGTTTGAATTTTCCAGCCCACTCGAAATTTGAATTTTGAATTTATATTTGCAGCTCAACTAATGTTTTCTTGCAGTTCAAATGCACTCATTTCCATACCCAACAGTCACCATGCACTCTGCTATGATGCGAAGCTCCTGCTCAGCACCACGCGACATCATGTAGTTTTGTAAATTCCGTCGACGTTAGAATTCTAACCTCGACTACCACTACCATTGCAGCTGCTCCCGTCCTCGTCCATTGTCCTGTCATCCGAAAAGCCATCTTCCAGGGTAGCGCCAAGTTCAGTTTGACATTCACTGTCAAAATTCAATTAAATTCCATCTATATGTAGACCATAGACATCTCCACGAGGCGTTGTGTGCGTACCAGTGTGGCAAGCTACTATTTGTTACCACTTTCTTCTCTTCCGCCATGTAACAGCAGTGGCTTCTGCAACTTCAAATCTCTCCCAGAGATCACTCTATGAGCTGAGGCCAATTCCGTCTCCTATGTATTGGCCTATGTATTTATCTTACATGATTTTACAAATAAAATTTACCATTCTTTGTTGTACTTTCATATGAATTGCAAACTTACCATACTTCAATTTACTATTTTTTAACAATTACATTATTACATCGAACCCTACATAATGGATGAATTTGCGAATTACATTTGCCAATCCAGCCGAACTCAGTAATTAATTTTTAAAGTTGTAAACACAATATCTTAACACTGTAAACCTGAAAATTGTCAAGGAATGTGGATGTTGCTAATAACTACTATATCAACCACTGACTTGCTGCTAGTGCAGTTTAAATCTCTATGAGCCATTAAACCATTTTTCTTGACTTTTCCTCTCATATCTTTGTGTGCTTTGCTTCAGCTACAACCCCAACATAAAAGCTATTAAACTCAAAATTCTCAGACTACAAGTTCTTAGCACGGATATTTTCATGTTTGGCTGCAATTCATTCTTATCCATAGTTCCACAAGACTAACCCACATTCAAAAATATCGATGCTTGCACAACGATGATCAGAATTATGGCGTTACTTGGCTTCGAAGATGAACTTCTCACAGCAAATCCTTCTGCATAAGCATGTGTGATGTCCACAATCCTATTTATCCTTTATGGAGGACGAGAACCAGCAATACAAATGACATTGCAAAGTCCTGAATCAGAGTCATGTTCACCATAGTCTTTCAATCACAGTCTCATAATATTACAAGATTAGTAACTCAATCCTCTTCAATGTAGTGTATTAGCATGAACTTTGAAGAGAGATAGGTTTCAGTGAGGATGCAATATTCCTTTAATAAACAACATAGGTTTGCAACATATTTCTTTGTCATGATCTTCGTAGTTATATTATGGTTATGACATTCCTGTCATAGTGGCAATGTTATCTTTGTCTTTCTTAAACTACAATACCATTGTTCCCATCCAAATATCAACAATCATAAATGCTAATCGTTGCATTGTGAGATCTGTAGATATATTTTAATCGTTTGTGACTGGCTTGGCATTTTAGACTCGAAGTCTTTAAGGATCTCTTTCCTATCACATGTAAGCGTGCATTGAGAATGTTTTGGGAGGATTTTTGGTTGCCTAGTTATTGTTGGTTATTTTAGCATTAGTTTGGTTTTTATTTTTTATAAAAATAATTTATTTATTTATTTATTTATTTATTTTTGTGGTTAAAGGTTTTTGAGGTTGAATTTGTTTAAATTTTCACAATTTACTTTTAATGTCTAATTAAATCAATATAAATAAATGTGCATAAATATCCATCTCATTTTTAATGTTTAATTAAATTAGTATAAATAAATGTGCATAAACATCCCTCTCATATTATTTATCTAGATCAAAAAATCATAAAAATTAATTAAATTATAATTTATTATTATTAATAAATTAATTAATTTGAGTTAGTTTTATATATATAGATTCACTCTCATTTTATTAGGTAGATTTTTAATTGTAAATATATTTTGTTGCAAGATGATGACTTGCTAATACCAAATATCTAGAAAAAACATAATTTATGTTGCCACATGTTTATATTATGTTTTTCTTAATTAATCAATTTAATTAAAAAGACAAAAATGGGGTGCGGGGCGCACACACATATACACATTAGTATTACCTTAGAATAGCAAAATATCAAGATACATCAATTAGATAGCCATTGTTTAAACAAAATTCACCCTAGGTTGTCCTATGCATTTTCAGGAACCATGTTGGTAGAAAGAAAAGATGCCATTGAGAAATCCCCAATGAATATGCCTCATTGTCCACATTCCATGCATTTTTAGTAACCATATTGGTATACACTATGATGTATAATGATTATGGTTATGGCAAGCGAAACACTTGATTTGATTCATGTCCTTTCCTCGCTTTGAGTTTGACTTGTTACTCTTTCCTTTATCCTTGTTGAGTCATTTAATTTTGCCTTTAATTATTTGACCAAATGTTGTTGGGATCTTCTCATCACACTTACTGTTGGTTTTTAACTGCATCAGAGTCTCCTCTTAAATACAATCCTCTCACAACCTTTCAAAGTTAGGAATGTTGTCGTGCATAGAAACATCTTAGATAAATGGTTCCTGTGAAGTTATAATCCATTCAATTCCATGTATACCAACTTTGCATTTGTAATATTATCCCCAACTATTGCATGTTGATCACGAATCTAAATGACCTTGCTAATATAACTAGTGAATATGGTATAGTAATCCCTAGGGGCATGAGTTCATTTTGCAATATCATCTACCTATTTATGTTCTCACTGTGGTAGAGGCCAACTAGGGCATCAAACATCTCCTTTATTGTTTTCTTCTTCAATATACGAGGAATCAAATGGTCCTTTATGGTATTCATAATCTTCCTCTTCACCTTTGCTTACTTATTTATGTTATCACTATGGTAGATTCCAACTAGGACATCAAACATCTCCTTTATTGTTTTCTTTTTTAATATATGAGGAATCAAATGATCCTTTATGGTATTCATAATCTTCCTCTTTGCCTTTGCTTACTTATGAGCTATCCACTACCACAAATCTATAGGCTAAGCATAACATCCTTGACAATATCGCACTGATCATTCTCTTCTAATAAATTGCAACACTCACTTTGTGTGATAGTAAATTTGAGTTTCCATCTAATCTATCCTCAAATTTGATGCTAGATTAGGCAATTTTTGAGATCTAATGCATAAATTCCCAGATCTAAAAATTAATCCTTAAAATAAAAATTGAAACCCTCTAACTACTAGTTCTTTTTGGCAATTAATTGATCACTATAAATCATTGAGAATATTAGTAAGAGAAAAGCTTTGATACCATGTAAATTTTGTGATCCTAGTTGATTGTTGTTTTAGTGCTCTTTCATTAGATAAGTGAGAAAAAATGTATTTAATAAAAAAATAATTTTTTGAACATTCAATTAATGTCACGCTGGTTGAAAAATGAATAATGAATGAAATAAAAAACACATAGAGGTATTTCTCCATTGAATCATATTTCCATTCCTTCGGAAAAGCCGACAAGGTGACCTTTACAACCTACCTTTAACTAGCAACTGTATGGTCATTAAATCCCCTATATTTGAAGTGTACACCTCATGTAAGAAAGGAAAAAGTTGAAAAAATACGATACATTAGTATGAATTTCTCCTTCGTGCCATTTTTTACTCTTCCTCCTCTCAACATTGAAGCACACTTAACCAATCACTAAAGACAAAGTATGACATATATGGAAAATATTGTTGTAGTTGTGTAGAGTCTATTGTATTGGCTAGTAACTTCAACAATCTATTCCTTTCTCCTTGAATGCACTTTGTCCTATGTTATCTTTCTTTCTCTCCTTTATTAAGAGATTGACCTCTCCTATCTTATCCTATTTATGATTTTGAAATAATATAACTAATGCCTTGAACCTTAGCAACTAATCTCATCAATCTTCTCTGGCACCTACCTTAGTCTTGAGATATGTAGCTGAGATTAAATGTTAATCCAATTCATAAATTTTCTTGAGCATCTAGAACATTTCATTTAGATTTCTAATACTATTTGGCTTCAAAGCATAAAATCTTTCACTTTTTCTTTTATTCATGAAGTGCAATTACAAAATGGAGTAATTTTCCACTTTTTCTAAGTGGTCACTAAAGACATTTCTTGAACTACTTCCTACATATTGTGACATTCAACCTATGCAAAAATTTCTTCCTCAAGCTACATTTCTCAATAGAGTCCTCATGCCATTATTGGAATGATGTAACTTTTCCTTCATATTTTAGCTTAATGAGGAAGACATCTAACATTGTTGCAAAATTTTGTTGTGATTAGTTTGTAAAATCAATTATGTGCATCACACAAGCCAATGAAATGTTTGATATTTGATATATAGAGGCAAATAACTGACTTCAAGATAGTCCAACAAATGAGGAATATAATATGGATTATGGAAGCATATGATTGAACACATATGCATCAAAACCTACAAAACTCCAATAATTTTTTTATGGAATTTTGGTTTTGACTCTTAAGCAATTTTTATTTACAAACTATAGGAACTGTGTTTTCCAATTCCCATTTTACGAATGACATCTTTAGGCATAAATCAAGGTAAAAGTATGAAGAGGTACATTGAGAGAGAATAGTATGTCATTTGGGATAAGTACTTGATTGGAACTTCGATTATGACTTGACAAAATTTCTTGGTCTAGCCCATTTGAATTGAGACCAATATTCTAGCTTGCATTTATATGGTATGCTCCATGATATATTTGTGGAAAGCTATGAGTCATGTTGCAAAGATGTTTGGATGATATTTTTATGCTGCAAGGAAAGTGTATATGAAATAGACTTTTGTTGCTTTTGCAATTCTACTCTTCAAATTCTACTCTTGAGCAACATTTTTCCAACTTCAACTAGAAACAATCTAGTCAAAATTTTGAGTATTAAATCTATATGATAAAGAAAATATATTGTCAAGAGAAATTAATATAAGAGATTCATATAAATACAAGGAAAAATAAGAATTCCAAGCAAATAAATCAATTTGCACATTCATTTGTATACATTTATCTCATTTTATGTGATGTTATTGTTGCATTGTCTAGAATTTGTTTCTTTTTGTCACGTTGCATTACTTTCATATTTTCTATGACCTTGACACTCATTTTTGGCTCATAGTAAGTGTAACGAATTCTAGTAACTTTTTCTACCTATATTGAAGAGGAGGCTTAAATTACTTGAAGTGAATGCTTATATGTTAGCTTATAATCGTAGCTATCCTTAAAAGATCTCAAGCTTACTATAAATTTGGGTGATCAACTATGCAATATTTAAAAGATGGTGATTGATATGGTGGCCCAATTCCTTTAGAATCTATGAGTGATGATAGTTGGTTTACTTATCACACCTACATTTCATAATAATGGTTGAAGTGCATGTATAAAGAAAATGGTATTTGGAAGTAATGACTATTAGGGTTTTTTACGTAGGTTTTATTCTCTATTTTGGCTTGGTGAAACATGTTAAGGTAAAGCTTCCACTCAAAAAGTTTCAAACTAATGATGAGGAGGAAGGAGTAATCAAAGGAATGTTGCATTAAGAATTGGGATGAAAATCCAATGCTACTTATTAATTCTGCAAGAGTTGATAAAGTGGGCTATTTAGTGCTTATGTTCAATACTTTTTCAATTATGAAGACACTTTGAGAAGGATCCTCATTAATCTAAGGGTTGAAAAGTTGATTGTTAAATAAATAATCTAGTGTCTTTTCTTCCTTGCTAATTTTACTCTAGGGGTTAAGAAGCTGATTGTTAAATAAATAATATAGTGTCCTTTATCCTTGCTAATTTTCCTATTAGGAAGATAAATAATCATTTCTACAAGGTGGTTTATGGTCTCCAACTATATTTATCATCTTATTGGAAGTGAAATTGAATTTCTTAGCAAACAGGGCTTCCTTTTTTCTAGTGTAGGAAAGACTGCCATTCTAAAATTTTGCAGAAGGGTTCGTAGGATTTGTCAAATTGTTTGTTTCATTATTTCCAAACATGATAACATGATGATTATTGTGAAGAAATATGTGGAAACTATGCTTGAAAATATTAAATATGATATATTTTCACCAACTGCAATATAGTTACCTAGCGTTACCTTGCTTTATTATATCATGGGAAGGATCCCTTCGTATGCGCCAACATTAAGCAATATGTAGGAAGATCTTCTACAAAGGAATATTTTTTAATTGAGTTAATTTTCCAAGCATCCAAAACTTCTAGTTGACAAAGAATGATAATCCCTATCTATTGTCTTATGCTCCATGGTATATAAAAATGATACTTCCAAAGGGCATCTCTTGTAGAAAGGTATTTTTTAAGGATTTTGTATTAGTCTCCAATACGATTTTAGAAACATAGGATTATCTTGTACATTGTTTGGAATGCATTTTTAACTATTTCACTTGTATCATAATTTATGTATAGCTACCATTTTTTTCACCATAGGAGAAAATTATAATTTGTGTTTACAAGTCGAGGATCTTAAAGCGTACTACACCATGCAATAAGATATCATAATGTTGATTGGAAAATGTGATGGTGAAGCAAGAATGATATTGAAATGACAATGTAGTCCCCACTCAAGATACATAGCATATCGATAAATACCTTGGGAGGGCATTAGAAGCAAACCCTTGCACAACCAACATTGGAAGGAGCTACTCAACTTACTGCATGAAGCTCAATAGTTCTTAAAGAGAAGATCCATTAGTTCCTACTTATCTATGGAATGGGTTGTTGGATCCCAAGAGATATTGAAAAGAGAGTGGAAAAATTACCCATGTTTCCCCCATGCCTTTAGACCCAATATTCAACACAATTGTTGGTGGCTACAATGGTTTTCCAAAGAAAAAAGTATTGTACTACATCCTTTTGTGGCTTTATGTCATTATTAAAATTTAATGTTGTTATCTCAATGCTTTAGATTTACAATTATAAATGATATAAAATAGATATTTGATTTTAAATGTTCATTGCTCATTTCCAGATCAAAAGTTTAAAAGAGAAGGACCATGTGTAGAAGATTTTATATATTTGTATAAATAACATGAATTATATAGAGATTATCCCACGAGAGGAGGATGGAGACAAACAAGAAGGGAATAAGAAGGATTGGGGCAAAGAATAAGGGAGGAAGTAAGGACGGATGCCAAGGTACTTTCCTTGAGGGTACTTTTCCAAATGACAAGGTACTATAAAAAACATGGCAGGAACACTACAAGAAGATCTCTGAAGGGTGGGTTGTTAGCCCGACCCTCAATCCCGTAGCACTAGTATGACAACGTGCCTAATGTTCAGGGGCTTAGTCGGTGGGGGTGGGCATTAATAAAGGAAAAATTCCATGTAATAAAGTTAATAAAGGAAAAATAATAACTAAGGTCATGGGACACATATTCCAAGTTGAATGTTGGGCAAGACATCCTAGTGTGGGTGTTCATTTGGTTTATTATGGCTAAGGAAATTGGTAAAGACAATGGAAAAGGCTTTGAAAAGGAAAAATGATATTTTTGGCAATTTATTTATGAAAATAATGGAAGTTAGGAGAAAAGGAAGGTGAAAGGTCAGAGGTTGCATGTGAGGAGGAAAATGAAGGAAAATAATGGAAAAATAAAGAAAATAGAGGCCTCATTAATAAAAAGGCTTCAGAGGATCAGTTGGTACATTTTGTCAATTTAACCTTTTGTCAGTTTCGTGAGTCCTGAATTTGCCCCACCGGACATGCCTCCCCGTATTATAATATAATATAATATTATAATAATAATTACCCAAGGGATTAATACTAAAATCCCTTAGGGTATAATATAATATATTTATTATATTATAATAATAATATGTTATTATAATAATAATAATATTATATTATTATTAACCAAGGGATTAATACTAAAATCCCAAGGAATTATGAACCCGAGGGAATAATATTAAACAAAAGGGACTAATATTATAAACCCAAGGAACTAATAAACCCAACTGTTTAATATTATAAATCCAAGGAATTAGTGAACCCAACAGATAAATATTAAAAACCTAAGGGATTAAGAAGAGCAAGGGATTGATATTAAAAACACAAGAGATTAATAAAGTTGACCATGATTGATATTATAAACCCAAGTTAATAATAAACCTGAAGGATTAATACTAAAACCCCAAAGGATTGTGAACGCAAGGAAATAATATTAAACCCAAGGGACTAATATTATAAACCCAGCATTGGTAAACCCTAATATAAATATTGGAAAGACTAAAATAAACATTGTTTATTTTTATGGTGAGACAATCCTTGTCACAATGTGGCATTCAACCATGGGTGGCTATGATATACAATGGTTGACCATGATCGATATTATAAACCTAAGGGAATAATAAACCCAAGGGATTGATATTATAAACCCAAAGGAATAAAAAAACTAAGGGATTAATACTAAAACACCAAGGGATTATGAACCTAAGGGAATAATATTAAATCCATGGACTAATATTATAAACCCAACATTGGTAAACCCAAATATAAATACTACAAACACTAAAATAAACATGGTTTGTTTTGATGGTGAGACAATCCTTGTCACAATGTGAAATTCAAACATGGTTGACCATGGTTTGTTATGATTGACAATGGTTGGCCATGATTGATATTATGAACTTAGGGGAATAATAAACACAAGGGATTGATATTACAAACCCAAATAAATAAAAAACAGAAGGGATTAATACTAAAAATCCAATGGATTATGAACCCAAGGGAATAGTATTAAACCCCAAAGACTAATATTATAAACCCAACATTCATAAACCCACATATAAATATTACAAAAAAATTAATAAACATGATTTATTTTCATGGTGAGACAATCCTTGTCACAATGTCAAATTCAACCATGGCTGACCATGGTTGACCATGCTTGATATTATAAACCTAAGGGAATAATAAACCCAAGGGATTGATATCATAAACCCAAATGAATAATAAACCCAAGGGATTAATACTAAAACCCCAAGGGATTGATATTACAAACCCAAATGAATAATAAACCCAAGGGATTAATGCAAAAACCCCAAGGGATTATGAACCCAAGGGAATAATATTAAACCCAAGGGACTAATATTATAAACCCAACATTCGTAAACACAAATATAAATCTTACAAAGACTAAAATAAACATGATTTATTTTCATGGTGAGACAATATTTGTCAAAATGCCACATTCAACCATGAGACTAATCTAGTAAAACCCAAATATAAATATTACAAACACTAAAATAAACATGGTTTATTTTCATGGTGAGGCAGTCTTTGTCAAAATGCGACATTCAACCATGGGACTAATATTATAAACCCAACATTGGTAAACCTAAATATAAATACTAAAAACACTAAAATAAGCATGGTTTATTTTGATGGTGAGATAATCCTTGTCACAATGCGACATTCAACCATGGTTGACCATGGTTGGCTATGATTGACAATGGTTGACCATAATTGATATTATAAAATTAAGGGAATAATAAACCCAAGAGATTGATATTATAAAATCAAATGAATAATAAACCCAAGCGATTAAAACTAAAATCCCCAAGGATTATGAACCCAAGGGAATAATATTAACATTCGTAAACCCAAATATAAATATTACATAGACCAAAATAAACATGATTTATTTTCATGGTGATACAATTTGTCAAAATGCATCCTTCAACCGTGGGACTAATATGGTAAACCCAAATATAAGTATTACAAACACTAAAATAAACATGGTTTATTTTCATGGTGAAACAATCTTTTTCAAAATGCAACAATCAACCATGGGACTAATAATATAAACCCAACATTAGTAAACCCCATATAAATACTACAAACCCTAAAATAAACATGATTTATTTTGATGGTGGGACAATCCTTGTCACAATGCGACATTCAAACATGGTTGACCATGGTTGGCTATGATTGACGATGGTTGACCATGATTGATATTATAAACCTAAGAGAATAATAAACCCAAGGGATTGATATTATAAACCCAAATGAATAATAAACCCAAGGGATTAATACTAAAACTGCAAGGGATTATGAACCTAAGGGAATAATATTAAACCCAAGGGACTAATATTATAAACCCAACATTTGTAAACACAAATATAAATATTACAATGACTAAAATAAACAAGTTGATCAATCAAAAAAGACAAAGGGACACAAAATTGTTTCCACTGTTTAAATAGATAAAAATGGGCCCAATACAATATCATCTAGAAATACAACCCAATAAACTTCAAAAACAAGTTTCCAGTGTCAGAATATATCAGAGACAACTTTTCCCATCTATGGTCAACTTCCGTCAACGGTCAATTTCAGGGAAACTCCCCGGTCTCATGCATGAGGAGTTGCTCAAGCAACTATAGGAGCCTAGTCGCTCCCTTTATGCTTGTGTGCCAGTGTCTTGGGTCGCAATTTCTCAGTGAAAAGTCTACGCCTATAGCTCAAAACCCTAAATTAGATGTAAACCTTGGAGCCTATAATTTTGGACCTTTATAAACTTCTTTCATCGTCCTTGCTTCAGACCTGTGAAAACTAATCAATAAGAAAATAAGAATAAGATGCTTGGTGATATCCACATATATAAAAGATATGCGAATATCTTTATGCTTATATATAAAAGATGTGTATATACAGAGGTTGTGCCTATATAGAGGCTACATTTCTGTACATATACAGAAGATATGTGCATATATTTTGTATATGTGCATCTTTTGTATATGTGCATCTACCGTATATGCGCAACTTCCGTATATTCGCATATCTTCCATATATGCGTAAATTTCTTATATGTGCATATCTTCCATGTATGCATGCCTTTTATATAAGTGTGCCTACCGTATATGCGCAACTTCCATATACAAAAATTGCGCATATACGGAAATTGTGCATATACGGAAGATAAGTGCATATCTTCCGTATATGCATAACTTTCTTATATATTCACATCTTCCATATATGTACATATTTTATGTATGTGCATCTACCATACTTGTGCAACTTCCATATATGGAAATTTTCCATATACAGAAATTATGCATATACAGAAGATATGTGCATATCTTTTGTATACGCGAAATCTTTCTATATACATATATCTTTCAGGTATATGTGCAACTTCCGTATATGCACATATCTTCCGTATATGCAAATATCTTTTGTATATGTGAAATTTTTCTATATTCACGTATCTTCCAGGTATATGTGCAACTTCTGTATATACACAAAACCTCCATGTATGTGAAACTTTAATATATATAAATTTATATATGTGCATATTTTGTATATGCGCAACTTCCGTATATGCACATATTTTCCATATATGTGTAACTTTCTTATATGTGTATATCTTTTGTATATGCATGTCTTTTATATATATGAATCTATAGTATATGCGCAACTTCCATATATAAAAATTACACGTATATGGAAATGTGCACATATAAGAAAGTTATGTATATATAGAAGATATGCACATATCTTCCGTATATGCACAATTTCCGTATATGCATAATTTCCATATATAGAAATTGCACATATATGGAAATTGTGCATATACAGAAGATACGCGCATATCTTCGGTATATCCCTAACTTTCTTATATGTGCATATCTTTCGTATATGCACGTCGTTTATGTATCTGCATCATATATGTGAAAATTCTATATATATAAATTACACATATACAGAAATTGTGCATATATGAAAAATATGTACATATCTTCTGTATATACATAAATTTTGTATATGCGCAAATTCCATATACCAAAATTGTGCATATACAGAAATTGTACATATACGAAAGATATGTGCATATCTTTCGTAAATACATAACTTTCTTATATTTGCATATCTTCCGTATATGCACGTCTTTTATGTATGATCATCTACTATATATACACAAATTTCATATACAGAAATTGCACATATACGAAAATTGTGCATATACGCAATATATGTGCATATTTTTCATATATGTCCATCTTTTGTATATGTGCATCTACTGCATATGTGCAACTTCTATTTATGGAAATATATTTTGTATATGCGTAAATTTCTTATATGTCCATATCTTCCATATATTCACATCTTTTATATATATGCATCTACCGTATATGCACAACTTCAATATACAAAAACTGTGCATATACGGAAGATATGTGTTTATATGCATAACTTTCTTATATGTGAATATCTTCCATATATGTATGTCTTTTATGTATGCGCATCTGCCGTACATGTACAACTTCCATATATGGAAATTTTGCATATACAGAAGATATGCGCATATCTTTTGTATATGCGAAACTTTTCTATATGCACATATCTTTCAAGTATATGTCCAACGTCCATATATACACATAACCTCCATGTATGTGAAACTTTAGTATATAACTTCCATATATGTGCATCTTTTGTATATGTGTATCAAGCATATATGCGCAACTTTCATATATGCACATATCTTCCATATATGCGTAACTTTCTTGTATGTGTATATTTTCCGTATATGCATGTCTTTTATATATGTGAATCTACAGTATATGCGCAACTTCGATATATAGAAATTGTGTGTATACGAAAATGTGCACATATAAGAAAGTCATGTATATACAGAAGATATGCACATATCTTCGGTATATCCCTAACTTTCTTATATGTGTATATCTTTCATATATGCGCAAATTCCATATATAGAAATTGCACATATACAAAAATTGTGCATATATAGAAGATATGTGCATATCTTCCGTCTATACATAAATTTCGTATATGCGCAAATTCCATATACAGAAATTGCGCATATACCGAAATTGTGCATATACGCAATATATGCGCATGTTTTTCACATACGTCCATCTTTTGTATATGTGCATCTACCGTATATGTGCATATATTCCTTGTATGTATAAATTGCGTATATGTCCATATCTTCCGTATATGCACATCTTTTATATATCTACATCTACCGTATATATGCAACTTCCATAAACAACAATTGTGCATATACGGAAGATATTCGCATATCTTTCTTATATGCGTAACTTTATTATATGTGAATATCTTCCATATATGTATGTTTTTTATGTATGTGCATCTACCATACATGTGGAACTTCCATATATGGAAATTTTGCCTATACGGAAATTGTGCACATACAGAATATATGTGCATATCTTTTGTATATGCGAAACTTTTCTATATGCACATATCTTCCAGATGTATGTGCAACTTCCGTATATACACATAACCTCCATGTATGTGAAACTTTAGTATATATAACTTCCATATATGTGCATCTTTTGTATATGTGCATCAAATGTATAAGGAGGTCCCCTGAAAGTTACACTGGCTACATGGCTCTAATAACTGAGCTTATAGATACTATTAGTGTCGGTATCTTCATCCCTCTGTCAGAGATCAAATCCTCTTGTTGCATTCGATATTAGGTGTCCTGCCCAGTCAACTGCATTCCATTAGGCACATGGATCATCTGACAGTAGTGGCTTCTCCTACAGTTTCCCTCATGACATCTACCTATTGGCTCATGTTTATTCATCAAAAATTGTACACAGTCACCTTTTCAGTCTTAAAGATTGCAGAAGTCTTTACTAGGGTTTTATTGTCATTAGGTCTAAAGTTTCATTAGGGTTTCATCAAAAAGTGTTTCAAAGTGTCCAATAACAACCGGTAAGCTATGAGTAGGTTCCAGTCTCAATAAATTTTATAATCAAGTATTCAGAGATGTGTCTTTCGTCAAATCTCTGTTTTGAGGAATAACAGAGTATTTTTGCTTTTATTGTACAAATTTATGTAATTTTGTCGCTTCATCTGTAAATTGCTTCACCTGCAACCCTGGTCACTTTTCCTAGCTTCAGTAGCTCCAACCCCCTGCAAAACAAGCAAAATACAAGTCATTCAGTTCATTACAAGTTCTAATAGAGCGAAAAATCTCAAAAATAGAGTTTAAAATATAGGCAAATTCAAAACATTGCAAAAGTAGGTTTTGTGAAATTAAAATTAAAGGCTCCATGAGTATAAGTCATTGTTTCAATTTGAAAGCTCATTTGCACTCTTGGAAGCAAGCAAAGTCGTGTTTGAAGGTGAGCAAGAGAAAATCGGAGAAGTTTTCCAAAACACAAAGGCACGACGCATTGGGTAACTAGCGTGATGCACATAACTAGCGTGGCGCATAGGGCCGTGATCTTTAGTGCAAATTAACATGGGCGTAGTGCACATAACTAGCGCGGTGCGTTAGGTTTGATGCGTGGCGCATATAGCTAGCAAGCCCGAAATCTTCATCAACTTGCTCCAAATCACCTAACATGCTTGGATCCTCACTTGTACAAGTAGGTTGAGCCTTTATCACTGCTTTTCATCCAATTTTGGTGGTTGTTTTATGGTTTTTGTATTATGGTGGTTGACTAAGAAAATCAAACCCTACCTCTCTCTCCAAAGAAAATAGTGCTAGGGTTTGTATCAAATCTTTGGCTGCCAAGTCATTCCATCATCTTTCTACTCCCTCACTCCATTTTCCCTCATTTCCCTATTCCCTAAACTCATATATCCCTAAATTCACTAATCCCATATCCCAATCCCATATCCCCAATTCCCATTTCCCAAATCCCAAATATAATTCCCAAACCCTAGTGCTATACCCAAAATTCCTAAATTGTTCCATAATCCCCTATTTTCCTAATTAAAACCTGTCCCAACAGTCCCTAAATCCCTCATTGTTTCCCCCCTCCACAGTCCCTCATATCACTATTTCCCTTGGTGGCAAAAGTCAAAACACATCATAAATCACCTATTTCTCATCAAAACAGTTCATCCACTAGCAGAAATGGCATCTGATCCCTCATATGATTATGAAGAGGAGACACATAGTGACTCACCTATAGAAGTACATGCACCCAAGAGGCCTCATAGAGGTGGCAAGCATATTCGAGAAGAACCAACCACTCTTGCTGAGTTACAGGCCTGCCCTCTTGCCATCACTTGTTTTCAGCACCAGTCCTACTATGAATTTTGTGAGAAGGTTGCTAGCATTTAGTTTCATCATGAGTTGGCTCATTTGTTTGTGTTGCATTTACATGATGGTCAAGCCACTCTAGCTGGTGTCACTTTCATATTAACACCAGAATCTATTTCACTAGCAACCAGTATTCCAAACATTGGAGAGCAATGGAACAAGAGGCAACAAATTGATCGAAACCATTATGAACCGTACATCAAACCTAGCTATTTGAGACAACTTAGGAGAGTGTTTTCTTTCCAGTACCTCAAAGATTCTTATGCTCCTTTGATGAAATTGATCATGAAGTATTTCAGCTGTGAGGGATGGTTTTCGCATTTATATGCTTTCATATCAGGTTGCTGATGCATTTTACCAAGGTGAGGATGATGAGCATCCCTTACTTGATGTGTCGAAACATCG
Source organism: Pinus tabuliformis (assembly GCA_031772625.1). Taxonomy (NCBI): domain Eukaryota; kingdom Viridiplantae; phylum Streptophyta; class Pinopsida; order Pinales; family Pinaceae; genus Pinus; species Pinus tabuliformis. The sequence continues at coordinate 594,826,217 of CM062819.1, forward strand.
AGAAGATGACCACTCTAGTGCAGCACAAGAGTCCTCAGCAGTAGTTCAACAACATTTACCATTTTTGTCTCATTAAAATTGTGGTCATTCATCAGCTTGGCTTACAATGCATTACTTGGGAGGATTTCATCTCTCGTGAGTTTTTCACTGCTCCTCAGGGACCTTCAGAGGCTTTGCATGAGACAGGTGGACCTTCTTATCAGCATGAGGGTCATGAGACACAAACCATTAGTATGTCGGTGTTTATCACTTATCAGAAGGGCACTAGAAGGTTGTTTGCAGCAGCAAAGCCAGTGTTATATCCACCCGGGGTGGAGGGGGAATCGCTTTCGTCATCAGCACAATAGGTTCAGGAAAAAGGAAAGAGGTCACTATAGGAGGAAGGACCATCAGGTGAGCGTGAGACTGATTTCATTCTCATTGAGGGTGATGATACTGATATGGGCCCGCAAAGCACAAATCTGAAAGAAATCATTCAAGAACAGCAGGCGGACATTGATGCCTTTTCCATCAACTTGGATAGAGCCCAATGGAAAATACAATACCTAGAGCAAAGGAATAACTAGCTTTAAGACCAACAAGTGATTATGGAGTTGCAAAACGTTCGGGAGAATTGCCAAGTTGCCCAAAGGAGGAGAGTGGAGTTCACTTCACTTGAGCAAGAGGTTAATGCCGATTGGGGGTCATGGCTTGAAAGAGCCAATATCCACTTGGAGAGAAAGTTAGAAGAGGCCATCAATAAGAATAATATGCTAAGAAACCTATCATATCATTACTTGGTGAGGAAGATGGTGTGCCAAGCTAGAATCAGGAGCTTCAAGGCAAAATTGAAGGGAGCATCAAGGAGGCAAAAAGAGCATGAAGGACTTCAGATATTTGCTGAGGCTTCCTTGTCCCAACACAATGTTTTATGGAGAAGACTCAGCCCAAATTTCAAAAAATTTGGGGCACTTTTTGCATTTTTGAAATTTTTGGCACAAAAAACAAAATTTTCTGCCCTATGCGCCGCACCACATGGCACTCACTTTTTCTAGGAGCCTCCAAATGACAAAAGCTTCACATTTTTGGATTTGGCATGGAAAATTTTGCTTTCCTACCAATGGAAGAGTAATTTGGATAGGTTTTGAGCCCTCAAAAGGGTAAAAAACACTCAAAAATGACCTGACTACCCTTATTTTGACACACAGGAAGTAGTGTTGGGAGAACTGACTTTTGGAGAGGAAAATGGAGGCCAAATTGAAATTGTCTACTTGGGTTGGAAAGTAGACAGTCAAACCTTTCCAGCAAGCACACTTGTAGCTAATTTGGACACTGGGAAGGCCTCCAAAAGTGGGTTCAAACAGGTGATACACATAGAGAATTAGGCGCAGTGCATAGAGGAAATTTTGCCACTTTGACCAAGTATTACTCTATTCTTCACCCAGCTTTGGCCAGTTTCACTTTTTCACTTTCTTAATGGAAAATTTGTGATGAAATTTAATGTACATTGATGGATCATGATGTAAATATGTCAAATTTTCAATTATGGAGGTAGATTCATCAGTTTTAAAGTTGTTTGAAACTAAATGAATTAGTTTCCTTGTTTCTAGAGGCATGCTGTTCTGTTGCCTGATTTCTAGTTCTCAGTTTAGAATTAGTTGAAACAGCTCCTAAACATGTGATCTCGACCCTTAGAGGCTAGGATGAGCTATGGTTTGTCTATATTATGTATTTTTCAGTCATTAGCATGGTTGGGCTTTTGAGAAATCCCTGAGCTTCATTGTACATTCATATCAACATTTTGGCTAAGGAATTGAGACCAGGGTTTGCAGCACTCTTTGGGATCCATGTGGAAATTTGTCTTGGTACAGTGCTTTCTTTTGTAATTGTGAATTTTCTTATGTGTTATGTATGCCATTCTCTATCTTGTTTCTTCTTAACTAAACAAACAAGAGTGTAAGTAGAATCCATTGAAATTGCAGTGCTCTACTTGAGGTTTGCTTTAGTTTCTTGATGTTTTCAGTTGTTTGGAGAGGATCCATGACTTTCCTTGCCCTCTTCAGCTCCTCACCTATCTAATCCTTCCATCTCACTCAAATTGAAGTGCCAAAAACAATTTCCTACCTTGCCCCATTGAGATCTCTGCAAGACTGAGCCTCGATCCCCGCACCCAAAATCTACCTTTCCATCTGAGCCAACAAAAACATCATTTTATTCAATCAAACTTTTTCACACATATACCTAGCCTAAGATCAGTATTTCTATCAGTCATCTCAAGCCCTCATCGATCATAATTTGCTGAGATTGACCCGGAGAGAGCCCTCTCCCGACCTGGTAGGGCTAGCTACCAGGTTAAGCATGGTTTGATGTTGGCCCTGGATCCTACCTTCCTCAGCCTAAGGTAAATCTAGGCACTAACATAGTGGCGACCATACTGGGGAAGAGATTGTTTGTTTGTTAGTGTTCTTTGTTTTATAAACTACAGACGGAGCCTGAAGATTAGCCAGGTAGCCTTCGAAACACTTTTGCTTTGCATTAGTGCAAGTAGATAAATGCTACTTCAGTCAATCTCTGGTCTAGTCTTATAAACAGAATATATAACTTGCAGATCACCCTAGTACATCTAATAATTCTAAGCTTTTGGATGATAAGTTTAGGATTTGATAGGCTGAACAAGTTGTTAATGTCCATTTGATTTCTTGGAAATAATAGCACACTGGCTTCCAGAAGACATACTAGAGAAAATCTGGATCCTGATCCGCCTCTTGTGTACGAAAATCCCAATTTTATTCCGAGAATCCTTCGCCAAGGAAGTTTTGTGATTCTCGTGTTCAAAGCTCAATCATGCCCTGTTGGCTTTAAGTATCTCGAGGATCTTGAGTTTGATGAGTAGTTCAAGTTTTCTTTGTTTGAAACCAAATCTGAAAGTGTTGTTGCTTCAACTGCCTTAAATCTTGAGCTTATTAGAAATCTAGAAACTGAAAGGGCCAATAAATCCATTGACGATTATATCTTGAATCAGCTCCAGACTTCAATTGTGGCTTCTAATATTGCTGATTTCTTAGAGACTGCTTCTGCAACCCTTGGGTCATCTGTAATTGCATCTAGCTCAAAAATTCCCACCGAACCGCCTTTCATTCCCACTATCCCTATGCAGCCTACTGTTTCTAATAAAAAATCTACAGTAGTGTCGCCTCCGTCTGCTCCTACTACCCCTCAAACCTCCAAGATTGCTTCACCTCCACATACACCTCCTCATACCCTGCATACATCAGCTGCACCCACTCCCCCAACATCCCCAAGACCGATTGCAAATCCACGAAGAGTAATGGCTGCTCATTTTGCACCTCTTATACTGCCTCAAAATTTGGATGACATGCCTACCGATTATAGAGTTAAGGCTTCTGTGATCCATAGGCTTCTTGGATGACATGCCTACCGATTATCAAAGTAAAATTCCATTGTTTGACGGCACTCCTCATAGTGTTACAGCTCAGAAATAGGTGGACAGAATGATGGATTTCTTCGATCTTCATGAGATTGATGCAGAAAATGTGACAATGAGACTGTTTGTACAAACGTTTGGTGGTGAAGTAAGGAAATGGTTTAGGGCTTTGCCGGCTGCAAGCATCACTACATTGGCCAATCTATAGAGAATTCTTAGACCGCTAGGAAGTGAACAAAAATCCTCTTCAGATCCTTTCTGAATATGAGCACATCAAGTAAAACATTGGTGATTCTGTCCAAGATTATTGTATTAGATTTAATTCTGTTTACAGTGCAATTCCTGATCATATAAAACCACCCATGGGGCTAGCCTTGATTAAGTTTCCGGATGGTTTTGATACTGATATGGCTTATCAATTAAGAGAGAGAGATCTGGGTACTTTGGAAGACATGCAAAATATTGAAGTCACCGTTGAAGAAAATCTACTTGCCAAGACAGCTAGAGCAAGAGCTTGATAGGATGAAACTTGACAAGTCTGAACCACAAGTCAGAAATCCTAACTTCCGTGGCCAGCAGCAACCACAATATAGGATCAAACAAAGAGAGCAGCGAGCCCAAGATCAAGCAGCGCAGCAGCAGGTGCAGACACCTCTACAGCAGAATTTTGTACATGGTCTGGAATCAGATGAAGAGGAGAATGTGATTGGAGAAGAAAATCATTTCTTTATGCCCGATGATATGCCAATTTTCATCACTGAAGATGAGGAGTACTCCGAGAATTCAGCTGAACAAAGGGATGAAAATTTCATTTTGGCAAATGAAACAGTTCTTGAGGAAGAGTCCGATGAATACCAAAGAGGATACATGAATGCTTTGTCAGCTTAGCAGTGACAATATTCACTCTGAAACAGAGATTTTCCCATAATCCAATTCAGAAAAGGAAGGAGGCGGCAGCGTCAAAGAATGATCCTCCTAATGTACAGAAAAAGGGAAAAGAGACAGCTGATCCTAACATCAACAAAACGACATCAGCAAGTGAAAGACCCAATCAACCAAATGTGTCAAAGGAGAAAACGGAAAAGAAGGATGTTCCAGTGAAAGAGGTAGAAAATGTCTTAGTTTTTAACTTCAAAAATGAAATTGCTAAGTTGAAAATATCCATTCCTTTGACTGAGTTGATGAAGAACAACAATTATAAAGGCCAGGTGTCTAAAATTTTGAATTTAGATCCATCATCTGACATGGTAACTGTGGAGGATGACAGTCCCAAGCTAATCTTTGGGCCAGCATTGGAAGGTTAGTCCCAAGATAGTGATGTCGCTTCTTTCTATATCAGTCTTAGGGTGCATGACTTTGTGCTACAGAATGCTATGTTTGATTCTGGAGCCTCTCATAATCTCATTCCTACAGCCATCATGGAGAAATTGGGATTGGATATCACTAGAGAATATCATGATATTTACTCTTTCGATTCTGGTACAGTAAGGTGCATTGGTCTTATCAAGGATTTGGTGGTCAGTTTGGATCAGATTCTAGCTAAAAATGTTTTGATGGACATGGTGGTGGCGGATATGCCTCCTAGATTTGGCATGCTTCTTTCCAGATCTTGGGGAGCAAAGATTAAAGGGACGATGCAACTTGATTTCTCCTATGCTACCATTCCCATGTTTGGTCAGATGAGAAAACTATACCAGGAACATAAAATGAAGTACATGATCACTAGCAAGAAGAAACCGGTAAATCATCCAATCAACTATGTACATACTGATCTAGAATCATTTATTTTGTATTCAGATAGCTTTAATGATATAAATAGCCAAGTAGTTGAAGTAGAAGACATTCTCGAGATCACTGAAAATTTCAGAGAAGTCTTAAAACAAGAAAGGAGAAAACTTAATAGTACCGCTGAGCAATCATTCATCCGTCAGCAGCAACATATTGATGGACAACAAGGAAAAGAAACAGAATTTCAGCATTTGGAAGAGGATGAAATAGGCCTATGGAGCATGGACTTTGATGGTGCAGTAGGAAGGGAAGGTGCTGGAATTGGTATTTGGATACGCAACCCTATTTTCGCCCCAAACAAAGTGCCAAGCAATGTAAGGGTCTGCTCTTATAAACTAGCTTTTGACTGTTCAAACAATGAGGCTGAATATGAAGCTTTAATTGTCGGTTTGAAAGTTCTTAGAAAATTGAATGCTAAAAGGATTTCAGTGTATGGTGACTCCGAGTTAGTTATCAAGCAAGTGAAAGGGGAATACCAAGCTAAGCATCCTCGAATGTGGGCCTACTGCAATGCGGTGTTGGATATCTTGAAAGTATTTTTTGATTATACTGTAACCTGTGTTCCCTGTGCTCAGAATGTCATTGCAGATTCACTTGCAATAACAGCAAGTAATTTGAAAATTCCGATGAATTCCAACAACAAGTTTGAGATTCACGTGAAGCATTGCCTAGTTGTCCCTGAAAATCAAAGGTATTGGCAAGTGTTTCAAGATGATAATGAGATCGACGAATTTATGCAAAAAAAAAGGTAAATTCTAGGACACTTCTATTGATGTGGAGTATGATGATGGTGATGCGAATATGGAAGTCAATCAGATGGAAGTTTTGCAGCTCAAAGACAACATAATTCCTAAAGGTCTAATACCTTTAGATGAGCTCTTTCATTAGGACGACGTGGCTAGAAAAATGAGCTTGCTGCCAATCGAAAAAGGAGTTGAGGATGTGAACATTGGATCAACTGAAAATCTCAAGATGGTAAAATTATCAAAGGTGTTGCCTCCACAGGTAAAAGCAAAGTATATCAGTTTGTTATCCTCTTTTACTGATGTATTTTCTTGGGATTATTCAGATTTGAAGGCATATGACACAAGCATAATTCAGCGTGTCATTCTGATCAAGCCAAATCAAAAGCCTTTTTGTTAGAAGCTAAGAAGAATAAATCTGAAGCTGGTGCCCTCAATCGAGAAGAAATTGAATCGCTTGTATAAAGCTGGTATCATAGTCCCCATAATATTGTCAGATTAGATTTCAAACTTGGTGCCCATCCGCAAGAAAATAGGTGAGATCCGGTTATGCATTGATTTTAGAAATCTGAACAAATTATCCTTGAAAGACAACTATCCATTGCCTAAGATGGATCACATACTTCAGAGAGTAGTTGGAGCATCTCGCATGTCGCTACTCGATGGTTATTCGGGTTATAACCAAATTCTGGTCCATGAGGATGATAGAGACAAAATAGCGTTCACCACTCCGTGGGGAACTTTTCATTATGAAAAGATGTCGTTTGGATTGAAAAATGCTGGTGCAACCTTTCAGCAGGCGATGGATATAGCATTTTCTAATGAAAAAGATGTCTTTCTAGTTGTTTATCTTGATGACTTAACAGTTTTCTCTGATACATATGAAGATCACCTCTATCATTTGAAGAATGTTTTTCAGCGGTGTAGGAAGTATGGCATCTCGCTCAATCCAAAGAAAAGTTTGTTTGTCATGGATGAAGGCAAGCTTCTCGGGCATATTATCCCAAAGGAGGGCATCTGCATCGATCCAGCTCGAGTGGAGGCCATTCAAAACATTAATTTCCCATGAAGTAAGAAGGAAATCCAATCCTTCAATGGTAAGATAAATTTCTTACATTTCTTTGAGCCCAATCTTGCAGAACACTTAAGAGAAATCACAAACATGATCAAAAAAGATAGTGCAGTAAGGTGGACTGGGGAAGCAATTAAGTCTTTTAATTTGGTGAAATTAGCTCTTTCTTCAGCTCCGGTTTTGATCAGCCTAGACTATACTCACGATTTTAATTTTTTTTCATTTGCTTCAGATCATAGTATGGTAGCGGTCTTGATGCCAAAAAGAGACCAGCTCGAGAAAGCAATTGCATTCTTCAGTAGAACCATAAGGGATGTGGCATTAAAATACAATATTATTGAAAAATAGGCCCTTTCCTTAGTAAAAGCATTGAAAGATTTTTGGGTTTATATTTTGCATTCTCACATCCTTGCTTATGTCCCTAATGCTGTTGTTAAGGATGTCCTAGTGCAAACAGATCTGGAGGGGAGAAGAGGTAAATGGATTGCTGCCTTGCTTGAGTATGACATGGAAATCAAATCAACAAAGCTCATTAAAGGACAGGGGCTAGTGAAACTAATGGCTAAGTCAAATCTACACGCCTTGGACATTAATCTAGTTGCTGCTATGTCCGAGGAAGATCAAGAGAATCTGCCCACTCAGGTATCATAAATTTTCCTTTTTCTCCTTGGCATTCAGACATTGTTTATGTACTCCAAAATCTCTCATCACCACCAAGAATGGCTAAGAAGAAAAGTAGGACACTGAAATTGAAGGCTGCAAAATTTTGTATTATGAATGGTGCACTCTATTGGAAAGATCCCGGTGGTGTCTTGCTGAATTGTTTAGTAGAGGAAGAGGCAAAACAGGTTATGGAAGATTTTCACAAGGGAGATTGCGAAGGCCATCTTTCCTAGAAAACAACAACCAATAAAATCTTGAGAGTGGGGTATTATTGGCCAAGTCTTTTTGCTGATGTGTACAAAATAGTGGTCAGCTTCCACGAATGTCAAATTTTTCAAGGTAAGAGGAAGTTACAGCCCTTACCACTCAAGCCCATTGAAGTAAATGCCCCATTTCAACAGTGGGGTTTGGATTTTATTGGTGAGATCCATCCTTCTTCTTCAGCACAACATAAGTGGATCCTCACAATGATAGATTATTTCACCAAATGGATTGAGGAAATTCCTACAAGGCAAGCTACCGATTCGGTAATTATCTCATTTCTTGAAAACAACATTTTGTCTCGTTTTGGCTGTCCAAATAAGCTGATCACTGACAATGCAACAACCTTTAAATCGAAAAGAATGATTGACTTTTTTCATAAGTATCAAATCACTTTGGGGCACTCGACTGCCTATTACCCTCAAGGTAATGGATTGGCGGAATCCTCAAATAAATCTCTTATCAACATTATCAAAAAGCTGCTGGAAACTAACAAGAAAAGTTGGCACAAAAAGCTGGTCAATGAACTTTGGGCAAACAGGGTAAGTCAAAAGAAATATATAGGCATGTCTCCTTTTGAGCTTGTGTACGATGTGGACACAATCTTCCCGACCTCCTCGGCAGTCCCGGTAGTCAAACTTTTGCAAGAAGCAGGCAGCGAAGATGATAGTTTGCAACGGAGGATCAATCAAATGATTCATTTGTAGCAAACTAGAGCGAAGGTATTTCAGAACACTTCCAAGCTGCAGGAAAGAATTAAGAGGATATATGATCAAAAAGCAAAGGCAGACAGGTTTGAAATAGGAGACATAGTGCTAAAATGGGATGCAAGGAATGAAGAGAAAGGTAAGCACGACAAATTTGAAAATATCTGGAAAGGACCGTATAAGATTGCTACACATCGGGGCCACAATGCTTTCCTTTTGCAAGAGCTGAATGGTCAAGACTATCCTCGTGGGCCAGTCAATGGTCGGCTCCTCAAACGGTATTATTTATGAAATGTTTTCTGCTGTCCTACACATCATTGTATATACTGTTTATTTAAATTCCATTGCAAGTGTGTACTATTTTCATTCGTTAGTTTGGGTCCCGAGGTGAAGGCTATAAAGCTAAGGTTTGATTTCAGTATTTGGTTTGGTTTGATAGAGTCAGGTCTTTCAGTCAATTTTAGTCTTCAACATGAGTCAATTTTGAGTCACATTCAATCCTGAAATTGAGTCATTGAGTCAAGAGTTTGGTTTCAATTTGTCGAAGTTATTGACTCCATCGCCCAATGGATGAAGGCATTGCTTGCTTTCCCAGAGATTTGTAGTTCTTGGCACCTCCAAGGAGCTACCATCCCCATTGGAGCCAATGTTAGTGTCGGTATCTTCATCCCTTCGTCAGAGTTCAAATCCTCTTGTTGCATTGCATATTAGGTGTCCCGCCCAGTCAACTGCATTCCATTAGGCACATGGATCATCTGATGGTAGTGGCTTCTCCTACAGTTTCCCTCATGACATTTACCTACTGGCTCATGTTTATTCATCAAAAATTGTACACAATCACCTTTTTTGTCTTAAAGATTGCAGAAATCTTTACTAGGGTTTTATTGTCATTAGGTCTAGGGTTTCATTAGGGTTTCATCAAAAAGTGTTTCAAAGTGTCCAATAACAACCAGCAAGCCATGAGGAGGTTCCAGTCTCAATAAATTTTATAATCAAGTATTCAGAGATGTGTCTTTCCTCAAAACTCTGTTTTGAGGAAAAACAAAGTATTTTTGCTTTTATTGTACAAATTTATGTAATTTTATCCCTTCATCTGTAAATTGCTTCACCTGCAACCCTGGTCACTTTTCCTAGCCTTAGTAGCTCCAACCTCCTGCAAAACAAGAAAAATATAGGTCATTCAGTTCATTACAAGTTCTAATAAAGCGAAAAAGCTCAAAAACAGAGTTTAAAAATATAGGCAAATTCAAAACATTGCAAAAGTGGGTTTCGTGAGATTAAAATTAAAGGCTCCATGAATATAAGTCATTTTTTCAATTTGAAAGCTCATTTGCACTCTTGGAAGCAAGAAAAGTTGTGTTTGAAGGTGAGCAAGAGAAAATCGAAGAAGTTTGCCAAAACACAAAGGCACGGCACATTGGGTAAGTGGAACGACGCACATAACTGACACGGCACATAGGGCCACGATCTTTAGTGAAAATTAACACGGGCACGGCACACATAACTGGTGCGGTGTGTTCGGTTTGATGCGTGGCGCATACAACCATCAAGCCCGAAACCTTCATCAACTTGCTCCAAATCACCTAACATGCTTGGATCTTCACTTGTACAAGTAGGTTGAGCCTTTATCACTGCTTTTCATCCAATTTTGGCAGTTGCTTTATGGTGTTTGTCTTATGGTGGTTGACTAAGAAAATCAAAACCTACCTCTCTCTCCAAAGAAAATAGTGCTAGGGTTTGTATCAAATCTTTGGCTTCCAAGTCATTCCATCAACTTGCTACTCCCTCACTCCATTTTCCCTCATTTCCCTATTCCCTAAACTCACTAATCCCATATCCCCAATTCCCATTTCCCAAATCCCAAATATAATTCCCAAACCCTAGTGCTATACCCAAAATTCCTAAATTGTTCCATAATCCCCTATTTTCCTAATTAAAACCTGTTCCAACAGTCCCTAAATCCCTCATTGTTTCACCCCTCCACAGTCCCTCATATCACTATTTCTCTTGGTGGCAAAAGTCAAAACACATGATAAATCACCTATTTCTCATCAAAACAGTTCATCCACTAGCAGAAATGGCATCTGATCCCTCATATGGTTATGAAGAGGAGACACATAGTGACTCACCTACAGAAGTACATGCACTCAGGAGGCCTCACAGAGGTGGCAAGCATATTCGACAAGAACCAACCACTCTTGCTAAGTTACAGGCCTACCCTCTTTCCATCACTTGTTTTCAGCACCAGTCCTGCTATGAATTTTGTGAGAAGGTTGCTAGCATTCAGTTTCATCATGAGTTGACTCGTTTGTTTGTGTTGCATTTACATGATGGTCAAGCCACTCTAGCTGGTGTCACTTTCACATTAACACCAGAATCTATTTCACTAGAAACCGATATTCCAAACATTGGAGAGAAATGGAATAAGAGGCAGCAAATTGACCGGTAGCATTATGAACCATACATCAAACTCGGCTATTTGAGACAACTCAAGAGAGTGTTTCCTTTCCAGTACCTCAAAGATTCTTATGCTCCTTTGATGAAATTGATCATGAAGTATTTCACTTGTGAGGGCCGGTTTTCACATTTATATGCTTATCATATCAGCCTGCTGATGCATTTTACCAGGGTAAGGATGATGAACATCCCTTACTTCATGTGCCGAAACATCGAGAAGATGACCACTCTAGTGCAGCACAAGACTCCTTAACAGCAGTTCAACAACATCTACAATTTTTCTCTCATTAAAATTGTGGTCATTCATCAGCTTGGCTTATAGGGCATTACTTGTGAGGATTTCATGAGACACAGACCGCTAGTATGCTGGTGTTTATCACTTACCAGAAGTGCACTAGAAGGTTGTTTGCAACAGCAAAGCGAGTGTTATCTGCACCCGGGGTGGAAGGGGCCTTGCTTCTATCATCAACACAACAGGTTCAGGAAAAAGGCAAGAGGCCACTACAGGAGGAAGGACCATTAGGTGAGTGTGAGACTGATTTCATTCTCATTGAGGGTGATGATACTGATATGGGCTTGCAAAGCCCAAATCTCAAAGAAATCATTCAAGAGAAGCAGGTGGACATTGATGCCTTGTCCATCAACTTGGATAGAGCCTAATGGATAATACAGTACCTAGAGCAAACGAATAACTAGCTTGAAGACCAACAAGTGATTATGGAGTTGCAAAACATTTGGGAGAATCGCCAAGCTGCTCAAAGGAGGAGGGTGGAGTTCACTTCAATTGAGCAGGAGGTTAATGCCGATCAGGAGTCATGGCTTGAAAGAGCCAACATCCACTTGGAGTGAAAGTTAGAAAAGGCCATCAATGAGAAGAATATGCTAAGAAACCTGTCATATCATTACTTGTCGAGGAACATGGTGTGCCAAGCTAGAATCAAGAGCTTAAAGGAAAAAATGAAGGGAGCATCAAGGAGGCAAAAAGAGCATGAATGACTTCAGCTATTGCCTAAGGCTTCCTTGGCCCAACACAATGTTTGATGGAGAAGACTCAGCCCAAATTTTAAAAAATTTGGGGCACTTTTTGCATTTTTGAAATTTTTGGCACAAAAAATAGAATTTTCTGCCCTATGCGCCGCGCCACATGGTGCTCGCTTTTGCTAGGAGCCTCCAAATGACAAAAACTTAGCATTTTTGGATTTGGCATGCAAAAATATGCTTGCCTACCAATGGCGAAGTAATTTGGATAGGTTTTGAGCCCTCAAAAAGGTCAAAAACACTCAAAAAATGACCATACTGCCCCTATTTTGACACACAGGAAGCAGTGTTGGGAGAACTGACTTTTGGAGGGGAAAATGGAGGCCAAATTGAAAAGTTCTACTTGGGTTGGAAAGTAGACAGGTAGAACTTTCGAATAAACACACTTGGAGGTAATTTTGATACCAGGAAAGCCTCCAAAAGTTGGTCCAAATAGGCACTATGCATAGAGAATCAGGCGCAACGCATAAAGGAAATTTTTCTAGTTTGACCAAGTATTACTCTATTTTTCACCCAGCTTTGGCCAGTTTCAATGTTTCACTTTATTAATGGAAAATTTGTGATGTAATTTAATGCACATTGATGGATCATGATTTAAATATGTCAAATTTTCACTTATGGTGGTATATTCATCAGTTTTAAATTTGTTTGAAACTGAATGAATCAGTTCCCTTGTTTGTAGAGGCATGCTGTTTTGTTCCCTGATTTCTAGTTCTCAGTTTAGAATTAGTTGAAACAGCTCCTAAACATGTGAGCTCGACCCCTAGAGGATAGGATGAGCTATGGTTTGTCTATATTATGTATTTTTTCAGCCATTAGCATGGCTGGACTTTTGAGAAAGCCTTGAGCTTCATTATACATTCATATCAGCATTTTGGCTAAGGAATTGAGACCAGGGTTTGCAGCACTCTTTGGGATCCATGTGGCAATTTGTCTTGGTACAGTTCTTTCTTTTGTAATTGTGAATTTGTTTATGTGTTATGTATGCCATTCTCTATCTTATTTCTTCTTAACTAAACAAACAAGAGTGAAAGTAGTATCCATTGAAATTGCATTGCTCTACTTGAGGTTTACTTTAGTTTCTTGATGTTTTCAGCTGTTTAGAGAGGATCCATGACTTTCCTTGCCCTCTTCAGCTCCTCACCTGTCTAATCCTTCCATCTCACTCAAATTGAAGTGTCAAAAATAATTACCTACCTTGCCCCATTGATATCTCTGCAAGACTGAGCCTCGATCCCTGCACCCAAAATCTACCTTTCCATCTGAGTCAACAAAAACATCATTTTTTTCAATCAAACTTTTTCACAAATATACCTACCCTAAGATCAGTATTTCTATCAGTCATCTCAAGCCGTTATCGATCATAATTTGCTGAGATTGACCCGGAGAGAGCCATCTCCCGACCTGGTAGGGCTAGCTACCAGGTTAAGCATGGTTTGATGTTGGCCCTGGATCCTACCTTCCTCAGCCTAAGGTAAATCTAGGCACTAACAGATACTAAGCTATCCTCTTTCGAGGAATCAATAGAGCATGTATGGGTTGATGCAATGGTGGAGGAATACGAATCCATTGGTCAATCTGCTGTATTTGAAGAGGTGTCCTAGTGGATTAAGCAAGTGACAACCTACATTGATTGAGATCTATAATTAATAATTGATATCGAGGTTTATCGACCTACATATTTTATCAAGGTTTTTTTAGACACTACTAGATAAGGTATTTTTTGGTAATTCTCTCTACTTTGGTACACATATGGGTAAGATTATAGAATGCGGGTGGTGTTAGTTGTACAACTAACCTTTACATCTATCAATAGCATGTCACTTGATACTGAATAAAACTGGGGCGATGACATGACATTAATCAATGTGTTGGTACATGCGACTATTGAGGCAGGGAGTCGTGGTTGGCCCAAGTTAGGAGTCCAACTTCTTCTTGCTAGGCTGTATATTTTTTTTCAACAATGGCTTCATCTGGGCTTACTTTTGAAGGGATAGGATGACCATTTTTCTTCCAAACCCTCAAACGTGACCCTTCTCATATATTAAAAAAGAAAACAATAAACGAGATGTTTGATGCCTTAGTTGGCCTCTACCATAGTGAGAACATAAATAGGTAGATGATATTTCAAAATGAACTCATACCCCTAGAGATTACTATACCATATTCATTAATTATATTAGCAACGTCATATAGATTTGTGATCAACTTGCAATAGTTGGGGGTGATATTACAAATGCAAAGTTGGTATACATGGAATTGAATGGATTACATCTTCACAGGAACAATTTATCTAAGATGTTTCTACGCACAATAATGTTCCTAACTTTGAAAGGTTGTGGGAGGATTGTATTTAAAAGGAGACTTTGATGCAGTTACAAATCAATGATAAGTGTGATGACAAGATCCCAACCACATTTGGTCAAATAATTAAAGGCAAAATTAAATGACTCAAAAAGGATAAAGGAAAGAGTAACAAGTCAAACTCAAAGCCAGGAAAGGACATGCTTCAAATAAAGTGTTTCACTTTCCATAAGCATAATCGTTATACATCATAGTGTCTAAGTAAGGAGAGTAAAGGGAAGCAATAGCAAAAAAAAAATAGTAACTTTTATAAAAACTTGTAAGAACAAGTTTCTACCAAGTTTGAGAAGGATTTCTCAATGATATCGTTCTTTTCTACCAATATGGTTACTAAAAGTGCATGGAATGTGGACAATGAGGCATATTCATTGGGGATTTCTCAATGGCATCTTTTCTTTCTACCAACATGGCTCCTGAAAATGCATAGGACAACCTAGGGTGAATTTTGCTTAAGCAATGGCTATCTAATTGTTGTATCTTGGTATTTTGCTATTCTAAGGTAATACTAATGTGTATATGTGAGTGTGCCCCGCACCCCATTTTTGTGTTTTTAATTAAATTGATTAATTAAGAAAAACATAGTATAAACATGTGGCAATACAAATTATGTTTTTTTTAGATATTTAGTATTAGCAAGTCATGCTCTTGCAACAAAAGAGTGAATCTATATATATAAAAATAACTCAAATTAATTAATTTATTATTAATAATAAATTATAATTTAATTAATTTTTATGATTTTTTGATCTAGATAAATAATATGAGAGGGATGTTAATGCACATTTATTTATACTAATTTAATTAAACATTAAAAATGAGATGGATATTTATGCACATTTATTTATACTGATTTAATTAAACATTAAAAGTAAATTGAGAAAATTTAAACAAATTCAACCTCAATAACGATTAACCACAAATAGATATATATATATATATATATATATATATATATATATATATATATATATATATAAACCAAACTAATGCTAAAATAACTAGCAATAACTAGGCAACCAAAAATCCTCCCAAAACATTCTCAATGCAGGCTTACATGCAATAGGAAAGAGATCCTTAAAGACTTCGATTCTAAAATGCCAAGCTAGTCACAAATAATTAAAATATATCTACAGATTTCATAATGTAGTGATTAGCATTTATGATTGTTGATATTTGGATTGGAATGATGGTATTGCAGTTTAAGCAAGACAAAGATAACATTGCCACTATGATAGGAATGTCATAACCATAATATATTTATGAAGATAATAACAAAGAAATATCTTGCAAACTTATGTTGTTTATTAAAGGAAGATTGCACCCTCATTGAATCCTATCTCTCTTCAAAGTTCATGCTAATACACTACATTGAAGAGGATTGAACTATTGATCCTGTAATATTATGAGACTGTGAGTGAAAAACCATGGTGAACATGACTCCGATACTGGACTTTGCAATTCCATTTGTATTGTTGGTTCTCGTCCTCCACAAAGGATAAATATGATTGTGGACATCACACATGCTTATACAGAAGGATTTGTTGTGAGAGATTTGTCTCCAGAGCCAAGTAACCCCATAATGCTCATCGCCATTATGCAAGCATCGATATTTTTGAATGTGGGTTAGTCCCGTGGAACTGTGGATAAGAATGAATTGCAGCCAAATGTGAAAATATCTGTGCTTGGAACTTGCAGTCTGGTGAGAATTTTGAGTCTAATAGTTTTTGTGTTGGGGTTGTAGCTGAAGAAAAGCACACAAAGATATGAGAGGAAAAATCAAGAAAAATGGTTTAATGACTCAGAGATTTAAACTGCAGTGGCAACGAGTCAGTGGTTGATATAGTAGTTATTAGCAGCATTTAGGTTCCTTGACAATTTTCAGGTTTACAGCATTAAAACATCATGTTTACTGCTTTAAAAAATAATTACTGAGTTCGGCTGGATTAGCAAATGTAATTTGCAAATTCGTCCATTCTACAGGGTTCGATGTAATAATGCAATTGTTAAAAAATAGTAAATTCAAGTATGGTAAGTTTGCAATTCATATGAAAGTATGACAAAGAATGGTAAATTTTGTTTGTAAAATCATGTAAGATAAATACACAGGCCAATACATAGGAGGCGGATTTGGCCTTAGCTCATAGAGTGATCTCTGGGAGGGATTTGAAGTCTTAGAAGCCACTTATATTCCATGACAGAAGAGAAGAAAGTGGTAACGGACAGCAGCTCGCAACACTAGTACATGCACAGCGCCTTGTGGAGATGTCGATGGTCTGCATACATATGGAATTTCATCGAATTTTGACAGTGAATGTCAAGCTGAACTTGGCGTTGCCCTAGAAGATGGTGTGTCAGATGATGGGATGATGGACGAGGGTGGGAGTAGCTACAGTAGCAGTGGCAGTCAAGGTTAGAATTCTAACGTTGACAGAATTTTCGAAATCGATATGATGTCGCTCAATGCCAAGAATGAGCTTTGCAGCATAGCAGTGCACATGGTGACTACTGGGTATGGAAAGGAGTGCTTTCAAACTGCAAGAAAACATTAGCTGAGTTGTAAATATAAATTCAAAATTCAAATTTCGAGTAGGCTAGTAAATTCAAACTTAAAATTCAAAAGGAGCATGTACACTGTATCGATGGTTTGTCGTCTGTATTGTATTGGATGTAGTTATTTGAAGGCAAGAAATATTTATTGCATCATTAATTCTAATTTCGGCCTGCTCGGAAAAATGGAGCCATCGGAAAACAGGGTGTGTCATGCATGCTCAGCTCGTCACATCTCAGATTCGCCTCTGGATGCATGGCAACTCTTAAAAACAAGTCATCCATGTACCATGCATGCATGTTGGTGAATCACTAAGGCAATCATTGCCTTAGTGACTTGTTTTTAAGAGTTGCCATTAAAAATGGCTTTCATTTTGAAAATTTTTAAAGACCCACAAGTCATTCATTATATTAAAATAAACTTGAGCTCCACTTTGATCAAGTTTTTAAGAGTCATTATGTGGTACACAACTAAATATGCTTTGTAGAAATTTTAAAGAGATTTTTGAAAAAGGGCATATAATTTTTTAAAAAGGGAGAAGGTGAAGCATTTAAGTGAAAGTAACAAAAAATTCTTTGGTGAAATTGAAAATTGATTGCACAAAGAAGGAATTTTTAAGAAAAGTAAAAGGTGGATGTGACAACAGATTAAAGAGAGTTGGACTTGTAGTGTTAAACTTATGTGTGAATACTGTAAACAAATGCGAAAGGCCAAGAGGCTTCCTTTGATTTCAGATACCAAGACAATTAAGGAGGCCTCAGGCACCCTTGGGTGTAAGAGGGTGATCTGAACTTAAACAGGAATGAAAAAAATTACAGATATAACCATAAATACATAGATGTAGCAAAAATAACACTTCCTTTCATTAATATCAAATAATGAGATATGCTTACAAACAGAATGGAAAGGAGACTAGCTCGGGTGATGGTAGCTTATCTCTGAGAAGAGATGTGGCAACTACATGCCTCTAAACTAAGTTAAAATGAGGCTCAAAAGCCTATTTATTATTGAGAAACAATGGAAAACCCTAAACATCCAAAAACCTAACCCTAGGAGATGAAGCGCCAAAATTGTGAGCCCTATATATCAAACTTCCCAAGATCGTCACTTTCACATATGATCTCTGTTTGGCTATTATAACAACTTGTTTCAAAAATCTCGAAAAAAAAAAAGCTAAAAACAAATGGCCACACCAATTTGGGACATTTGCTATCTCCTTTCTTTCCCTAAGAACGTCGTTTAGGGCCTCCAAAGTCTCTGGCATGCCGAGACAAAATGGAGGTATGGGAAGGGTAAGTCACACATGTAATTATTTACGAGGACTCAAGACTTTGGCATGGCAGAGATGGGGCAAACACAATTTATTCGTCGGCTTATGTAATTATTGAAAGGATGAGGGGAGGCACACACAAATTTAACTAGAAAGACGCTGAGTGGAGGGTTTTCCTTTTTCACTCTTTCCGTTAATGGTGAGAAAGGATGTCAAGATAAAATGTATGGAATCTCTTAATGGAGGATATGTTTTGTTTTCTTTTTACTATAAGTCAGAATCAAGTATAAGTAAATATAAACTCCATATGGTGAAGATTCGAAAAAGGTCGCCAAATTGAGGTTCGAAAAAGGGTAAAGGGGTAATTATTCGTCTCCCATGGAGGTTTGAAAAAGGGTAAAGGTGTAATTATTAGTCGCTCAAAAAAGAGGAAGGGTGTAGTTATTCGACTGCTACTATAATTATTGGAAGGATTAAGTTATTTTTATCTATTAACTTAATTATAAATTAAAATTTTATCAAAACTGTTAAAATGTATATTTATTTTATTGTTGTTTTAATAATTGATATGTTACTTTTATGGATTTATAGATATTTTTACTCTATGAGTATTTTTAAATTCGATCAAAATCTTTAATTTTGGAATTTTGTGTGGAAAAACATCTAGGTCAAACAATTTGCATCACTAGAATGGCAGCCATTACCATCAGTAGCGCTATGGCTCCCCTCATCCAACAAATAAATGATGTTATTTAGTTGGATGAGAATCGTCAGCTTCTGGAAGGGTAGTTAAATCACATGAAGACACACTTGCTCGATATTAGCGATCAATTTCAAGATCGGAAAAAGATGCCCCCTCAATCTCTGCAAAGGATGAAAAACACAGTTGGAAGAGCAAGAGAAAATAGGTGGAAATTTTAATGGATTTTGCACACACTTATTTGGAGATCGTTCCTTATTCTAGTTGCGAACAGATGGTGGATACAGTGACTGGGGCCTTATGTTTGGCGTTCATGGTGTTGCGCGCAACATGGAAATTTATGTTGTAGAGAAAAAGTAGAATTGTGTATCCATGGCAGGAGGCTCTCCCTTTCTGGTAGCAATATTAAGTCTCTACCAGAATTGAGATCTCCACAATTTATAAAGAACACTTTACAAACATTGTCCCAAGTAAGAATTCTATTTTTCCATGCTAACTAACAAAAAAAACTCAACTCCATTCATTGGTGTACCAACAATTATTAGTCAAGGAATTAATCTTGCCAGAAATATATTTATATATGTTTGAAATCACCATAGATAGGTTACGCATAGCACCATTCTGTTAGAAATATGAAAGAGAGCGATAAATTGATTAAACATAATACCAAACACCATATATTTTATTGAGCTCAAGAGTTACATATTTATAATATCTAGATTACTGACAATGAACACATGTAGATAGCTATTAACACTCAGGCATAAAAAACTGACTACTTTTAAATTGACACCTAAAGACTCACAATGACAACTCACACATTACATGGAAACATTACTTCCAACACATTCCAAACTAATACATCACCTTGAGCCTTCTTAACAAAACTTCCCAGCTGAAAATTAGATATGAAGTGGTTCCATAATTTCTTGTTTGTGCCCAACAATCCAATCTCCGCAAGCGTCCTTCCAAGACAAGTAAGGATATGTGTCATTCCTATGTCCAATAGCCTCCTCAAAAAAGAACAATCTTTTTGCATGTAAGGTAAATTTTGTAAATTGTGGATCCTTGTATTGTGTCGATCTCAATCAAGATTTTGTCACCTTGTATTGTGTGGATCTCAATCAAGATTTTGTCACCTTTACCATAAGACCATTGTAGCTTATTAAAGAACCACCTTTTGACCTTATAGGAACTTTGCCATATATAAGATCCTTTCTTCATACCAATATTATCGGGCCTATACCATTCCAAGAGCTACCTGCATTTCAAATATTTATCATAAGTTTGTTTTTTTTTCATCCAAAAACTCTCAAGTCAAGAATTCGCCATCTGCCACTCTCCTTCCCTTTAGTAATAACATCAAATCGAACCAAGTGGAATTTTTACTCCCCTGACCAAAGGAAATGTACTATGATAGCCTTAATCCTCTAGATGATTTTCATATGAAGCAAGAACAAGTACATCCTATTGCATGACAGATTGAATGAAAGTGCATCTGCCTACTAAGAGAGTCCCTCCTATTGTATTACCCTACCTAATGATTATGGTGAAAGTAATTGAATGGAAGTTGTTATGTGATCATGCAAATCTCTGCGAATAAAAATAAATTAAAGAATATAAATATCATATATTTAACTAAAAATTATTGAAATATTCATATGATTTATTTGTATCCAAAACATTATTAATTTGAAAATTTATTTCACATAATAAATTTTCAATAGAGAAAATGATGATCGTATCCTTCTTATATTCGAATTTCATCGTACAGAAAGATGACTAGTCTTCTCTATTGTACAATTTGACAATTTGAAAGCATTCTAATCTCAGGAGGAAGAGTTTTGTGATTTTAGATGGAAATGATTCTAAATGATGACATCCCCTGAGATCCAGAAATTTCAGATTTCTGAGTTCTCTCATTTCACATGGCAATAATTTTAACCTTTTACATCCCCTGAGATGCAAAAGCTAAAGGTTTGAAAGACTGCCAATGCCTGAATGCATATATTCAATTTGAGTATAGTTCAGACTAAGAATTCAAGTTGTTTCAATTGCCACAATGATCTTGGTAGTAATTATAGCCCCGTGTTACATAAGCCTAACACCCTGAGAAAGACGAGGTTATGGAAAAATACTTCCGGAATCTCTTTTAATTCAAAATTGTTATTTAAAGCTAGACTGACCAATTTTGGACATGTCAATTCCTTGTCTGGTAAAAACGTAATATTGCTATCAAAAACGGAGAACCTCTAGCAATTATCGCGACTCTCCTCCTGAAAAAGGGCATCGATGTCGGGGCAATATTGACCTGCCATCGATACACAATTCTCCTCTTTCTCTACCACATAAATTACCATGTCCTGCACAACATTGTGAATGCCATCACTGTATCCACCATCTATGTGTTTGCAACTGGAATAAGAAATGATCTGCAAGTAAATTTACATAGCTCTGCATCGTATCCGTTAAGGTTTCCACATCTTTGCTCTTTACTATACCTTCCGCGGTCCAGATTTGTGATATAATGTGCATTGGAACATACTAGTCTTCTGGAGCCATCAAACAATGTAGAACCCAGGCTTTCAAATGAGCATGGGGTAAAGTATCGTAGCTCCATCCCAATCGCTGATACAGATCTCTATCAATGCAAGGATGAGCATTTGGAAAATTTGAATCCACTATTTGTATCTGCCTTAAAGAAAGGTTCCACTCATTTATAACCCAGTTGCCAATCATTGTTGAGGTTATTGCATTGATAGCCAAGGGCAACCCTTTACACTCCTCCACCACGACTTTGGCACATCGCCCTCTTTGAAGTATACTTTGCAAAACAATTCCCAGGCATCCTCTCTCGATAGTGGTTGTACTTGTATGGATTGATCTGCAATCAGATCTCTATCTCGCATAGAGAATAAAACTTTGCTCCCTTTGTTCTCGCAAAATTCCATGCCCAATTCCTTCAGAGTGATTGTGCCCATAGCTTCATCTTCTGTGCATCAATGTTATTATAATAATAAGTACTGAGGTCTAAATTGATTGTAGAAGCCATACAACTCTGCAACTCCAGAATGGAAAATTGCGCAATTGCAACCCAAATCACATGATCAAAAGAACCCTTTTTAACAAAGTTTTTTTCTGACCCCAGCTATCATGCCCCCAAGCCTGCAGTAGTCTTTCAACTGCACTTGGTGAGCTGTGGCACCACCGAACACTTTCTTTTCACCAATACTTATGTTCATGGACTATGCCTAACCATTAGTCTACTTAGTTTGTGTTTCTCAACCAAGTAATTATTATTGTTCCTTTATACCAATGAACAGCCATACACATTCATTATCATCAACAATTATACATGAAGAACACAATTGCATAGTATAAAGGGAGGGGCAACTCCCTGAACAATGAGTCTACCCGAATTCAATATATTAATGAACTTTACAATGTTTACAAGAATAATTGGGAAACACCAAGTTTTATACTTGGCCAATTTTACAAACAGGCAACACCTTCGTGTGCCAACTGAGTTCCTTACCTGAGCTGGGTGGGCACGCCCTCACACGGACCGCCAACTGCACGCCTCAACCTAACTTCGTTCACCTTGCACAACAGGCGGGAAACCTCACCCAAGTCACCTGTTCACCGTTACACGACGGCGGGTGACCTCACCCGAGTCACCCGTGTCTCCACCAAATGGTGGGCGCCTTCGCTTACCTGCATCTTCACCCAATACAAAACTTGTGCTTCCCCATGTGCGCTTGCCCAAGAGTGGACGCATTAAGACCTGTGCCTCCTTTTTGACCTGCTACACCTCTTTGCACTGCTCCTTGTATCACTGAAAGACTTGCATTCTAATGTTGATGTTTCCAAGCTCCAATGCTCATTTACTTATAGGGGCGGTTGGGCGAGTCGATTTGCCCAAGCTGACTCGACCACTGTGTGCCAAATACCCTCACATTATGCCCATTCGCCTTGTTCATTGTTGTTCCACCAACAATCTTCACCCAAGCTGCCATAGGATGTAAGGTCGGCCCGTGGACTATGAAAATCATCCCCACGCTATATATTCACAAACACTCAACCATCCATGCGCATTTTTCCTATGAAACTTCGCACACTTTGCCTTGAGTTGTTTGCACTTTGCACCGGCGGTTATGTCTTGGACCGCGGGTTCTTACATCCTCCTCCACCTGAAGTCATTGTCGTCCTCGAAAATCATGCCACCTTGGTAACCATCCACGAAGATCATCATCTCCAACAGTCTCATCCTTGGTCCATGATATCAATTTCTCCACATACTGCAAACATCCCTACAACATATGTAGAACCACCATCTCCATCATGTGTCATCCCATCCTGTGAGATGTCCTCCTCCTTCTCCTGATGCCAACAAATCTTTGGTACACTGCTAGCCCTAATGACTTGAACTAGTCGGGTGATCAGTCCAACTGTCACACTCAAATCATAAGAATGTCCATCCTTATGGCTACACTAGTCTTTCTCAAATTCTGCCACATCCTAGACTCACCAAGAATCTCTCCCATGCTCAGGTCCATGGAAACTCCATCCCATCTGCAACATGTCATGATATTAATGCCAAACCATTCCTGCACCATCTATCATACCTGCTCAACTTGTTCTAGGGACTCACTGCCATGAGTGGCTAACAATGAGCCCTATCTTCTACGTCATCTAAGAATATGTAGAGGGAGTAGAGCCTGAAGGATCACCCTCACTAATAAGCTCAATCCATCTATCATGATTCTCTATCTCCATTCTCTGTAGATATGCAACCCGATCCTCCTCATGGACATTCAGCCTCACATCAACCTCCTCGTCATCATTATCATCCTCAACCTCCTCTAGCCTTCTTGACAAATGCAAGATACTATCAGATAGTGTCCTGATAGCCAATGATTGTTCGGTAAGCTTTGTCTCAACAGTAGACAACCACTTACTCATGTCTTCCATGCATTTCTCATCCTCCATCTACATCACTGCTATTTTACAATCAGATCTTGTTAGAGCAATGGTTGGAAAAACAATGGGTACATCTTCCCTTCCATCATAAATGTATAGCTTCTTCAAATGTGGAACAATTATAGCATCATATTGTTTCAATAATTCCATCCCTAGCACAGCTTCATAGTCATCAATCCGCACTATAGTGAAGTCAACTTTCCCGGTCCACTCACCCAGTGTTTTGTCCACTCTTTCAACTACACCAAGAACACAATCAGGAGTAGAATTCATTGTCTTCATTCGTGCCTTTACTGGTACAAACATCAGCCCAATCCTTCTCGCAGTATCTTCACTCATGTAGTTGTGAGTGGCCCCACTATCCACCATAGTGAGTATATCAGCACTCCCAATCTTCATCTGAACATACTCCAAACTGTTCCTCTCAGGATCTCTCCGAGAGACCACCTCTGTAGCAGCAGCAGCTCCAAGAATCTTCATCATCCCCACATAAGCTTCTTCATTCTTCGTATTAGATTGTGCAATAGAGGCCAATTTTGGTCTTAAAGGACAATTCTTCACCCTATGTGGTTCAACACATATCCAACACTTCAAGGCTTTGTTTGTCTTCATCTTATCATCTGATTTCAAAGCATCATCCTTCTTCTTCTCTTTCGACTTATCAGACTTCTTCTTTCTCTCATCAGAAGTCTCATCGTAATGCTCCACCGATCAATCCACAACAGCAAAAGCTTCCTCAAGTGTCTTAATCTTTTGCCTCTTCACTTCATTGCGTGCCCAAGGTTTCAATCCAATAATGAAGTTGAACACCTTGTCCCTCTCCGCCATGTCAGGAAGTTCCAGAACTACACTTGCAAACTCCCACTGATATGTCTATAGGTTCCCTGTCTGCTTAATAAACTTAATCTTCATCCTTGCTTCCCATTTTTCATCCTGAGGACTGAAGTGGGTCTGTAAAACCTTCTTCATGTTATCCCACAAAGTTATGTCATCAGCACTGCCATTGGAAATCTGATCCATCCTCCTTCACCACCACATCTTAGCATCGTTCGTCAAGAATTGAGCAACTACCTTCACCTTTGTCTCATCATCGGATAGACCCAAGTGTTCCAAGTATTTCCCCATATCCCAGAGAAAGTTGCCAAGAGCTTTCGCAATTCATGTACCATCATAAGATTCCAGTTCCTTGACATTCACATGAGGCACTCCTCCACCTGACTTATGCCTCACGGCCCTCTTCAGCACCGCGATCTCATCTCTGGCTTCATCAAGAGATTTCTGCAAGTTCAAGATTTCTACCAAACCTTGATCTCTTGCCTCTTCAATCTGCTTGACCTTCACTTCAAGCAGTGTACACATAAGATCAGTGTACTCGTGTTGAGTTCGGAGTTCATCGAATTTTTCCCTCATCTTTGAAGTATCCTCTTGATCTTTCATGACCAAGTCCATCTTCTTAGTCCAGTGAGAGTCCAAGTCCTCCATTCTTTCCAACACCTTTTCAATGAGAGTCAGCGAAGCATTGTGGCTAGATTCTCCAACTTGAGATTCACCTGCCATTTCCGCTAACATCTTCCTCCTTTGTCTTCACCAAGTTCCCTGCAATCTGAACCAGCCCTTGTTCCACTTGTCTGTGAAACCAACTTCCTTCACCTGCAAGTACCCTAATTCCACTATCACCAATTTCCAAGTGTATACACACGTGCACATCGTCACGTACAAGCTTCAACCATGAGCTTCAATATCACATATCAATGTGTGTATCAGCTTCAATGCTTCAACACCTGAACCTGTTCACCAGCTTCTCGGCACTAGCTCTTCAATGCCTGAATCAACGGCTCTGATAAGCTCTTCACCGAGCTCTCATACCACCTATCACGCCCCCAGGCCTGTGGTAGTCTTTATAATTAATACTAAATTTTGCAATATATATATATATATATATATATATATATATATATATATATATATATATATATATATATATATATATATATATATATATAAGATTTTAATAATATTAAATACATGATAATATTATAATTTTTAATTTTTAATGTAATTTTTTTTTATGAATTTGAATTTTTTCCATTAATTAAACGAATGGAAAAGGAAATTGTTTATATATATATATAATATTTAAAAATATAAATTATTTAAAAAATTAATTATTCAAAATTACATTAAAATATTAAGAATAAATAAATCATTTTTCTAAAATAAATAAATAAATATTTTAATATTGTAGAATTAAATTTTAAAGTAAAATATATAATAATAATAATAATTTAATTAAATATTTAACTTCTTCTATATTATATAACAAACTCCACATTACCTTAATGGGGTGTGAATGCAATGATACACCTAGCACGTGATCGGTTATCTATGCCTACCTCTCGCCCACGCACCCATTAACTTCATAATGATGACAAGACCCGACCATTACTCCACAGGAACGTCACTCCTCGTCAAGCAGTCTCAGGATATAAGCAAACCTAAGTGCATATCTTGGCTCAATTCGACGTTTTGGGCAATGAGTTTGGGTGGCAAGGAGTTGGATAGAGGTCGGGTCTGTGTCTATGGTGCCTCACTAGGGCTCTATCCTTAGGTGAGGAAGGCAGACGACACTTGCAACAGCTTGAATTGGCTTGATATCGGTCTCCTGGTTTGCACTTCAAACCCCGGTATGTAGACAGTCGTAGTTCGGTCATGCTTCCTCACTTTTGTTGGAAATAAGGGCTTTTCATCTCTCTGCTAGCTCTTCGATCCTCTTCCGCTCGAACAGACCACCGCAGGTTTTTACAAGTGTGTGGGTTTTTATGCGGTTTTTGGTAATTTATGTTCGAAGGTCGGGTCTCACCTTTGGCCCAAAGGAATTCACAATTTCTTGGATAACTTTTGGGGGTGGGGGTCTTGTTCGCATGCAACAATCTAGTGGTGTCTCAGACTATGGGTCTATGGGTTAGGTGTCTACTATTTTCTTTGTAGTTGTTTGATAATTTGCTCTGCGAGCTCCCCCTATTGTGATATGCCACAATCCGAGCACAACAAAATGCCTCACCAATGGGGGGAAGTAAGCCCGGGTAGGTTGCCATGTACCAAGACATCACTCATCTTTTACTACCTATTCCAGTCAAGAAACAAAGGAAGTCGACGAGCTTTCACCTATTAACTCACCAGGTCGCCTAGTAGCTCTTACCTCTATGGAATCGATTGCTGAGTAGCTGTGGCACATTCAAATTGACATCAACATTCTCCAAGACCACAGGTATGAAAGCCACAATGAAATTGTTGCCTATCTTACTAACATTCAATACAACCAGGACACCATCCTGGAGGAGTTGGACAACCTTTGGCATAGCCAAAGTCACAAAAATGACCATCTCCGCAACTTAGAGGCATGCGTGGAGCATATTGACTCTCACATGCATGACCGTGTGGGTTACTTTGCAACTCCCCTTGTAATGCCCCCCACCCCCCTCCTTGATTCGGTGCCATTAGTTTTAATTTGCTTTTGTGTCTTGCATAGTATCCTAAGGCCTCATAGCCATCTGGAAATAAAATATGTAAATTGTCTAGGTATTCTCCAGCCTCCAATCTCAGAATAAAAAATTCTAGTCTGTATGAGGGAGCAGGGACTATTGAGAGCAATCTTGTATGCTATGCTATTTTGAATATCTAATGAAAGCTATTTTGAATGAGGAAAAAGAAAACAAAAAACAAAAAACAAAAAACAAAAACAAACTCAATATTCAATATATAATAAGTAGTAAAGGAATTTCTATAAAATAATGAAAAACTCAAAATTTACTATAAAATAATGAAAAACTCAAAATTTTCAATCTCTTACACACCTTAAGTATTTACACATAAAATTTAATAATCTTTATTAAATTGTTTTCATTTCCATTAATAAAATGTACTTTTTTAGGACCAAAGGAATTTTGTTTATAGAGGAAGAAGAATTGATATCTAAACTATTTTTATACTAGCTTCATATTGGGTTGATTTTGACTAGACTAGAGGAATTGGTAAGTAAACCATTTTTGACCACTATCACTATAACTTTTTAGAAAACACAAGTAAACGAAAAGATTGAATCTTAAACCTCCTAATACATAACACTTCATTTTAATGGCCATCATTAATTAAATTGTATCACAAAACTTAAAATACATAAAAAAATAAATTATAAATAAATATATAATTTTTACATTACAAAACAAAATCAAATCATTTTTAAATTTAAACAAAATCATCATATTTATCACTTACCTAAATTTAACAATAGTATATAATTCAATAACATATTAAAATAAATATAAATATTATATGAAAAACACACACACATAATATTTCTTTCTTATAATTATATTTAATTCTATATCTTTTATATATTATTATATCAGAAAACTATATATATATATATTAAAAATTAAATTTAATATTATAAAAATAATATTTTTTTATATGTAATAAAATTATAACATCACAAAAAAATGAAGTCATCCTCTACCTCCTCTCGCCCTCACTCGAGCTTGTACCATCTTGTGCCTCCTCTCCAGGGCATCCAAGCTTTATGCCCTATGTCCATAATTACACGACGAGACAAATTATGATGGCAAAGCCTATTTCCAAATCTATTGATCCATTAATGCTCTCCTTTACCATACCTATCCCTCATCCTTACCTCAAGTTATAGTACTTGTCATCGTCATCCCTCACTGAACCCATCATACATGCATGCATGCTACTTCCAAAAAGATTTGGCCCCAAAAAAATCCGGCAACCCCCATGAGCTTTCAGGGAAACATGATCGATGTTTCTGCCCGTTTGCGTGGTTCAGATTCATGCCTGTCCACCTCCACTATAGCTCGCTCTATTAATGGCATTTAAACGAGGGTAATTATTCAGGTTGATCTTAAATGAACCACCAACCCAACTTAACTACAATCCTCATCTTCGCTTGTCCGCATATTGTTCCCTTGCATGGTGGAGAGAGAATTCCCCAATTGTTTAGGTGGAGAAGGAGAACAAATCCCGAATTGTTAGGGTGGAGAAGGTTTGAGATCAAGAAAGTGGATACCAAACTTTTCGATTTCATTCCTGTGCTTGGAGGTTGCTCGTTGTTGCTCCAAATTCACAGGTAAGTTTTTGCCGAAATATGATTCCTTTGCCGAAATATGGTTCCTTCAAAATGAAGCCTACCCTGTAGTGACTTGTTTTTAGTCTTTGCCTAGTAATGGTGGCCGCCATTTCATTTCGATGACTTTCACATGAATTTTCTTTTGTCTGGCGGACCTATAACCTGTGCACTGTAATGGTGGCCGCGGTTTCATTTTGATGACCTTTCAGATGAATTTTTTTCTTTGTTTGGCAGACCTGTGTTTCCATTATCACGAGGACGCTCAAATCCGAGCACTGTGTCGTTCGTCTAGGTGAGAAAGCCCGGTGTTATAGTAAAATTATTTGGAACCAAAGAAATCAAACAATATTTTATCTTATTGAGTAAGAATATCTTCATATTTTCATATCTCTATATGTTTAACAGATACGTTAAAACTGATTTATACGTATACAGTTCAAATTTCAGTAGTTACGTCCCTTTTACTCATGGCGTTACCTTGAGGAAAATTGGTAGAGGAAGATTCTGGAAAAGTAGCTCTCCATCTGTTTGTATTGCTATTTTAATCTCCTTAGCACTCGCTTTTCTGTTTAGAGCCATGTTTGCACGTATTCTTGCCTCTTGCACTGCAGAATATTCATTCAGGAAGTACAGAGATTCAATTATAATTCATATTAATTGTAATTGTGCTTCCTGTTCATGAAATTCAAAAACAAACTTTGTTATATAAATATAGATATATATATATATATATATATATATATATATATATATATATATATAAAATAAAATGTGGATATATGTATTCTTACAGTCATTGATGAGACCAAGGTCCCCATGTTCGAGAGTGACAACAGGCCCTCCAATGGAGAAGGAAAGCCCAACACTAGTATTATTAGAAGCTCTACTCAGTGTTGTCTCTTCAAAAAAATAAATTACTCAATTCATCCTCGATTCTAAATTGCCCACTTCTCCTCTTAGGAATCTCATGGCCACTCAGTCATGGAGAGGCCATATTTTTCTTGTTCATGCTAGACATTCTTCCAATCATTGTCATCTCGTTATCTATTTGTTCAGATGTTGTACTTCTGGTTCTGCCCATCATATAATTACTACTGCCTTTACTCAGCATATTCTTTGCCTCTTTACTTGCTTCAGGACTTTGTACCTACAATATACATTGATCTTATGAGGACTTATTGATTGTAGACTTCTTGATAGCGCAGGGGGCACTAACAGCTTCCTTACCTCCTTCCCACTGCTCAGAAACTGCTCGTGGCATGTTAGACTTCTTGCTCGACTCACTGGCTGCTTGCATCTTCAAATGCTCAATATTCAAAAACCCAACTCCAACTTTTTATTCTTCAATCCCAATATATATGTTGATGCCCTTAAAGCTGGTCTAATAGTGCCCAATCCCCATGAAATATCTGTGCCATTACATACATATGGTGCAAAGATAGCTAGAGTGACAAAATAGCACAAGTTACTCAAAAACTGGGCCTAAGATGTCAAGCTGATGGCTCAGAATCTGAGCCTACCTTTTTTGAAGATGAATATTAGTTAAATTATCTAAGAATAAGAATAATTTAAGAATAATTTTAGTTAAAATAATTTTAGTTACTGATGATCAGTAACTAAAATTATTTTAACTAAAATTATTCTTAAATTATTCTTATTCTTAGATAATTTAACTAATATTCATCTTCAAAAGAGGCAGGTTCAGATTCTGAGCCATCAGCTTGATAGTGTCTTTATCATGGTTTCTGTTATCTTATTTCCAATTTTCTTTGTGGTAAGCCATTTTGGTCAGCATGGTAGTTATAGGCTGGTGTTGTATGATTTTTCTGTGGTTAATTACTGCAAGTTGCAAAGCAAATATTACCATCACTAGAGTCAAAGTTAGCGGCATCAATCAAAACAATTTTCTGTTAGAATTTCGGTTGTCAAAACCATTTCTAGTAGAATTTCGATTGTCTTATTTAAATGTTTAGTTGCGGAGACTGTTTTAGATTCCCAAATAGTGATTGTAGCTCGAAAGTAGAGGCTGTAGTGTTGCAGTCAAGGATTTGAACGAAATACCATGCCTAGTGCATTATGGTTTCATTCCAAAATTGACAAATGTTTTTGGTTTCATTCCAAAAGTAACAAACATCTTTAAATCAATTACAGACTTTTAAAAATTCAATGATATGGATTGATGATTTTAAGAATTCAGAGACCACGGGTCGTAGAGAAAATGTAGGAATTCAAGTATCATGGGTTAATTATTATGGATTACTAGTTAGAAAGTAAATGTTTTTTAATATTGAAATGTATAATCAATACAAATTTAAGTAAATTGAATTAAAATATTAAATTATAATCAATTAAACATTTTTTTTTAATGATGAATCATATTTATAGGTTTCAAAACCAACCACATTTACATTTACTAGTTCCAAACTCATAGACAAATAAATTTAGATGT
This sequence comes from Pinus tabuliformis, assembly GCA_031772625.1. Lineage (NCBI taxonomy): Eukaryota > Viridiplantae > Streptophyta > Pinopsida > Pinales > Pinaceae > Pinus > Pinus tabuliformis. Next base: position 594,857,827 of record CM062819.1, read on the forward strand.
AATATTTTCCTAAAACATGTCTCAAACCATTAAACAAAATATTTATTAGATATATAAAATCTATAATCACTATAAACTCAACTCAAATTAACTTTAAATTGAAACATTGCAACTAATTTATGCAACACCAAAAGTTCCCTGGTAGATAAAAGTGGTAGGCATTTTGCTTCCGTGCATAATCATGGAATTTCCCCCATTTGCATTACCTTACCCTCTACTGTTGATACAGTATAGTGCCTCCCAAATGTCAATTCTTAGCATGTAATTTTCTTCATTACATCAACATATTACTTTAAAATAAATAACAGTCTGACTTATTCAATTTTTTTAATAGTAGTCATTCTTGTTATTATCACTATTTTTTTTGGACACTTTCCTCATTTACCCTTTTCACAATAAGTATTACATATATTTATTTATTAAGTAACACATTCTCAACACATTATTTGTGTGTTCATCTTGATATGGTATTTGTACACAACAGTTCATTCCATTCAATTATTTAACCAAATCTTGGTTTTTATCCATAAAAATTACATTTGAGGTATTAATCTAGGTAAACATTGATTTAGTGACTTGTCCATGTCAACAAGCATAGGTAACACCTATGATAATATGCTATTCATATTCTCTTTTCTTCAACTTTAAGTTTCTCAACACATTATTTGTGGAGTCATCTTGATATAGTATTTGTACACAGTAGTTCATTCCATTCAATTATTTAACCAAATCTTGGTTTGTATCCATAAAAATTGCATTTAAGGTATTAATTTGGGGTAACATTGATTTAGTGACTAGTCCATGTCAACAAGTATAGGTAAAGCCTTTGATAATATGTTATCCATATTCTATTTTCTTCAACTTTAAGTTTTGCTAAAAGTGATTGCCATATCCCTAGCTTACCTTATTCAGCTATTTGTTCATTTCTAATCATCATTTTGAATTCACCACCTATTTGTCAAGTCATATTAAGAAAATGGAATCTTATATATATTTAATATACCCATTAGTTGAGGTGTGTATTTCAGACACATATATGCATGTATATATATTATTATGTTGTCCTTTTTATATTATGGTATATGGAGAGCATCAGTGTCTTTACTCTCCTGGCTTTGTTTGAAGGGAAAAAGTGTGTCCTGTAAATAAATGGCAGCCTATTTTTCCTTTGTTGAAGAGTCCATAGAGCCCTCCCCCATGGAGTGTGCAGATTACGAGCAGTATGTGCATCTCACTGAGCTCAGTGCCATGTGGAAATTCAAGGAATGGCCTGGTTGGTCTAGAGGGGGGTTGGTAAAGGCTACCTTACAGTCATTGGAGATTAATTTTTAGTTTGTTTCGTCTGTCATCTGTGACACAAGGACTTACATTGACAAAGAGGAATGGAAGAGAAGGCTTGAATCCTTAATTGCTTCCGAGATTGAGTTGATTTCAATGATTTGTGAAGATGACAATTAGGTTCTCACTATTCAGTTGTCAGTAAGTAGTGGTGTTCTTGCTACAAAAGTTGCCCATGAAGTATGGCAGATACTTGGTGCTTTACCTGTGGTTAGCAAAACAAGTGAAGAGAGCTTACTTCCTCGTTCGGGTACATGGAAAAGAGCTAAAGCTATGGTTTCTAGAATATGGCTTGCCATTGAAGGCCATATGCAGAGGACTCCCTTCACTTTAGGTCTGGGGGAGGCAAATCTGTCAGGTAAGCCTATTATAGAATATGATAGAATCTGCAAGCCAACATATTTGCACTCTTCAAAACAACATAAATAGTTCCATAATCCAAAAGATGCCACACTCTGCAATGTCCTCTAGATCTTTGAGGCCTCCGTATTTATAGGCCAAGAATTGTTGGGATTTCGTAGGAGAATCCACAGATTATTGGATGGTTGAAAGGATATGGAAGATGCTCACAGAAATTGTGAATTTGCTTCTAGTGATGGACCCAAATGATTTCCTTCGCCTTAAACACTAGTTGGCAATTAGCAGCACCAGTACGCCTACAGGCACATATTGCCTTCGGTCTGACCCCCTCAGAGACCTTACAAATACATGCAAGGAACTAAGGCATCTGGTGCCCAAAGTCATGGTTGTTGAGGTTGATCAAAAGGGTGGACCAAGGCTCCGGAGGCACTTATGCATTTGTTTCATTCACATGGACTTCCCTAACATAGCACTTCAGGTGCTTATCATGCTGCAACAATACATGTTCTATTGGCCTTCTAGCCAATAGAAGCCGTGGTGAAAAGGCTTTTCTTTATCATATCAGTAGTTGGTAGTAGCAGCCATGGGTAGCATTGAAATGAAGGGTCCATAATATCTAGGTGCTTGTGATGCCCTGTGTCAAACATATTTTGAACCACCTTATTTCCCTAGTGTGGATGGTGCAAAGATATTTTTGGGTTACTATTGGCACTAAAATTCTACAACTATGGTGGATGGTACACTGGAAGATCTACAAACAAATCAAGTGAAGTTTATAAGACAAAGAACAGTGCCTTCAATTTTTCAAAGTATAACCCCAAATTCATACATACACTTCTTACATTGACAGTTTTGAATATTGTACATAGAATTATATTCAATATAGGATTAGACTCATTTTTGTTCATCCCCATCAGTAGGAGCAATCAATAGAACAGTGTTAGAAATTTGAACAAATTTTTTTTTCCCTCTCCAACATGGATAGGATACTAAGGATTCATAGTGTGCAATTCCTCCTCCGTTAAATACTGTCAAGAGATTGTCCAAAATTAAAAAGGTAATTATTAAAATTATTAAATTTTACAAGTTGTTTCTTCTTTTAATTTTTTAATTCTTTACCTAAATTCTATGATGAGTTTAATGATATTTATATAATTCATTATAAAGTTTAACATGAAGTGTAGTTTAATGCTGTTATTTTTTTTGGAATGCATCATAATTTTTTTGATGCATTAAATCTATTTTATATTTAATCATATTTTTTGTTTTTTAAGATTTTTTAATTCAGTGTGTGAAATTGAGATAATTATAATTTTAAATTATTGAATTGATTGAATGGAATATATCATAAAAAATTTAATGTATTAAATCTATATCTTATTTAAATATATAATTTAAATGATGGAAGAGTATAATTTCATCATGGGTCATACTAAAAAATTATCTCTTTAAACTAGGCCTCAAAAAATATAATTCTTTTATTTGAATATTTTCTTCTTCAAAATTAATATGAGTGAACCAACTATCCATGGGTCTTATTGGATCTTGTTCTGATTTATTGATTTAATGATATATAAGATATATAAGATATATCATTATACTATTTATGAGTCATCTTATATGGTGACTTTATCCAATTTTCTCTTATTGACGAAGATAGTTATCTTATAAATGTGTGTGTGTGTCTGTGTATCAATTTTATGGATATATTGACATCATACCGTTATGTTTTTTCCTTTTTTCCTTACCTTTGAGGATTTTGCGTTACGTGTTTGTGTCACAATAAAGTTGAGTGAGCAATAAGGGGTGAACGAGTCTATTCTAAAGGTTGTCTCCTGCTCATCATGTCTGCAGCGCTTTTCATGGTGGGTTTCTACTTTGACAGTGATTTTCTTCCTTTGCAGATTGTTCTTCAGAAACCATTTTGATGCTTTTTTTCTACAAAAGTGGACATACATTGTGAGTCAAAACACCAAAACCATAATGAAATTTTTTCCTTGATACTTTGGTATAATTGTAATAAAATCTAATATGGCCTCTTCCCAACACTCACTTGGTATGGACAATGGTTCTAGTAGACTTGGTTTCTTGATTGTTCCTCTTTTGTATTCGAGCTACATTCCTACATAAATATCCACTCATTTCCAAAGTTTTGAGAAAAAATATTACATAATGCATTTTGGATTGACCAATAACATATAATTAGTATAATTTTTTATCTCTACATTTATTTTGCAAAGTACTTTGATATTTCTTTATACTCTACTTTAATTTCCTTACATAGGGCCTTGTGTTATTGGCTAGGATGTCATTTAATTTAACTAAATTTATGATAAAGGTATAGATTTTTCCTTTAGTTCTTCAATACTAATTTGTTTTAGTGAGATTGTAAATTTTAGTTAAATTATTTATAGTATAGTATCATTTATAAAATACGTTGTTCCTTAATCATATAAGTTTAAATTTAGAACATTGATAATGCATATTTCTTATAATCATTCTCACTCTTAATATCTATAATTTGGCTTAACACTTATCATTTTCTTGAAGATTGACACACGGTTCATTCGCTTGTGCAGAGCCTAACCCCATGGTTTACAGAGAACAGAAAAAATCATTATAATTTTTCTTTCGTGGGTGAATGGCAACCTTTAGTGAATTGTCTTCACCTCTGCAATTTTTTTCCAGATAGTTCAGATTGTTTTAATAATCAGTATTAGTAGGGAAATTACTTAGCTTTTACTTTAAAATTTTTACTTTTTACACATAGCTTAATTAATGGGAAAAGCAAGTGGCCATAATCCCCACATTTTTTCAATTTGTTTTGCTATCTTACCCAATTCACATAGCTTAACTATCAAAGGAGTAAGTGGCCCATAATCCACTTATATTTTTTACTAACCAAAGAATTTTTACTTCATTAGCATTGGGACTAGGAACTGGTGTTATTAAAGAAAGGGAGTAGCTCCTGCTTCCCTTGCATCTTTTAGACGATCCTGGGCTTGCATCCAAAATCTTTCTCAAAGCACTCAGATTTCCATCTCCCTTTTTAGGCTCACATAGTGTAATAGGAAGGAAGCAAGTGGCCCATCAACCACACATTATTTTATTTGCAGGTAAGGAACAAACATAACTTAGTGTATGTAGACAATTTTGAAAAGGATCATCTCATATCCACATGACTACAAACTTTATATGTTCACTCTGTCACTTAAACACACATTTCACTACACACATTACACTACTCTAAACTTTGAGCAAAGGGAATCAAGTGCAAAAACCTTTTATACTTAGCCTATTTAAGCTTAATTTTTCACACCATAAGTGAAGGAAGACACCTAAAGGCAATCATAACTTGAACAAACTAAATTTCCCCACATGGGCCACAAAATAAATTATAGTTTAGGTTAGGACTGTTGGGGATAGGAATCCAATAAGCCGCCATGGTCATGTTACATTTTGAAACATAGAAGTTGTCTTTTAGGGTGCTTCAAATCCTTCAATCAGTCCATGGAAAAGACTAGCCAAGCAGCACAAAGACCCGATTCAGAGGGGGTTCGGCTTAGGCTCAGTGCGTGCGATACTATATGGGGCTACCTGACCTGTAGAGTGCTCGATACTGATAATCGATTACCAAGAAGCTAAAGACTCGGCTGCCTCCGTGATACGAAGGTATCCTATCGGCCAAATTTTAGGGCATCTTTCTCTATAGGTGGAGGTGTGGGAATCACTAAAGCCTCATTCAATACCTTGGTTGATTCTTTTGGCTGCTAGAAGCATCACCAGTTCTTTCGAAATGTAGCCCCAGTACTCGTCATTTTTTGGTTGCTGGAAGCATCACCAGTTTTTTCGGGACATAGCCCCAGTACCTGTCATTTTTTGGCTGCTGGAAGCATCACCAATTCTTTCGGGACATAGCCTCAGTACCCGTCATTTTTTGGCTACTGCAAGAATCACAGTTCTTTTGGGATGTAGCCCCAGTACCTGTCATAGAAGATATCTCTGCAAGGCCTAGTTACCTGTAGAGTGGAAAGGACGAATAGGTCTTCATAGGACCTTTTATCATACGCAAAACAAACTAAAACTATTTTCCTTGTTTGATTGATCACATAGCTTAACTTAAAGGGAAAGTAACACTTTATTTTTCATTTTTCTTTATGTATGTAATTTATTTTTATACATATTCCTCTCCTCACCACAAAAGTGACACACATTCCATTTTAAGAATACATAAATACTTTACTTTTTAATTTTAAGAATAACAAGACAATGCTACACAAAAGATTCCAATTCTTGTTTCACCTGAATATACATTAAAATAAATTCTACATATAAAAATTGAAATGAAACATTTTTTTAACTGATTTAAAATGAATTATTGGATAATTTGTTATTTATTTTGATATTTTTTGGGTAGAAAAATTGGAGGAATTATCTATTGTGACATATTTTATGATATGTCTTAATTTTGAGATTTAGAATTTAAAGTCTTCTAGAGTTATTTTGGGATATGAAATGAGTGAAAACTTTGTGAGCATAGCTCTCTCCCTCTTGATGTCATTTTGCACACCAATTCTAGCTTTCAAGCAATGTGAAAATCACCTTAATCAAATTTCATATGCAGAAGCTATGACTCCCACAAGTTGAGCTAACTTGTTCACACCATGGTACCAAGTGGATGCTGCATCAATGCCATTACTTAGATATGTGGAGTTAGTCACGTGTGGACATTCAAGAAGATCGGAAAAGGTCCAAAACCTTAACACTAATAGTGGCTTGAAAACATAGTTGAGCACAACATCTAGGAGTGGGATTTGAGATAAAAACAAAGGGGAAAGATAATTTGCAACAACCATATAGACAATAATGTCATAGCAACTCGATAGTCAATACCCCTTTCTTTGTATTTCCATAATTAAATAAAAAAGAGTAGAGTATAAGCCTCACCTTCTAATTAGGTTTTCTCTGAAGTGACATCCCGTGAGTTATATCTTGTATTAAATTATATGATTTCTACATTCATTTACTTTTTTTTCTTTTATGGGTTTCAATATTTCTATGTATTTAACACTAACGAAGTGTTGAGACATGTGAAAACCCTAATCTAAAATCATTATCAAGCTATGTTAAACACGAGGTCACTAGAGAGAGAGGGGGTTCCATCTTTCTAGCATTGTATTGTCTCGTGGTAGCGTAGAGCATTTAAGAGTTAGATTTAAGAGCATAACATAAGAACCATTTATAATACAATGTCAAAAAAAACTTTGTAATAAATACTCCTTTTTTTGTATGTATAGTTTCATAATTAAATAAAAAATAATAGAATATAAGTCTACTTTTTAATTAGATTTCTCTGATATCATATTTTCTAAATTACATCTTTTATTAAATCATATAACTAATATTTCCATTTAATTATTTTTAGAGAGTTTAAGAGATAGATTTAAGAGCATAACATAAGAACCATTTAGAATACAACGTCAAAAAAAACTCTGTAATAAATACTTTTTTTCTTGTATGCATAGTTTCATAATTAAATAAAAGATAATAGAATATAAGTCTGCTTTTCAATAAGATTTCTCTGATATCATATTTTCTAAATTACATCTTTTATTAAATCATATAACTAATATTTCCATTTACTTATTTTTTATTTAAATTATTTTTAAATATTTGAATAATAAAATAATAAACAAAATTAAAATTCAAAAAATAAATTAAATAATAAAAATTCAAAAATGACAATGTAGGCTATAATAAATTATTTCGGGTTACTATCTACAATAATTTATATATTGTTTCACAATAACTTAAACTTAATATTACTTTTTCAACAATTCATTCTCAACTTTCAATACCATGACATCTCATGGTGAAGACCTCTCCAATCTACTTATGTAAAAAACGAGGGGTATTATTAGACTCGAGAAGCCTCAATCTATGCTTTTACACTTAAAATATACCTTTCTCAATGACTCATAATCATCTTTAACCAAATACCTTGCGATCTGGTAAAGGACTCTCCATAATCTACTTAACTAAAAAAGAGGGGTGTTATTAGGCTAAATAAGCCTCTAACTTATGCTTCTAATAAAGTAAAGATGCGGGGTGCATCATCTTATGTTAAGTTGGTTCATTGTTTAATATTAAGTATGTAAGCTAGGGTGAGCAATGATATTATGGGGAGGATTAACTTAAATTCGTTCGATGCTTCATTCTTAAATGACAAAACATGGAAGTTCTACTAATTATAGTTTTTGGGACCATCAATCATTGGTATAAGTGATTGTTCCCAAATATCTCATGAAAGATTCTTAAATGGGTCCATTAGCATGAAGGATCGTTCCACCTTTGAGACATAATTGAATCCCTAAGTGTAGAATTGTAAACTCCTTAATAATTAAATATTTTAAATATTTAATCAATTATTTTATTAAATTACTACTAGTTAATTGTAAGTCTAATAAGTTGGTTAAACATTATGTGCTTTTTTATTTTATATGTTTTATATTTGAATATAAAGGAGGGGAAGATATGTATACTTCTATTTTATAAATTAAGTAGTGAAATTTTTGTATAGAAAGAGTTGTTTGTCTCACACATGAGGTTTTATATATTAATATTTAATTGCTAACTATATTATGCTTTTGAATTATGTTATTATTATTTAAAAATGATTTTTATTACTTAGAAAATTAATAAATTAACTAATGAACTAATGGGTAGAAAAATGGTACTAATGGGTAGATTAGGTGCAAATTAACGAAGGCAAGTCTAACACACTTGGTTATGTGGAAACTTTTTCTTAATTAGTCAATTTAATTAAAAAGACAAAAAGAAAATAAAAATTCTAGAATATTAAATCCTTACCATTAATAATTATTAATGATTCAATTAAAATTGTAAAAACTCTACTAATTTTCTTAACTCACTAATTATCATGTTATAAAGTGGCCTTCTGGGTGATACAAGGGTTATTATAGATCCTATAGGATTAACTGAAAGTGCATTTCTTGGGGTTCTTGATATTTCAATAATTAATTATGTTGAATCTTGTGCACTCTTTGAAGTTTTGAAGGCTTCATTTTACTTTGGTTTTCAAAATTTGAAGGTGGTGATGAATTTTTAGAATGTAACAAGGTGTATCATTCACATTACTCGATTGAACACTCTTTTGGCTCTAATACTAAAGTGGGTGAAGGAGGTATCCAAAACCTATCTGGGGTTAACTTCTCGTATGCTTTAAGGGGGAATAATTCTTTGATCAATATATATGCAAATCAATGCCACCCTTTATTCTTCAAGTATGATGGTTATAGGCTTTGGTTTTTTAGCTAGAGTAACTAGATTGCAAAATGAGGTGTGGTTTCGTGAGTCTTGTCTTTTTGAGCTAGTTGATCCTATTCTATCCTAGTTGAGTCCCTATCCTATTCTATAACATTACTAAGTCACCACCACCGTTTATTTTTTTCTCAAAGAAGATTTAATAGAGGGGATTTCCTCTTGTCTTAATTCACAAAGTTTTTTAGTGGTTTTACTCTTGATATTGGGGCGTTTTTTGGGGAGAGGTTTTATATCTCTCCCTTTCATCCCTATTTGAAGGGACCCATTAGCACACAATCTCATGTGTCAGTGTTAGGCAGTTTCCTTTGACCCCTTCTAGCTCAGTGACTCATCACAAGTCACCCCTTGATAATAACATGGTGGCACCACCTCCAGAAAGAATTCATATGTCATACATGGTTAGTCTAAATTTGTCAGAAAGATTTAAGCTTATTAATTACCCAATATCTGATGATCTTACTTATCATACAATTTCATCTAAGATCCCCTCAATATTACTTAATCCCAAAGTGGTTTACGTGAAAAGTATAAAATATTTACCTAAAAATGAGACTTCCATGCTTAGCACACTATGCATTTATCAAGACCATAATATTTACTAAAACTAAATTATTTTCAATGCAATTTGTATAGGTATTTTAAGAATGACTAAGTGGGAGAGGATTAATGAGTTGGAAGTTGAAGACCTAGAAGATATGATACAATTTTCAGCAGAAGACTTAACATGGACAAAGATTGATGGGGACCAAGTTGCAGTTATTCCATATTGTCAACTTGATGATTTCATAAGTGGAGAGGAATCAAATGAAAGTGCACCCACTCAATTTCTTCTTTAGAATCATCATAGTAAAAAAATAGAGGATATCAAACACACCAATTACTCAACATATCTGGAGTACGTTGTGTGAGTCTCTATATGCTTTTTCAAGATACCTATAATTTTTTCAATATGCATAAATATTATATCTAATTTGTAGTAATTTTTTTACGTAGAGTTATTGGTGTTCACATGGTCCACAGTTGAAACGGAGAATTAGGATTACATCACAAAATCAAAAAACAAACCGCAATCGACATGAAAGTATTAAAGTTGGTTGCCAATGTCACTTCTTTGTGCGGAAACTTCAAATGAGACGAGATGATGCTGTAATAATATATACTGCATGTAGGCATATTGATAAATTCAATGTTATTTGTCATGGGACAGATGCAATCAGTAGGCCCATGAGATTCAATTATGCACCACATTTAACAAGGGATATGCGATCTAGTGTCCAACATTTCATTAGAAGAGGTTTTAATGTTACAATGATATGGGACAAGTTCATCTCTGATGTGAAGGATGGATTTGGTGAGTTATACAAAGGGATATCTCGAGATACATGCATGACAAGAAAATATATAAGTAACATTTACAATGATACCATAAGGCTAGAATATGTTAAAGATCAAATCGATCCAAACAGTGTAGAATGCTGGTATAAGGAACACCTAGAGATATTTTTCTTCTACCAAAAACAAAATCTTGTTGACAATATACCTTTTATCATAGGCATACAAACAAAGTGGATGTGTTCAATGATGCTGAAATACTCTCACAATAATATTATCTCAATGGATTCAACCTTTAGTACAAATAAGTACAAGGTGAGTAAATATTTTTCCTAAATCTGATTAATTTATTTAACCTCATATTAATGCATGTATCTTATATAAATATAATTATGCACATTTTTTGTAATACAGTATCAACTTTACATCTCAATGGTTTTCGACGAACATCACAATGGAGTTCCAGTAGCTTGGGTGATATCATCACGCAATACTATAGCTGATCTTTCTAAATCGATGTTGGCCTTATTTGCAATTGGAAACAAAGAGCGACTAGATTGGCATGTTCTTGCCTTCATCATAGATGACGCTACTGCCAAAATTGAAGCATTGAGGTGATGTGTTTATTATTTTTATAAGAGGCATAAAAAATATTTTTAATGTATAATCTCTCTAAAAATTATGTTATTTGAGGTCTTCAATCAAGTATAATGTATTCCCCCCCAGGTTAATCCCTCGGCCTACAGTGATTCCCACTATCGTACAACCGGTGGGGGTGTATCGTCGCCCACACCCACTACCTTTTCCCTATTTCACTTCCACCATGCCTTTATCCAGCACCCTTGAACCATGCCTATATCCGTCACCAAGTGGTTCACCATCTACCCAGGAAGGGTTGTCTTCTCCATTGCCTCAGATCCTCACGGTGAGAATGAGTATTTGATCAAAATATTATCATGAATTAATGAAATTGATTATATGCCTTTCAATTTTTACAAATAATTGATTATTGTAATTTTTGTAGAGATATCAATTTGGAAATCCACCTGGGAGTGCCAAGAGGGACGAGGGTGACTTATAGACTCATACTTTAGATCGATCATGATGTTGTTTTTCCATTATGTCATTTATGGGCATGAGATTCCATTATCTATGTTGGAAATGAAGTTCTATTTTGTAAAAAAGAAAAATGTATAGTTGGACCTATTTGGAGTAAAAATACATAAATTTAGACTTGTGTTTATGACAACATCTTCATTGAATTTTAAATCCTTATGTGGATGCGATGTTATATTCTATCAATGTTACATTACTTTTGATGAATGTAGTTGTAATGGATTTTTCTTTTATTATTTACAAATTATCAAGTTTACAAGTTAAGTTACTTTTATATTTATATCTTATTTAATGTTGCATGCATGGACGAACATATCATTATGATATACTAAAAGCTTCACATATACGAAAGATATATGCATATATGGAAGTTGCGCATATACGGAAGATGTGCACATATACAGAAGTTATATGTATTTACAGAAGATTTGAACATATATAGAAAATATGTGTATTTATGAAAGAAGCATAAATTTTATATATGGAGGTAGCACAAATTCTGTATATGTGCATATTTCATATCTCATATCTTCCGTATGTACACAACTTGTATGTATGTGCATATCTCACGTATATGCACATAAACAGAAGATCCACATATATATGGAGGTTAAAATTGAGTATATAAGAAGGTTGAAGTTATTCTCAACTTTGGTATATGCGCATATATGGAAGCTACTGATATACGGAAGCTGTGCATATCTTTTGTATATGCACAACTTCTGTATATGCGTATATTCTCTTTATAAGTGAAACTTCTGTATATGCACATATACAAAAGCTAAGTATATAAAGAAGTTGTGCACAACTTCCATAATATGCATACACAATAGTCCATATATATGCTCAACTTCTCTACCTGCACATATCTTCTGTATATGCAGAAATTCTATATGTGTGCATATTCTATCTATATGTGTATCTTACGTATATTCACATATTTTCTGTATATAGGCATATTCAGAAGATATGCACATATACTTGAAACGTATATATGAAAGCTACACATATACGAAAGATATGTGCATATATCATGTGCATGTGCAACTTCTGTATATACGCATATCCTCCATATAGGCATATCTAACAGCCTCCATATGTGCATATCTTATGTGCCTATACTGAAGAACTGCATATACAGAAGACATGCACTTATATAGAGGCTAGAGTTCTCCACAACTTCTGTATATGTGCATATCTTCCATATATGCACATTTTTTTTTTATTTTTTATTTCCGTATATGACCTTCGTCCTAGTTGAATGCTCAAGTAAAGTTGTTTAGGGGGTTTACTTATAAAATCATGAAAAAGTGATTTGATTACCCTCCTATACGCCCAAGAGAACCATGCACATTTCCATATACGCGCAATTTCTATATATGGAAGTTGCGCATATACTGTAGATTCACATATATAAAAGACATGCATATATATAAGTTTATGTGTATATACGGAAGTTGCACATATACCTAGAAGATATGTGCATATAGAAAAGTTTCGCATATACAAAAAATATGTGCATATCTTCTGTATATGCACGATTTCCATATATACAAAATTTCCATATATGGAAGTTGCACATGTACTGTAGATGCACATATGTAAAAGACGTACATATATGGAAGAGATTTACATATAAGAAAGTTACGCATATACGGAAAATATGCGAATATCTTCCTATATGCACAATTTTTGTATATGGAAGTTGCACATATACGGTAGATGCACATATATAAAAAACGTGCATATACAGAAGATATGGACATATAAGAAATTTATGCATATATGGAATATATGCGCATAAACGGAAGTTGCGCATATATGGTAGATGCCCATACATAAAAGACGTGCATATAGGGAAGATATGCACATATAAGAAACATATGTATATATGGAAGATATGCACATATAAGAAACATATGTATATATGGAAGATATGCACATATAAGAAACATATGTATATATGGAAGATATGCACAAATCTTCCGTATATGCACAATTTCCATATATGCACAATTTTTGTATGTGGAATTTGTGCATAAACGATCCAGATACATAAACGACGTGCATATATGGAAGATATGCAAATATAAGAAAGTTAGGGATATACGGAAGATATGCGCATATCTTCCATACATGCAAAATTTCCAGATATGCACAATTTCTGTATATGGAAATTGCACATATACGGAAATTGTGCATATACGGAAGATATGTGCATATCTTCTGTATATACATAACTTTCTTATATGTGCACATTTCCGTATATGTGCAATTTCTGTATATGGAAGTTGCACATATACTATAGATTCACATATATAAAAGACATGCATATACAAAAAATATACACATATAAGAAAGTTACGCATATACGGAAGATATGTGCATATACGGAAGTTGCGCATATACAAAAGATGCATATATACAAAAGTTATATATACTAAAGTTTCACATACATGGAGGTTATGTGTATATACAGAAGTTGCACATATACCTAGAAGATATGTGCATATAGAAAAATTTTGCATATACAAAAGATATGTGCATATCTTCCATATATGCACAATTTCCATATATGAAAAATTTCCATATATGAAAGTTGCACATGTACGGTAGATGCACATACATAAAAGATGTACATATATGGAAGATATGCATATATAAGAAAGTTACGCATATACGGAAGATATGCACATATCTTCCGTATATGCACAATTTCCATATATGCGCAATTTTTGTATATGAAAGTTGCGCATATACGGTAGATGCACATATATAAAATACGTGCATACATGGAAGATATGCACATATAAGAAATTTATGCATATACGAAAGATATGTGAATATATGGAAGTTGTGCATATACAGTAGATGCACATATACAAAATATGCACATATACAAAAGATATGCGGATATATTACGTATATGCACAATTTCCATATATGTGCAATTTATGTATATGGAATTTGCGCATATACGAAATTTATGTATATACGGAAGAGATGCGCATATCTTCCGTATATGCACAATTTCCATATATGCACAATTTTTGTATATGGAATTTGTGAATATAGGATGCAGATACATAAACAATGTGCATATACGGAAGATATGCACATATAAGAAAGTTACAGATATACCAAAGATATGCACATATCTTCCGTATATGCACAATTTCCGTATATGCACATGCGATGCAGATACATAAAAGATGTGTATATACGGAAGATATGCACATATATGCACTTATTTAGTATATGTTCATTTCTTCCTTATATGTTCATATTTGTAAGTTTCAGATTTATAATAGATACACACATATAACAGATGTGCATATACAAAAGAGATGTGCATATACGAAAGTTGCACATATACGAAAGAGATGTGCATATATGGAAGTAATCTCTGCTTCCCTTGCATCTTGTAGGTGAACTTGGTCTAGCATATGAAAGTCTTCTTAGCACACTTGTGTTTTCCACCTCCCTTTAGTCACACATAATGTAGTAGGAGAAAGAGTAAGTGGTCCATTATCCGCACATCATTTTTTTTTCATGCAAGGAAAAATTGAAATATAGTGTAATTAGCAAGATCCCATAATGGATAACCGAATATCCACATCTTACCACACTTTTCATGCTCACTTGATCACTTGCATGCAATTACACATCACACGCTAAGCTTCTGTAAGTTTTGTATTAGAGGAACATTTTTTGAAATATTTTGACACCACTTGGATATCTAATGATAAAATATTTAAGTGTTATGCAACATCATATCATGACTATTAGTCTGTAATTGAATGTTGTCAGTCATTATCTTATAGTTGATAATAATTTGTGGTCATTACCTTTTGCAGATATGTGGGCAAAAGCTTATCAGAAGTTTCCACATTCTAATCACGACACAAATAATTCAATTGAGTCCTACCATATGCATCTAAAGTATAGGCACTTATATGAGGCAAATAATGCTTGCCACAAACATGTGGATTGGCTAATATTTTTGTTGTTGAAAAAAGTTGAACTATATTATATTCACAATCAACGTTTAAAAGGAGTTATAAGGCCTACAATGTGTAGGAAACAAAAAACTCTCTCAAAGTCTAGAGCAAATCAGATACAAGATGAAGATTGTCTGCATGACCCTAAGAGTATAAATGAATTTATGGTTCATAGCCAAAAATAAGGATACTCCTCATACCTGGTATAATGTCATATGCACAGGGTCTGAGTTTAATTTTTGTACTTTTGATTGGGCATTGAATGAAAATGTTTGTAAGCATATCTTCAAAGTTCAAATGTGGGCTAGTGAACTTGGTTTGGACTTTAACATGTTGCCAAATTTTTCTAGTCCAATTACCAAAAGTCATATATTTTTAGTTGATTTAAATCAACCAGGTGCAATGAGCTCCCTGTCAGAAGACCAACCAAGCATTCACCATGTGCCTATTTTATCAAAACCTATTGATTTTGCAACTACGCCACTCACAAATCCAATTTCTGAGATTGAAAGATCAAAAGTTGTGCGTGCATCAATCAACAAAAAGCTATGGATATATTAAATAATTTGCCTACAAAATTGGAGAGTTTATAAGAAATTGATAATGGCATTGATGAGCTATGTAGCACATTTAGTGAAGAGACAAATAAAATTTTTGCTATTGTGATGTCTCCATCAAGAATTATGACTAAGAGATAACATAGTTTTTTGAGCCCACAAAGTAAAAAGATACGACGTGGTCATGAAAGAAATTCAAGGAAGGAAAAACCACAATTTGAAACGGTTGGGCGAGTTCGTTCAAAGTCAAGGAAGAGCATGGAAAAACAAATGAAATTACTTTCTTTAAAAAAACATGGAAATATTGAGGGATCTACATCTCAGAATCAACAAAGTCATGTTCGACAATTATTTTCTGATGATATTCTTGAGGGTTCAATAGGTACACATTTATAAATTATTGTTGTTTATTTATATAATTGAATGAATTCTTCTCTAATTAAATATTTAGTGAACTATGTCATGCAATCAACTCTAACTTTATTTTTTCAGGACGTGATTTCTGATAAAATATCAACCAAATTATGTAGCAATTCAAGAAATTGGCACAAACATGCTGACAAGCCTATTGATTCCAGATTTGAACATGTGAAGTTTGATGAAAGGTAAATTTAATATCGAAGTTAATAATTCTAGTGCAAGGATAGAATAATCATGGAAAAGTGTCAAATTCCTCTAACCGCACTTACATGATGTTAGTTGGGGAAAATGTTACTCCTTTTGTTATCATTTTCTATAATATTTGAATTCAAATTAATAAAATATCTTAAATTCATTTATGGGTTCGATTAATCTTACACTCATAATATGTGGGAATTAATTTTTTCTTAGTAATATTCATATTTTTTTAACAATGCTAAATATTTTCTTTGTTAATGTTTTTATTGTCATGCAGTTCTGGACATTGAAGATGCGGCAAGGTTGATGCTTTTGATAGGGGAGTGGGAATAAACTTCGATGAGAATAAATTCAGAGGCCTATGAGCCATTTACAAAGTATTAGTGTCTTTAGTTTTGAAACAAAATTTCCAATGAAATGTAATGAACTATTTTTTGAAATGAAATGAACTATTTTTCCAATGAAATGTAATGAACTATTCTTAGAGGAGGCCTAGTTTTAAAATTCAGTTCTTGTACTAAATATTGGTGTACTTTTAATCTCAACATTGATGTCAAATGGTATTATGGTTTGTTCTTTGGTTTGTTATCTATTTAAGATGAATAGAAAATTCATTTCATGTAAACTTTTATTATTAAACAATTATATGTTGAAAATTACTAGTTCTTTTCAATAGATATGGAAGATATTCCCCCCCTCCCACTTAAAAGATCAATATAAAAAGAATCTATTTTACCTACACATTAATGTGATTACTTTATATATTTATTTTATATAGTAATTTATTTATTGATTTAGTATTAATATTAATATTAGTTATTGCTTGCGTCATGTAATGTTACATTAAGATAAATAAAATAATAATTACATAAAAATTTTAATAATGAAATTATTCAATATTGAACATAAATATTAATAATAATAAAAAAAACCATTTCAATATCACCTATAAACAAAATAATTCAATGCCCATCGTAGATAACATAATTAGATAGATAATGTAACTCCCACTATAATATTTTAATTTCATCCATATGTGCTACTTCTACTTTTTTGTAGAAAGATGATGTGTAACCTTCACCACTCAACATGGAGATTATATAATATCTACAATGTAATTCATATTACAACCAACCATGGATGAGTTGTGTAAAACTTTGAAACTTTGATTATAAACAGGGAGCAAATAATATAGATGATCAATATTATAAGAATATTTTATATTCTATAGATAAAAACTTTTTCATGTATTGACATTTAGGTTCAAATTAACAATTACTAATACTTTTTATATCAAACAAGTACATCAAACAAAATATACATCTTTAAATATTCACACAGGAAAAACCACCAAAAGGAAATTTCCCTGATTTTCATAATCACCTTACCATGAACCACTGGGTTATGGCCCATCTATACCAATCAGAAGCGTTACATTGTGGGTTTAAACAAAAAAACCCCACCCATCTTCTAACAGTGAGATAACACATAATCTTTCAACTAACATCGGTCCCACCTGAATGCATAAGACTTGATCTCAAATAAAATAAAACTTGCATCCATACACTTCTCAGGTCCGCTCAAGTCCAAGCCCTATCGGATTCAATCTCCACCATTGATATTACATTTAATTTGATGGTCTGCAGCCCTTCAACTAGCACGCAGCTTACCAACAGCTCAACCCCTGTTGTTGACTATGACATAAGCATTTGAAATTTAGATCAACGGTTGTGATTGAGTGCAGGCCTTCAACTGCAATCAGGACACCCGTACACGCCTATCCCCCACAGTCTATTCCTCCACTGTTAATATCCATCGATCTAAACTATGCAACGACTCTCTTTGCACTAAGATTCACTCTGCCACACTTTGTTTAAACACTCACAATACTCATACAATAGTTAACGAGTTAACATTGTATCACCATCGATCCTTACAGTGATCGATGGTCGATCAACAATCTGGTGACACGAAATTTAACTCACAGTAAGGAATATATATGTAAATTATACACAGGCATACAAAAATCCACATAACACGTATATCTTATATTATACATAGAAATAGACTACATCCTAAGGCATTTCAGTCTTAGTCACAACTTCTCCTCTCGACTAAATTGAATCCACCCTCTCTGTCTATGTTCCCCATCAGAACACACAGGTTCCTAATATATAGAAATAACTATAGAATCATGGATCATTCCAGATCCATGATCTTCTCCTAAAGTCATTCAAACAATCCCTAAATCTCTCAACACACATTGATGGCAGATAATTACATTAAATTAAGTCTTCTCGAGACTTATCAATTCCATCAAATTAGCTCGTTTTTAACATAAATTTGCTCCCAGTTTACATGATTGTCCACATCTCCTCCTCCATAGCTTTGACTTTGAATTTTGATTAAGGGTGGTCGGATGGCAACTCTTAAAAACAAGTCACTAAGCCAATGCTTGGTTGGATGCTCCTACATCAAATACATATATTATATACAATATTTCAGAAATAAAAGACATGTCTATACAGAAGACTTTCATCTAAATATACATAGAGTAATTAAAATTCCATAATCATTATAATGAATAAATAGTTAAAATATTTTTAAAATTTGAGAAGAATGTTAAAAACTTTAAAGCATAAATTAAATAAAATTTCTCTATTTTATTTTTAAATTGAACATCAACACCATATAATATTTGTATTGAAATCAATAAATAATCTAATATACATATTTTGGAATATACATTTTAATAAATAATATGAATAGTAATTTTTATTTTAATATTATGTATTATTTAAGAGATGCAAAAGTAGATTTTAATTGGAGTACATACAATTTTGGTTATATATAATATCTAAATTAAAATTAATAACATATCTTACATTTTATATATGCTTGATTTAATTGTAACTTATATATATTATATTAATTATATAAGTTTGATTATATAATTTGTATTTTATATTTATATATAATTTTTATGACAAATTTTAAATGTATAATATTGGATAGATGAAGATAATTATTATATGTAATAATTCGATAGAAATTTATATAAATTAAAATTAAAATTTTACAATTTTTTTTGGTAAGCTTGGTTGAATTATATTGTCATCATGTCCAACTTCTCACCCGAATCTGCCGATATCACAATATTTGAACCCAAAACTTCAATTGAGCTCTCCCAAAGAGTCTTTAAAAATTAAATTATTAAAAGGTTAAAAAAGGCTAGAAAAAATAGTTTTATAATAATTTTTTATTTTAAATTTGGAAGAAATTTTAAAATATAATTTAATAAAAACTTTGAAAATTGAGTATAAACAACTTGGCTATTTTTAAAATTTAATTAGAAATGAATCTCCACCCCACAATTTTTTATGAGACTCCTTTAAAATTTAAATAGAAATGAATCTTTACCCTACAATTGATGAGACACTCTATATTTTATGGATGATGGAATCAACCATTTGACAATGTGTGGATGTTTTTGATAGGAAGGCAGGCAGAAAACTTAGGAGAGAATAGCTTCAAGGCCTACAAACATTAAAATTATTATTTTTTTAACAATTTTCCAATGGAATGGAATGATTTTTTTTTTTTGAAATTTCATTCTTGTTCAAATTTCAATGTCAGCATTGTGGTAATATATGCACTACTCTGGTTCACTAGGATTTGTTATTTGATCTACTATGATTTTTTGAGAATAGGTAAAGTCTTATATAAGTGGTTTGTTATAGCTATATGGTGAATGGTTAAATTCATTCCATATAATTTTTTCTTACTAAGCATTTATATGACGAATATCTCTTGTTCTTTTGAATGGATTTGGAATATATTTCCCCCATAAAAAATTATATAAATAGAATGAATTTATATCAATTTTTTCAACACTCACATGATTACTTCATATATTCCCTTTATATATTAACATTATAATAAAAATTTATTTATATTTGATAATAAATAATAAATTATTAACTATGCATGCACATACTTTATATTAATAAAAATATTGATAATAGGGACGTAATTGTGTAATTCATTAATGTTTTAACAATAATTACCATTATATAAAATTTATAGTATAATATTATACATTTATGTATAAATGGTTTGTTATAGCTATATGGTGAATGGTTAAATTCATTCCATATAATTTTTTCTTACTAAGCATTTATATGATGAATATTTCTTGTTCTTTTGAATGGATTTGGAAGATATTTCCCCATAAAAAATTATATAAATAGAATGAATTTATATCAATTTTTTCAACACTCACATGATTACTTCATATATTCCCTTTATATATTAACATTATAATAAAAATGTATTTATATTTGATAATATATTGATAATAAATAATAAATTATTAACTATGCATACACATACTTTATATTAATAAAAATATTGATAATAGGGACGTAATTGTGTAATTCATTAAGGTTTTAACAATAATTACCATTATATAAAATTTCTATTATAATATTATACATTTATGTATTCCTATTTCTTTACCAATTTTTTATTTCATTTGATATTTAAGTATTTATATTAAAAAAGAAGCTACTTGGTTGTATTTAGTTGGAGTGGTAAAGATAGACTACCGAAATTGTTCTAAAATGATTCATCTTTATATGTTGGAATAAAATAACATAATATAAAACTTAATATAAACATAAAAATACTAAAAATTTCTATTTTAAAGAAGGTTTAAGGTGAAATTCAATTCATATGAAATTTCTAAAGATGATAGTTCATTTTATTTATAACACTTTAGAAAAAAATAAAAAACATTTTTATATATAAAGTTTACATTCAAATAAATAATAAAAATGGATACATTTTTATCTTTATAATCATAATTATAAGGAAATTTTATAATCTAAAGATAAAAATATTTTTCATGTATTAACATATAAATTTAATTGAACAATTATTAACACGTTTTATGTAAAGTAATGCATTCAAGAAATATATGCATCTTTAAATACATGAATTGTATATAATATTTTGTAAATAGAAGTCATATCTTTTTGCATTTTTTATCACTAGCTCTTCAATGAATCAAATTCTATCTTGAATATCATAGATTTCTACCCATCCATAGTGCATAGAAATACCAATAAAAATGTGACTAAACTATATATAATATTCCAAAGATTGATAACCTTTTAAATAACATTTGTTATAAAACAAATTTTACTTAACCCAAGATCAAATTTATCAAGATTTCGTCAAAACTTTTGATGTTAAAAAATAATAAAGATATGTGCCTAGTTGGAGGGAGCACATGTAATATTCCAAAACAAAAACTCATACTTTATATATCTAAATAAAACGAGTTCTCATTAAACAAAATGTATCTTTCGTGTTTTAGGTGCCAAAAGTATTGGTATTCAAAACATTTAAAACAAAATAAAAGAAAGTTAATATATTGAATTGTCCCTGTAGCCCCTTTATAGACAAAACAATGGCTAAAGTTCTATTATTGTAGCCTAAGTCATTTAAACTTGTTGGAATGTTTAGGCTTCAAAGTAGAAAACCTAGTGGGTTTAGTGAGAGCAATGCTAGTTGAGCATATATGCTCTATGTATTGTTTGTGTGACTTGAACCCACGTTCTTTCAAGTCCTTTGGCGTGATTTTGGTCCTTTTAACCGTAGCATCAACATTTATCTTTTTTGTTTTCTGTGGAAATTAAAACATTATCAATAAATATCAAAATCCACATAGATATAATGAAAATATGGGGACCATGTAACGAATATGAAAAGACAATGCATTAACTAGCTATCAATAAATATCAAAATCCATATAGATATAATGAAAATATGGGGAATATGTAACGAATATGAAAATGCAATGCATTAACTAGTCATAAAAAAATATGTCAATGTTATTATGAGCTAAGATATATGGTATATAACTTACCTCTGTTAAATTATCTTGAAGTCTAGATGAATGCCGCAACGGTTGAGGAGAAATTGATTTTTCCTGACTATCATATCCACCATCATACATGTGCAAAGGTGTTTTAGAGGATGTATATTCATTACTCTAAACATTAGATTATACATAGATATAAGTATGTGACTCAAATATAATTAAATGTAAAAATATGATAAAATTATAAGAGTATAAATAAATATAATCTTACTTTGCATTGTGACATTGGATGTGAATAAGGTTGTAGCATTTGAACCATTTCGTTTCCATTCTTCTTAAGGCTTCGACAATCTTCAGGGGTTTTCATTGATTGCAATGGTTCCAAAGGGAACACCTACACCATAAATAAGAAATAACACACACATACAGACACACACACATATAATCAAAACAAATAAAGGATAACAATATAGAATATAGAACATCCATTTCTCATCCCATCATTATGGTAAAACATAAACAATTTATATATTAATGTTTTTTGTGGAATAGGTTATATGGATTAAAAACTTACTGGCCCAATAACCCCTTGAAAACCTTGAAATCTAGGCAAGCATCGTAATAGTTGGTAGCTTGAATTTAGGGAATTTTGTTGATTAGGCTATGCATATCAATAACAATGAGAAATTAGTATACAATTATAATAAATATAAATATTATTTAATGTTAAAATGTCTAAAAAAAATAATATATGCAAAAAAGTGGACCCAAGTGTGTTGTCATTGTCATGATTAGTTTCATCAAAGTTTAATATATGGTTGTGCCCATCTAATCCTTCTTCCCCCACATCATCAGGAACCTCAATCCTTACTTTCTCTTTTAAAGCAATATCTATGTGCTTCATTGTTTCCATACGTCTACGAGGTAGACTCTGATCCCAACATTGAATTTTTTCACAAATTTTTTTCTTTGAAGTATCATTGAGGTGATCAAATATAACAACTGACTGTGAAACAAGTTTCAATGAATTTACTTGACAACAATAAATTCATATTAATAAAAAACATATACAAATAAATACTAATAAATACTTACAGCTGAAAGAATTTCTTCATTGACAATATTAATAAAAAAAACATATACAAATAAATACTAATAAATACTTACAACTGAAATAATTTCTTCATTGACAAATCTTGTATATGCTTGTTGTCGTGCATGACATAGCCTTGCATCTAAATCATATTGTATTTTTGCATTTTTCCTTTTAACTTCCCTTGTTGATTTGACAGCCCATTTAGCATTTGCATGTCTTACTCGACCTCTTTGATGTGTAGCAATTGGTGGGAGATTGTGCGTGATAACGCGATGGTGATTAAGGCCAGATAGCTTAGATTGACTCAAGATCCCCACACAGCCACCAACAAGACAAGTGAACACTTTCTTGGTGCCTTTGATAATTAGCTCCCATTCATGTCTATTATCCTCCATTTTCTTACTTCCTTATAAATGAATATGTAAACAATAGTGTTGTTAAAAACATCATAAAAGCACTCTAAAGTAAAAATCAATATTCATATCTATTTCTTTGTGGTTAACCATAACTATCAACATTTTAAGAATATAGGATTAAAACTATATTCTTTTATAATTTAATAAATTAAATTTTATTATTATTTGAAAATAGATAATAATTAAATATTTAAGTTAACTATACACAATAAAAAAAAAAATGAAAATAAAAATATATTAAATATTTACTTAAATTAAATATCCATTAGTTTTTGTTAAAAAAATCCTTATTTCCCTACAATTTAAATCAAAATATATGTCTATATAAAATCTTCAAGGTGAACAAAACCAAATTACTTAATTAAAATATTAATTTAAACCCCCTAAAGGTGACACCCTTGTTTGCTAGATTTTTGGAGTGGAATTGCCTCTAGAAGAGGGCCATTAAACAGCTTTGTTGGTTAAGGCTAGTGTAAAAGTGATGTAATACCTAAAACATCATAAAATAATTAAGTAATCTTGATAACTCATACATTAATACATCCATTCTCTACCACGAATATCTTTAATTAAATTTAATCCAAAAGCCTATATCTTTAGTTGGTTAAATAAATCATTAACCAAGTGAAATTCACACTTAAATATCTATTAAATTTCTTAAAGAGAAATCTACGCTGGACAATCTATTGGATTTTTCTCAAAAAACAAAGATTTAAAATCTCAACTTCATCCGATCGTTCATTAAAATCAGTCATGTATTCCACAAATTAGATTTAAAACAAACTTAACACATTGTTGTTAAGGGCCAACCACATAATTTAAAGTTAATTTGAGTTGAGTTTATAATGATTATAGATTTGATATATGTAATAATTATTTTGTTTAATGGTTTGAGACATGTTTTAGGCAAATATTACATCTAAATTTATTTGTCTATGATTTTGGAACCAGTAAATGTAAATGTGGTTGGTTTTGAAACCAAAAAATATGATTCATCATTAAAACAAAAATTGTTTAATTGTTTATAATTTAATATCTTAATTCAATTTACTTAAATTTGTATTGATTATACATTTGAATATTCAAAAAAACATTGACTATACATTTGAATATTCAAAAAAACATTTACCTTGTAACTAGTAATCCATAATAATTAACCCATGATACTTGAATTCCTACATTTTCTCTATGACCCCCGATTGCTGAATTCTTAAAATCATCAATTCATATCGTTGAATTCTTAAAAGTATGCAATTGATTTAAGGATTTTTGTTACTTTTGAAATGAAACCAAAAACGTTTGTCAATTTTGGAATGAAACCATAATGCACTAGGCATGGTATTTCATTCAAGTCCTCGACTACAACACCACAGCCTCTACTTTCGAGGTACAATCACTGTCTGGGAATCTAAAGCACACTCCGCAACTAAACAGTTAAATAAGGCAATCGAAATTCTAACAGAAAATGGTTTTGACAATCGAAATTCTAACAGAAAATGGTTTTGATTGATGCCGCTAACCTTGACCCCAGAGATGGTACTATTTGCTTTGCAACTTGCAGCAATTAACCACAGAAAAATCATACAACACCAGCCTATAACTACCATGTTGACCAAAATGGCCTGCCACAAAGAAAACTGGAAATAAGGTAACAGAAACAATGATAAAGACAATGTCAAGCTGATGGCTCAAAATCTGAGCCTGCCTTTTTTAGTAACTAAAATTATTCTTAAATTATTCTTATTCTTAAATAATTTAACTAATATTCATCTTCAAAAAAGGCAGGCTCAGATTCTGAGCCATCAGGCCTAGGTTTTGAGCAACTTATGCTATTTTGTTACTCTAGCTACCTTTGCACAGGCTGTATGTAATGGCACAGGTATTTCATGGGGTTTGGGCACTATTAGACCAGATTTAAGGGCATCAACATATATATTGGGATTGAAGAATAAAAAGTTGGATTTGGGTTTTTGAATATTGAGCATTTGAAGATGCAGGCAGCCAGTGAGTCAAGCAAGAAGTCTAACATGCCACGAGTAGTTTCTGTGCAGTTGGAAGGAGGTAAGGAAGCTGTCAGCCCCCCCCTGCGCTATCAAGAAGTTTGCAATCAAGAATTCCTGATCAAATCAACAGATATTGCAGGTACAGAGTCCGGAAGCAAGTAAAGAGGCAAAGAATATGCCGAGTAAAGGAAGTAGTAATTACATGATGGGCAGAACCAGAAGTACAGCATCTAAATAAACAAATAACGAGATGATAATGATTGGAAGAATGTCCAGCATGAGCAAGAAAAATATGGCCTCTCCACGACTGAGTGCCCATGAGATTTCTAAGAGGAGAAGTGGGCAATTCAGAAACGAGGACGAATTGAGTAATTCATTTTTTGAAGAGATAGCACTGAGTAGAGCTTCTAGTAATACTAGTGTTGGGATTTCCTTCTCCATTGGAGGGCTTGTTGTCACTCCTGAACATGGGGACCTTGGTCTCATCAACGACTGTAAGAATACATATATCCACATTTTATTATACAGAGATCATAATTTATATATAACAGAGTTTGTTCCTGAATTTCATGACCAGGAAGCACAATTACAAGTAATTTGAATTATAATTGAATCTCTATACTTCCTGAATGAATATTCTACAGTGCAAGAGGAAAGAATATGTGCAAGCATGGCTCTAAATAGAAAAGCGAGCGCTAAGGAGATTAAAATAGCAATACAAACAGATGGAGAGTTGCTTTTCTGGAATCTTCCTCTACCAATTTTCCTCAAGGTAACGCCATGAGTAACAGGGCCCTAACTGCTGAAATTTGAAGTGTATATGTATAAATCAGTTTTAAGGTATCTGTTAAACATATAGAGATATGAAGATATGAAGATATTCTTACTCAATAAGATAAAATATTGTTTGATTTCTTTGGTTCCAAATAATTTTCCTATAACACTGGGCTTTCTCACCTAGACGAACGACGCAGTCTCGGATTTGAGCATCCTCGTGAGGATGGAAACACAGGTCTACCAGACAAAGAAAAGAAAAATGCATCTGAAAGGTCATCGAAATGAAACCGTGGCTACCATTATAGTGCACAGGGTATAGGTCCACCAAACAAAAAAAATGCATGTGAAATGTCATCGAAATGGAACAGCGACCACCATTACTGGGCAAAGACTAAAAACAAGTCACTATAGGGTAGGCTTCATTTTGAAGGAATCATATGTCGGAAAAGGAATCATATTTCGATAAAAACTTACTTGTGAATTTGGAGCAACAACGAGCAACCTCTAGGCACAGGAATGAAATCAAAAATTTTGGTATCCACTTTCCTGATCTCGAACCTTCTCCACCTGAACAATTCGGGAATTCTTCTCCTTCTCCACCTGAACAATTGGGGAATTATGCGGACAAGCGACAACGAGGATCGTAGTTAAGTTGGGTTGGTGGTTCGTTTAAGATCAGCATGAATAAATACCCTCGATTAAATGCCATTAATAGAGTGAGCTACAGTAGAGGCGGGGAGGCATCAATTTGAACCACGCAGATGGGCAGAAACATCCATCATGTTTCCTTGAAAGCTCATGCAGGTAGCAGGTTTTTCTTGGGGCCAGATTTTTTTGGGAGTAGCATGCCATAGCATGCATGCATGCATGTATGATGGGTACTATAAGGGACGGCAAAGGCTGGTACTGTAAGATGACGTAAGGATGAGGGATGGGTACTGTAAGGGAGAGAATTAATGGATCAATAGATTTGAAAATAGGCTTTACCTTACATCTCGGTTGCCTCTGTACCATCACAATGGCCTCTGATGTCTTTCTTCCTATTCACACATTTTGATTTCCACGTCTTTGTAAATTACTACACATCATGTCTAGCGAGTGTAGGTGGTGTGGTGAGATGATTTGTTGTTTTTTTTTTTCTTTTTACTTGGTTAAAAATTTGGGCCATGACATGTTTGTTTGTAATACAATTATTTATTTGTATTTCTTAGATTTTAATTTACACATGAGGTCGTGTGGTGGAGTTGATTTTCTTAGAACACATTATGTCGAGTGGTGGAGATGATTTTCTTAGATTTAATTTACACATTAGGTTGTGTGGTGGAGATGATTTATTATTTTCCTCTTGACTGAAACTATGACATGCTTATCTGTAATATCATTCTCTATCTTGTTTCTTAAGGTTCTACTTCATGGATTATCTATCTTGATTTTTCAAATTCGTTATAGCAACATATAAATATCATTTGTAAACTTAGCTAATACCAAATCAATACCATAAACCACTTTAAAAAAAATAAAAATACGTTATTTGGAGACTTAGCTAATACGAAATCGATAGAGTGAATAGTATTAACAACAAAAAAAACGTATATAAGCACAACTCTGCTTGTTGATGAGCATAGTTACACCACCTCAATAAAATAAAAACAAAGCTACACATCATGACTCTGCTAGTTGACGAGTGAAGGAATTATTACAGCACCTCTGGTGTCTTCTCTCCATCTTCACCACGCCTAAAATTTCAAGTTCGTCGAGAATTACTACGCCTCCTCTCATCCTTCCAATAACTACACTCCCTTCTCTCATCCTTTAATAAATTTGTGTCCGCCTCATCTCCACCACGCCCAAACTTTTGGGTCTCCATCAATAATTACACCAACTACAACCAGGCTAGGTATATTTACAAGTCTATCGAGCTGCGAGGTTGTATACATCTACTACTGTATATCTATATATATCTGTATATATACGCTGTAAGGTGTTTCTCTTTGAAATGAACTCTCCTCTAACTCTTATTATTGTTGTTATACACCATCGGATTAAATGTGAGATGATTAAAATAGTTCCATCTGTTGATCTCATAACCAACTCCTCCTTATCCGACTCCTTACCCTTTGTTGATCTCATAACTGACTCCTTACCCTCTGTTGATCTCATAACCGACTCCTTTTCAGTTGCATCCTAACTACCATCGCTTCATTATTATTGCTCATTCTCCCTTCATTTCTGTGTGTTCGAATCAAATCTGAATTGGTTGTAGCTGCTGCATAATTGCCTTGCACACGCCAATCACATACTCCATCGCTACGGCCCATCACAACGACAACGACGTTTCAACTGTGTCAATTTCCAGCCGGGGAGACTCTTGAAGCGAGTCAAAGAATGGAAGGTAGAATTTGATTACATCTTTCAAGACCTTGAAAATGAATTTTCAATGTTTGTTACTGCTCGCCAGATTATCAACAGAGATCCAACTCTGGCTCTCAGCGCACAACGACAATGGCGTCTCGATTGTGTCAATTTCCGACCGAGGAGACTCTTGAAGCGAGTCAAAGAATGGAAGGTAGAATTTGATTACATCTTTCAAGGCCTTGAAAATGAATTTTCAATGTTTGTTACTGCTCGCCAGATTATCAACAGATATCCAACTCTAGCTCTCAGGGCAAAACCGCTCTCTGAATATTAGTGTGGTGATTGAACAATGGCTTCTTTCCTGATACACATTGTGTAGATAGACAACGTAAACCATTCTGCACCAACAAAGTTGGTCCTCTACTTCAATGGGGCCACCAATATACTCTACACTTTTGGTGGCCACGCCATGATAGTGTATGTTCTCAATCATTTTTTTCTTCGCTTTCATGGGTTTATACTGAAAATTAAAAGTCTACCACTTTTAACAGACCTTCAATTTTGGTAACAGTGAAACAATGCATGCCATGTGGAAACCTAAAAGATATAAGGCAATTTACTTATTGGCAACTTTGTATGTATTTACTCTGACTCTACCCTCTGCAATATCGGTTTACTGAGCTTTTGGAGACATACTGTTAGATCACGCAAATGACCTTTCCTTGCTTCCCAAGTTGGGCTTTCGTGACCTGGAAGTCGTTCTAATGCTCATTCACCAACTCTGAAACAACAATTTCCATTATAATTTTTTTGTTGTTGCAGTGTGCTAAGCATAAATGAGAGGCTTGAAATTTGAATCGGTTGCAGTTCATTACCTTTGGGTTCGCATGCACCCCCTTATACTTTGTGTGGGAAATAAATGAGAATATTATCTTGCAGAATAAATGTAAGGATAAAATGTGGGACAACAAAGAGCTAGAGGGAAAAAGAAAACTCGAAAAAAGAAAACTAGGATATTATAAGGAGGTGACTAACCCCAATCTAGAAATCCAAAATTACATTTCTATATTTACTAGTGTTAAGAAGAAAATGAATATTGCCAAGATAGTAATTAATTCTCATTAGCTTCAAAGTGACATTGAGGCCAATTCCCAAAATTCCATCAGATGAAAGAGTTTCCCAAAATGCCATCAAATGAAAGAGTTTGTAGCTTATGGGATCCTAAGAGGGTTGAAGATGAAAAACGTTTTTTCTTTAATTTTCCATTTTGTACTCACATTTTATCTAATCTTCAAAATATCGGTCACACTACTAATCTTCTTGATCTTTTAAGTCAATAAAAATATGGTTATTTTGGAATTCTTCACACACTTCTTTTTTATTATAAAAATAAAATGTTAAAAGATACCTTTTTAGGGTTGGGTAAACCATATAGGTCTTCATTAAGGGAATTTATATTTAAATTATATGTGACTATAATAAATGCATAATAATTAGTTAATTAGTTTTAACTATTTCTTTTGAGTATCTCCAATAATATCTCCATAACTATATCCTATGATCTATCCATTATTTTTGCATGATTTTTTCAACAATATTTATCCCTATATTTGATAGATTTTCTCCACCTCTTATTAGTCCCTGCAAAGGCAGGAATCTATCAATCTATTTTTTGTTGAGCACTATTAGTTTAGCATTGGCCAATGCAAGTTATAATGTTTAACTTTGAAAAACAAATATTTAATTTTCAATATTATTGAAGAAATTGTTTTTCAAGCATTTGATTGGACCATAAATTGAAGGTCTTATTATAGTCTTTCCACAATAATATGCCATGTGGATAACTCCCTCATGTTTTTTTCCATAATTTTTAAATGCAGTTTGCAATATTTATATACCTGCCAAGAGTAACTTCCCACCATTATTTATGTGTCCGTCAACACATTAACAAGTAGGAGTAAAAATGTAAATGTGGAGGATTATTTATGGTTACTACCCACCAAAAATTTAGGCAAGTTATACCCACCAAAAGCCTATGCAAGTTATTTTCCCTTTGTAGACAATTAATTTTTCCACTTCATATATTAATTTGCAAATTTTCTAAAAGCACAATTTTCACTTGAGTGGCAGGGACTGTTAGTGTCGGTATCTTCATCCCTCCATCAGTGATCAAATTCTCTTGTTGCATTGCATGTTAGGCATCTCATCCGATCAGTTGCATTCCATTAGGATCACGGATCATCTGATGGTAGGGGCATATTATACATTTTCCCTCATGTTCTTTACCTGCTGGCCAATTTTCATTCATCTAAATCATCTGCTTTTCATTCATCTAAATCATTTGTAGTCATTTTTTGTCTTTAAATATGCAAAACTCATTTTCAGGGTTTTAGGTCACATTAGGTCTAGGGTTTCATCAATAAAGTCTTGAAAACGCTCAATAATGGTCAGCAGGTGCATGAGGCGGTCATATAAAGTTTTAGCAACAATAATTTCAATGATCACATGCTCAGTTATGGATTTTTCCTCAAAACCCTATTTTGAGGAAAAACAAAGTTTTTTATGTTTCATGTACTAAATTTCATGTAATTTCATCTTCTCTATATGTAATAATGTTATAAGTAGCCCTGGTCACTTCGCCAAGCCTCTGCTACCTCAGTTCCTGCAAAAGAAACAAAATGCCAAAGTATTTAGTCCATCAAAGGCAAAAAGTAAAGCAAAGTGCCCAAAAACAGAGGTTTTAAAGCAAGTGAAAATCAAACATTAGCAAAGTGGGTTTTCACAAGCCAAAAATTGAAGTCATTGCTATATAAAGTATATTCACATCAAAAAAGGCTCATTTGTGTCCAAAGTAGAAAAGAGCAAGTGAAATTTGCATTTTCAAAGCCAAACGAGAAATTTTGCAGTCAAAGGGTAAAATTGCAAGCACGTCGCACCTGGGTTAGAGCGTGACGCACCCATCCCGCACGGTGCGCTGGACAGTAGTGTGCAATGCAATTTTATAATAGGCGCGGTGCACAGGATGAAGTTTTGTCATTTGGTTAAAAAAAACTCTGTTTTTTTCGCCTAGTTTCTTCACAGTTTGACTTTTCTCTTTCTAATAGTCAAAATCATGATGTAATTTGATGTGAATTGATGGATTTTGATGTAAATATGTTAAATTTTCACTCATAGAGGTAGATTCATCCATGAAAAGGTAGTTTGCAACTGAATGAATCAGTTTCCTAGTTTTTAGAGGCAAGTTGTTCCACTACCTACTTTTTAGTTCTCAGTTTAGACTTTGTTGGAACAACTCCTAAACTTATGAGCTCGACCCCTAAAGGCTAGGATGAGTTTTTTATTGCCTATATCTACTAGTTTTTCAGTCATTGGCAAAGGTTGGACTTTTGGGAAAGCTTGGAGCTTCATTGTACACTCATTTCAGCAATTTGGCAAAGGAATAGACCAGGGTTTGCAGCACTTTATGGGATTCTTGTGGCAACTTGATTTGGTATTGTGTTTCCTTCTGTAATTGCAAGTTTACATGTGTTTTATGTATGCCATTATCTCTCTCTGTTCATCTTAACTAAATGAAACAAGGATAAAGGTAGAATTCATTGATTTGCAGTGCTCTACCTAGGGTTTTGTTTAGTTATTTATGTTTTCAGTTGTTTGAAGAGGATCCGGAGACTTTCATGCCCTCTTCAACTCCTCACCAGTCTAAAAGCGCTCCATCTCACTCAATTTGAAGTATTAAACCATTTGCCTACCTCACCCCATAGAGATCTCTGCAAAACTGAGCCTCATTCCCCAGAACCAAATCTGCCTTTCATATTTGAGCCAACAAAACATCATCAAATTCAATTAAACTATTTTGAACACACACCTAGCCTAAAATCAGTCTTTACATCAGTCATATCAAGCATCATTGATCGTACTTTACCGAGGTTGACAAGGAGAGAGCCCTCTCCCGACCTGGTAGGGCTAGCTACTAGGTTAAGCGTGGTTTGATGTTACCCTAGATCCTACCCTTCTCAGTGTGAGATAGATTTAGGAACTAATAGGGACTACCCTGCCCTAGAGAACTTGCTCCTCCTCAATCTCCTAGGTTCCTAACTCAATTGTAACCTTGATGTCGAAGCTCCTACATCATACTCGGGCACTTGCTACTCCTCAATCTCCTAGGTTCTTGACTCAATTTTAACCTTGATGTCAAAGCTCCTACATCATACTCCCGAGGAACAAAAACTCTTCATGGACACATGTCCACATGTCCTCTATCGCTTGCAAACTTTTTCCTCATAGTTATCTCTTCTTTTTCGTATCGTCAATGATCATTTTATTTCTACACAAACCCATTTTTCATGACTTGAAATCTACTTGACTTCCTCCTCACTAAGATTGATGACTTAGTTAGGTGTAGACTACCTCAAATCATTGGTTCTACCCACATAGAGTTTCTCTCTTAATGATACGAGATTTTATGTTAGTGGTTTTTACCACCAACTTTATTGACTCAGGTTCACACAATTTCAAAAGTTTTTAATCTCTAACCGATATCATTATTAAATGAAATTATCCAAGGACTATTTCTTAGGGATGTATTCCTTCAAGGATTTATTGTATATACCTGTCAAACCCACACACAAAATACTTTTTTTTGTAACTCACTTCGTTTTCTTCTTCACCGTTAACCATGCTTCTATTTCTTCTTTTTTCCATCTTCTGTCACTTCATCCTTTTTCTTTCCTGCATCATTATCCACTTTTCTTTCCTATTGTTTCATATGCGATTTATAAATTTTTTTGGGCATTCCACTCAACAGTTCATCACAACAAAATCACAACAAATCTGATAAATTGTACTTAAAAATTTGAAATCTAGACCACAAGGGTTTATTTATCTTCACATTTGTAGATTTGTAAATTACCGATTATTGTGAATGCATGCTAATTATAATTATGAAAAAATTAGAGAACAATGAAATAAAAACCCACAAAATAAGATTGACACAAGATATATTTTAGGAAACCATTTCAGGAGAAAAAACAACTGGAAGGTGAGGTCTATTTGCTCTCTTTATTTGAATAGAAAATGGATGCAAGTTCAAAGAAGGCATGTGGCCCATGGGATAACACAATGCAAAAACTTGGGCTACCATAATGCAAAAATTCTGTCTGTTTATCTCTCCCTATCCCTTTTAGTTACTTTATTCATCTATGACACAAAATGCACTATAAAATAATGGAACCCCTTTTCCTCCTAGTGGCCCATTTATAACACAACTTGATAGCCAACTAGTGGTTAGGTTTGACTCCTTAACTCTTAACGAGAGTTACAATATGGACTATTCTAGAGTCTTCTTCATCATGATCACATGTCTAGCCTAATTTCCATGAATAATGGGGTTTGATGTGGAATCCCCTCGAATTATGGTGGCAAAAATAAGAGGGTCAATTTACGAGTGGCATAAATTTTCCATATGGACTCCAAATAAGTTGATTATTGCATTGTTGGAAAGGTATTTGTGTGTAGAATAGGAGAAAAGAGTGTAGCACTAAAGTGTCAATGTTTTACCCCCTGAAACACACTTTGATGCCTCAAAATTCTCC
This sequence comes from Pinus tabuliformis, assembly GCA_031772625.1. Lineage (NCBI taxonomy): Eukaryota > Viridiplantae > Streptophyta > Pinopsida > Pinales > Pinaceae > Pinus > Pinus tabuliformis. Next base: position 594,892,618 of record CM062819.1, read on the forward strand.
GAGAATATTTTAGGCCGTAATTTTCCAAATTGGGTCTCACCGATAAAAATGGTCATATGAGTTGATTCCTCTACTCTCCCCTCCCGCCCCCCTGAAAGAATCGAGATGGACGAAGAAAATTATAATCAAATATCAATCACTCGCTATTTTTGGAGACTTCTGGTCCTAAAATTCATCCACTGAATGAGGTGAGGAATTTTTTCCTCAACCTTCTCTCGGGTGTGCCATTTAGCTTTGCCTAGAAGTTTTCCTTTCAACCCAATCTGTCAAATTTCATGCTGTCCATATCTTGTAGTTCTAAACGTCTTCTGAAAAACTATATCTTCTGTCATCTATAGCTTACTTTGGGTTTGTAAGTACTATAGTGGTTAGTGATATATGTGGATTATTGTCTCCTTTCCCATTAGATAATTATTTCTATTCTTCACAGATTACGCCATACCATAAACCTCCTTATCATAGGTAGGGTAGTTAACAAATGCCCCATGAAACAATTTAGAATGGTAACATACAAGCCTTCCTCCCCATATCAAGACCGCTCCCATAATGTACTCACTAGCTTCTATCTCCACTTGAAAGGGCTTATCCAAGTTTGGTAGTGTGAGAATTAGTGCTTGATTGATCTTCTTCTTTAACTCATCAAAGACCCTTTGTTGACCCTTTCCCACTGGAAATTCTTGCCACTTGTGGTTATGGCATGGAGTGATATTTCTACCACTAAAAATTAGGCTATGGATTTCCTCAAGTATTATCGCCCCAACAAAAATCCTAACCTCAAAAACATTAGTAGGCAGCGACCATTTCATGATGCCCTCCATCTTGGCAGGATCTATCTCTATCTCTCCTTCACCTATCACATACGCTAGATCACACTTCTTGCTATTTTCTAGAAATTGGTGCTTCTTTAATGTCTCCATCACCTATGTCAAATGTGAGATGTGTTCCTCCTAAGTAGTGCTATATACCAGTATATAATCAAAATAGAAAATAACAAATGAATATATAAAATGGTGCAACATATCATTCATTAACCTCATAAACATAGTTGGTACATTGCATAGGTCAAATGGCTTGACTAACGATGCATACAAACCTTTCCTGATTTTGAAGGCGGTATTCCAAGTATCTTATTCTCTAACTCGAAATTGGTGATATCTAGACTTTAAATCCACCTTGGTGAAGTATTTCACTTGCTGCAACTAATTCAACAAATCATCGATCTTGGGTGGAGGTACCTATTCTTGAGTGTGGTTTTCTTTAGTGCCATGTAATTAATACACATCCGCCAAGTCCCATTCGATTTGGCACTATGATGATGGTTGACCCACATGGTGGTGTACTCAATCGAATGACACCCCATTCCAGTAGTTGTTGCAACTGTTTCTTCACCTCACTTTCTTCTATAATAGACTAACTGTACAACCCAATGTTTAGCAAGGGAGTCCTGAATTATCTGGATCTTATGCTTCACTTCCCTCTTAGGTGGTAGCCCTTTAGGCTTTTAGTACACATCCCAATAAGCCTATAGAAACTCTTCTAGTTGTTGTTTATGTTTCTTAGTACACCCCTCCAAGTTTGCCTTTGCTATTGCTGACTCTTCTGCAAGATGATTCTCTCTTAAAAATAATTAGACAAACTTCTTGCCAGAATTGGTCATTTTCTTGGCTTAGTTGGCACTTACTAGTGAAATTTTTAACTTTCTTTTATGCACATTGATGGTGAATTATTTTCCATCATTGGCAAGTTGGTATTGTTTGGCTCTGCACATGAAGATTGCATATTGCATGTACATGTAGGGGCTTCCAAACACCATACCACATACATCATTGGGGAACTACATATAATTCTACTTCATCAATAAAATAAACAATGATAGTTAATCTAATTTTGCATTGTTTTGTTACCTCTAACTATGCTTCCCTATTTACCAATCCTAATGAGTATAAGCTCAGATGATCACAAACTTCCAATGCAAATTTGTTTACTAGCTTTGTTGAAATGTGATTTGCATGTGATCCTAAATCAAAGAGAGCATGAATATTTATCTTCTTTACTTGTATCTTTATGTGGAAGAGTTTGGCCATTTCTTTCTCTTTCTATTGTCAAAGGCTATTGAGTTTGCCATAATTTCAAAAATGAGTCCTCTAGATACACTAGAACAAGAAGTTAATACACTTACATTCTAAAAACATAAATAGATCATCTCAATGCACTAGAACATCAAATTAATAAGCTTACATGCAAGGAAATAGGCTCTTTAGGTGAAATCTATGATGAATTCTCTTCCAAATAACTTGGCTAACCCCTGCATAATTGTCAAAAAAAAAAAAAAAACTGCAACAGCAATATTCACTTTCTAATAATTTAAAGCTTGTTTTCAACATAGAAAACCAACATTATTCCCAATAGTTTCTTGAGTTTTACTAAATTTATTTTATGTAATTTAATTTTGTTTAACTCTAATATAAATAACATATTTAAACTCAACACTATTAATATTTCGTATCTCACTGAAACTTTACTTATTATTAAAATATTAATATATAATAAATAAAATATTTATATTTATATTTTAATATATTTTTAGAATTTATTAATATATAGTATTTTAATATATATTTATATTTTATTTTATAAATATAAATGCCAAAGTCTCCGGCATGCTAAGCGTGATTATTTGAGCGATGAGCGGCGAAATTAGTGACCAAAACCCCAGTCTCTGGCTTGCTGAGACGGAACGGAGGCTTGGGAAGGGTAGATCAAAGTTTAAGTATGGGGGATTTTAAAGTTGTTGTTATTTACGGAGACTCCAGAGTTTCGACGGGGCCGACACAAATGTAACTAGAAGGATGAGTGATGAGTGGAGGGTTTTCTTTATTTTGTTTATGATCTAATAAGCAAGAATGTAATAAAAAGTCTATGAAACTAAGAAAAAGCCAATATGAAAATGTGAGTATAAAGTCTAAGATAAACTAAACATTTAAATTAAAGAAAAAATCAATATAGTCCAGATAAATAGTACAAAGGTTGCCTATGAAAGTTTGAAAGATAATTATTCATCGCCCAATGTTGGTTTGAAAAAGGGTAAGGGTGTAGATATTTGAGATGTGTAATATGATGGAGGTCTAAAAAAGGGTGAGGGTGTAGATTTTTGAGATATGTAATAGGTTGGAGCTGATTCCTCCTCAAATTATAATGTTTCTAAATTGTGAAATTCTACACTAAAGAAGAGGAGTTTTCGTGATGTATTTAGAAGGATTAAATTATTTTATGTAAATTTTTTTCGAGTGTAAAATATAATGTCTTGTTTTTCATTATTTAAATTGTAATTTTTAATATTAATTAATATATATGATCAAATAAAAATTTTAATTATAAAAACTTATGAGAGATTTTTGGGCATAAATCTATAGCTAACTACTTTAATATTTGTATGAAACAGTCCCTTTGACTTATATTTTAATAAATATATATCTAGCTATTTATATATTACTCTAATATTTATTTATTTAATAACTTTGATAACTAACTATTAATTTAAATTAATTTAGGTTATAATTTATTTATTAATATATATTTATATTGTAAGTGGATAAAATGGGTCCATTTACTTTTATTTTAATAAGAATTTTACTAACCAAAGTAACTTATATAATGGTTATACCCCTAATCCTGTCCTAACTAACCAGTCAAATCTAGTCGTTGTCAGTTTAGCCATTGGAGGTTCTGCTCTATCTATTTAACATGCAAAGCATGATCTGTTCATTCAACTTGTCGTGACGATGAACCACTCTGTTTGGTTCGAAACGCGTCGACAAATGAAATATGTTGTGATTTACACCGAAAAATATCTCATAAATATAAAAACTTAATATATTTTTCTATATATATAGATATATATGAAGTTGATATAGGCATAAATTAGTTAACATAGTTCTGATTCACACATTTTTTTACTTTTAATTACTTTCTAAATACTTTACAACATATTTATTTTTTTAATTATAGTCGACATTATTTTTTTATTTAGAACATAATTTTTACTTTTTATTTTTATTTTAAAGGAGCGTGCTCCCACAGACAAAATTACGCCTGAGATCATCTTTTCATTATGCAAAATAAATGTTCAAATTAACAAAGTTTTTGTTGCAAATAAATTAATTAAATAAGTATTTCAATAATTTCCAAGTAAATATATATCCTATTTATATTATTTTATAAATATTTTTTTATAAAATATTAATTATCTATTAAAAAATATTATATCTATATCTATATATATATATATATATATATATATATATATATATATATAGATATAGATATGGATATCATTTTTATATTAAAATAATAATAAAATATTTAAATAGTCTTGATGATTAACGTCCACTAAGACCAATGTGGTCTATCGGACCTCAAGAAAAGAAAGAGAATCTAATTGTAGTTCTTTAAATGTGGTCTATCTGACCTCAAGAAAAGAAAAGAAAAAGAAAAGGAAGAGAAATAAGTGCTCCAATATCGCTATAGTTATGTTGGCTTAATAAGTCAAGAAGATTAGAGGAGTGACATATATTAGTGAATTGAGAGAACATGTGAGTAAGAATCAGACAGTGTAAAAAGAAGTGGTTTCCATCCTCCACCTTCTTAGTATCACAAATCTGATAGATTCTATCATCCCAAGGAGTCTTGGTAGTAGAATGCCGCCCGATTTCATCATATTATAAATAATTTATCATATATTAAAATAATAATTCTAAAATATATGTAGCTTAAGAGGATGACATAGTTGGAAAATACCATGTTATGACTTATTATGTAAATCATGAAATTCATAAGATTCAAGGTTCAAATCCCCTTAATCAAGCGTTGACATGGTATTTTGTTAAGGCACTCCATTGTGAAAATGTCATCAGTTCAAAACCTCACGGGAAAAGATCCAGGGTGTTCTATTAAGGCACTTCGTGGTGAGAAGGTCATTGGTTCAAAACCTCATTAGCGAAGATCCAGTGATGTTAAGGGCTAGTGTGGCCCAATCTAGATATAATTCTCCCATGATTTTGATGGCTTAGATGACCCTAGGTCGTAGCTACTCAAGCCACAAGTTAGGTCACTGGTTCGAAATAATTTGGACAAAAATTCATCCATTTTAATGGTCAGTGTGGCCTAGGGCAGTTGCAACCTCCGGGTGATTTTGACAGCTTAGATGCCTTTAGTGTTGGAAAATGTAACTAGTTTCGGTCTTCACAATTTCCATTTGACTCATGTATCTATCAAATGGAGAAAGAAAATGTTGTAAGAACAAAAGAAAAAATCAATTTTGTAAAAGCATGGGTTTCATGCTCAAAAGATTTCGCATTAGGTCTCCTAGGGTTTACATGAGTCAAAAGTCCTTGTCATAATGTAAAAGACACTTCCAAGCATTTGTATCAAGAAAATAAAGAATATTTTGTATTCGTAAGTGTCTAAAATGCTCCCAAGACCAAGTTAGCCAACCAGGAAGAAGTTGGCCTAGAGGGTGCTAATGGAACCTCTTAGAAGGGCTATAAAAAGAAGAGATTCAACCTCATTTAAATAGAACAAGCAAGAATCTCTTAGGTTCTATTTGAAATTGAAGGAGACATGAAAAAGTCTTAAGAAGGCTAGAAGAGCCTAACGAAGAAGGATTCAAGCACTATCCACACGTTTGAGAGGGATAGGTTTCTAGTCATGCAACAGGTCTAAAAATTCTAAGAAGGTTTTGTAGAACTTTTTGATGTAATGTAAAGGCTATTCTGCTTCACTTGCATTGAAGAAGAAGGAAGGTTGGTTGGCTTGGTTCCTTGTGGTAGCCTTGGTCTAGGATTTGGTCTTGGAAATCTCCTTTGAAGTTGATTCTATAAGTACAAAAGTTTTTTATGGGTTTTCCCCTTGGAGGGGTTTTTCCCTAGCTTGGAACCTATATCTTGTGCTTATTTTTGTATGTTTGTGATATTTATTATTTTGGCATTTATTTGATGATGAGAACATAAACATAATGAATAAAAATAAGAATATATATCACAAGTAAATGAATGTAAAGAAAAGTGAATTAAATGTTGTCTTAATGGATTTTCCAACATGGTTTTCGAGCTAAGGTCAAGAGTATGGGTAGCTAGAAGATGGGAAGAGTTTTTACAATCATTGGAGGAATTTTGATGTCTAAAATGGGTTTCCTAAGGAATATTAAAAAATAATATTGGAAATAATAAAATAAGATTAGATTACTTCAAATTTTGGAGAGAAAAAAACTACTTTTTCAACTCGTATTTTCAACTTATCTCCCCACAATTTTACTCAAACACTCTTTGGATGTGGAATTTAATTCCTCATCCTAGGAGTACCCATGTTGCATACTTTCGATGGACCCTACTACACGAAAATGAGAAATACATGAAAAAATGTGATTGCAATCACAATGTTTCATGTATTTCTCATTTTTTGTGTAGCAAGGTCCATCGAAAGTATGCAACATGGGTACTCCTTGGATGAGAATTTAAATTCCACATCAAACGAGTGCTCTCAATTGAAATTCGAGTAAAAATTTGGGGAGATAAGTTGAAAATATGAGTTTAAAAGGTAGATTTTTTATTATTATTATTTTATCTTTTTACCTTTTTACTCCAAAGATAGTGAATCATCCCCCATGGTTAACATCATCATATTGAATCCTGTTGGCTCTTATAAAGTTGACTTTGGTTGTACATTTTTATTTTGAGACCCTTTTTTAACCTCAAAATTTCTCTAATGGCCTCCAAAAGCCTAAAAGAAGAGATTTTTTGTGAATGCCTTGAAGGCCAAATAAACAACCACAAGTGCATACATCATTAGAGAATAAGATCTGAAACAACTGCATACTTGGAGGAAGTAAACCAAGCAAAAAAGGAAGATGTATTAGTATATTTTTGAGGTTTTTTATTTCTGCATGACTAAGAGGATAAAGGTCGAGTTTGAAAGGTTCGATCTTGGAACATTTTTGTTGAGAAAACCTTCAAAGAATAAGGCTACAACCATCTATAATATTTCAAGAACATCTAAGACCTAGTCTGGGTGTTAATTTGCGGTTATAGCAATAGTTTAGAAGGTCACAATGTTGGGCTTGGAATCTGGAATTTCTGAGGTATCTAAAAGGGTTGGATATGCTCATTTCAAGAGGTTTGAGGTTCACAGAATGAGACTCATTTTAGTCTGTGAGTTAACAGAGTATAACACAAAGAAAAAAGGGTTGAAGTAAGAGGATTGTGCATGATTTTGGAGATCTGATATGGTCGAATTAGGGTATATTTATAGAAGGTACAGGTGCCCTAATCGGTGGCCAAAATCCTTAGACTATTATGCTAAGATCAGAGTTGGTTTGGATTCTTAGAAGAGGCATGTTAGTTGTCTTCCAAGGTGAATAAGTGCTAGAATGAAATATTGAAGTTGGTAGAAGGATCCTAGCCTAGTTTTTGAAAGTTGTCACAGTGAGTATGAACCTCTAAAACTATTCCAAATTATTGAGCAAGAAGTTCATGGATTATGAGGTGATTATAGAACCAACCATCTCATCTATTGAAGAAGGTTATTCTAGGAAAACATATGATAACATTGAAGTTGGTTTTCTCAAAAAAGTGGGACGAGCTCCTGGGATAACTATTGGAAGGGTCGAATATGCCTAAACAAGGTGTTGGGAGTGTCTTCTAGGACAACATTTTGTATATGATTTTAGAGAGAATAAGGTTGTTGATTTATGAAGGAGTTTTAACCATAGATGGAGGGCTAACTTGGGAAATAGGTGTGCCCTAACTAGTAATCACACTTCATCAGGTATGCACAACAGTTTGTAAGGAATGTACATTTGTTTTATGGAAAAAGGGTCTTGAATGCACTAGGGTTTTGCTGCATGTTTTGAATGGTAAAAGAATCTATGGTTTGGAGGCTTCACCTTGTTGAATATTTTTGGTTTCTAGGGATTGTCAACCCTATATAGGTCTTGGATAGGAAAACCCTAGATAAGTCAAAAACCCTAACATTAATTGGTTTCTTGCCTCATATAAACTCTATACTTTGACATATATGGTTTCCATTGGATGAAATATTGGATATGACATCAAAACCCTAGGGATGATGTTTCTAAGGGAAATATCAAAGAATTTAGGGTTTGTACTTGAGAACCCTACTAGTCTACCCTCTAAGAAAACCATGGAAACTTTAGATTGACAAAATAAACGACATGCTCTAATATTTGTATATTTTGTTTGGTTATATTTGCTATTTAAAATCAAGATGATAAGGATGAAAAAGGAAAAGCAACTCTCATGATTGATGATGACTCCTTGGAGATGATGAGCATGATGGAAGGAGTGAATTTTAAGGAATTGATGCTAACAAGTTCAAAGGAGTAAGCATACATCATTGTATTTTCTAGAAGAATCTTGACTGAGTATGGCATCATATATCGAAGCATGTAATAGTAGCATATTTAAAGCCTAATTATTTAAATTGCTTCAAATAAATTTTTTAGTCCTTTAAGAATGAAAATATTGGAGACCATTCTGCATAAGCCTTCATCCACTAATTGTCTAACATTATGTAAGATGAAGTCATTTTACTAAGGTGGAATCTTAATATCCTATAATAACCATCATTATGGACATTCTTGGGAAAAGCATTTTGACAAGGATTAGTATATATTCCTATTGACGGTGCTGGAAATCTGTCAACCAAGGGGTCTCCCCGATGTGAAGTCCCAAATATACCTCACAACATTTGTTGTAGGATCCCCATCCAGAATACTGACCCAATTTCCATATATCTTAAGGATATTCCTTGGATCTAACTATCAGCTAGAGAGAGAGGGATGATATGGTGTCTTTGAAAAGCAAGAAGGTGTGCCTAGTGAGTGTTTAGTTGTAAGTGTGTCAAGGTTATTCTACTACGGTGAGGGGAGAAAAGTGAGCTCTAAGTGAGAGGTAGAAGTACCACCCAAGAAGAGACACACATGAACTAGAAGGATCCATCTAACATCCAGCGAAATAGTCCACAGAGGATGTGACGGTCATTACCACCAACAAATGAAGAAATATTTCTCTAATATCCTACGTAATAGTCCACAAGGATTGGAAAAAAATAACAACCATTACAACACATTCTCAAAAGATTAGTACTAAAATAACTGAAATAGTTCAACTATCTTACCACATGTGAAATAAAACATGAAATACAAGCATCCACAGAATAGTCTTACAAACATTCATAATCCATGCATGAAGAACGTGTTGGCCTTAGAGGCTTTTGTTATTAAGTAAAATTTCGAAGACACATGTTTACAATTTACATCAGTAGCTCCAGTAGTGGAGCATTGGAGCCACTCTTTTCTCCACAAAGAACCATCTTATCTCTCTAATGCCTTGCAGGAGGAGCCAAGGTGAAAAGTCCTTTGCTCATACAATAAGGGAGTATATATAACCAAGGGTGACTCTTTGACTACCCTCATGACCGTTGGACTTCCTATGAATTTTCAACTTACATGACTCTTTACATTCCATGTGTGTCATTTGGACTTTCAGTTTACACTACATTTTGAATACAATATACATGATCCACAATAGTAATGTTGCATATTACCACTCATGACATGGCATGAAACTGCTGACCTAGACTTCTTGATGATGTGGAAATGTCAAGCCATTGTTGTCACTAAGTGTTGGATGTCTTCTTCAAGATTCTTTCTTTTCACCTCAGTATGGCTTGGTGATAAGGAATCTTCAATGATGTCAAGACTTGTATAGTTGTTGTAAACTAGTTTCCCTTCACTTTCTATTGATAGATCAATCTGTAAGTATAACTACAAGAGAGTATTTAAGCATTCTTCCCTCCTTCCCCTTCTTCATCACCTTGTAGTTATACTTACAAATTGATCAATCAAGGGGAGCTCACTGCATGGTTCTAGGATTCAAGGAAGTTTGGGCTACTGCGGAGCTACATAGTTCAAGGGCTCAAGGAATGATCTTCAGGCTTGAGGTTGCGAAGTGCATAGTTTAAGCTAGTCTGGTAGGCAAGACTACATAGTTTTGGAAGCTAGTCGGATAGGATGAGGGAATGAGCATTGAGGGGACACACTGCACAGTTTGGGAGACAAGGGAGGCAAGGCTGTTCTGGAGCTACATAGTTCAAGGGCTTAGGGGATGAGATTGAGGCTTTTGATTGCAAAGTTCACTCTGGATTCTGGGCTGGGAGGAATGAATACGCAATTATGGAGGTGAAGGTCAAGGCTTGGGCATAAAAACTGCACAGCGCAGTAGTCCTGGGAGGTAGAAAATGTGCATTGCACAGTGCCAAGTAGAAAAGTCAAAAATAGAGGACTGAGACTGTCTAGTGCATGGCTTAAGGGAAGCCTGGTGAAGCTAGGTTTTCCAGATGGGAAGTTTTTATGAAAATGGTTAAGTGTGGGATCAGTGAGATCGGTATGAAAGGTGACGAACTTTTACTATGATCACACTCTTAGAATAATTAATGACACAACAACATAAATCATCCAAACACATGAACAAAGAATTTCCCTCCGTGCGACATCTTTATGACAAGTGTGACACCAAAGATGTACTTTGTGTTGACTGTGACAACATTTGTGCGACAGTGCTCAAAACTTTGGAAATGAGTGTGACGGTTATGTAAAAGGTTAGAAAATCTCATTTGTGTAAAAAATCCACATAGATTCAAAATGATATTTGTAATATGCTGAAACAAAATACTTGAATCTACTCTACCAATTTGTGGAAAACAATTATGATCGCACAATCACATAGGCATAGAAGAGAAAGAATTTCAATCACACATTACACAATGATTTTTTAGGGAAAGCCATGGCTAAAAACCTTGCTATCTATATATTGCATAATTCAGAAAATATGAGAATATTACAATGGTTTTCTTAAGCCTAATAACTCTCTGCACTATCTATATCTGTCTCACTACTTCTCGAACAAGCTCAGGCCAATACTTAACCAATTCCAATCCTTCCCAAGTCCCTATTTCCTTGTGTTTTTCCCTTGGAAAACTAGATCGATTTCAATCCTTCCCAAGTCCGTATTTCCTTGTGTTGTTTACTTGGAAAACTAGCCCCTATTAATCAGGGAAATTCCTAATATGAATTGTGTAATCCATTAATACCTTCCTCTGATTGCATGCACCACCTATACAATTCGGATGATTATACAATTGACAGTACAATGCCCTTGAAATCCAATCTCAACTGGGTAACTCTTAGATCTGACATGCATGATTTATTTATGAGTGATTCATCAGTTAATTTTTTGACCAATGCAGGCACACCACATTGCTAGACCTCCTAATAGTTCCTCAAACAATTAGAACTAGTAACAATTAGAACTAGTTTAACTGACTTTAACTCAGATCAACTGAGTGAGTTAATTACAACTCAAAATAAACTCAACATGGGCTCCTAAAATTTAGGAACCACACTACATGACTCTAGAAATACTCTCAACTTGAACTAACTGAGCCAACTAAGTCAAATTAACATAGCTAACTATTACAAGTTGTCATGAAAATTAAATTAGAATTTGTTGTTGCCATTTTTCAACACTCCCTCTCAACAAGAAAGGGATTATCTGACACCCCAATCTCGCCTCTATGAAACTCGAGTTCTCCTCTTGATAATGCCATTTTGAAGATGTTTTCATCCTACACCTCTATATGAATGTACTCTAACAACATAATTTGCCTCTGCACACAATCTCTGAGATGGTGGTACCGATTTCGACATCCTTGGACCTATCATGAAATACTGGATTAACCGAGAGTTTGATGTGACTATTTTTATCATAGTAAATCACTATTGGATCCATCTACTGACTAAACAACCCAACAAGGATCTTCCTCATCCAGATAGCCTCACAAGTTTCTTGACAAGCAACCATGTACTATTCTTTTTCTAAACTAAGTGCAACTGATCTCTACTTCCTATTGTACAAGGAAACTATTGTTGACCCAATACTGAAGATGCCCCCTAATATGCTCTTCCTGTCAGATGGACTCCCTACCCAATCTACATCTCTGAAGCCTTGAAGCTTCACTCCCTCTGTTTACCTGTACCAAAGACCAAACTGAGTGGTGACTCTAAGGTATCTCAACACATGTTTGGTTGCCTTCCCATAGAGCTTGGTTGGCTCAACCATTGCTTGACTAAGCTAGTTGAATTCATAAAACATGTCTGGTCATGTGTTCGCTAAGTACATAAGTGAACCCACAGGCTACCTATAAATGGTATCTTCTACCACTTTGCCTAAAGTAGCATCTTCCTTCCTCCAATTCCTTACTAGAGGAGTTTCCATGGGGTTCCTTCTATCCATGTGAAACTTCTTTAGTATCTCGTTGGCATACTATCCTTGAGAGACAAAGAGCTCCCCATCTCTTTGCCAAATTTCCAAGCCAGTGAAATAATGAAAGATCCCCACGTCCTTCATCTCAAATTCTCTTGCAAGATCCCCTTTGCAAGATTTGATCATGCTCTCATCACCTGCTAGAATCAAATCGTTGACATATAATACTATAATCAATAATTTACCTTCAACCACAATATGGTAACGGTTCGTATCTGCTTCAGTTTTGGTGAAGCCCAACCCGGCAAAATATTTGTCAATACTAGTGTACCATGCTCGAGGTGCTTGTTTCAATCCCTATAATGCTCACTTGAGTATGCACACATGTGACTCTCTGTCAAAGGTATAAAATACTTCCGGCTACTCTATGTACACCTTTTCCTCAATCACTCTATCGAGGAAGGTTTTGTTTACATCCATCTGATGTATCTTCCATCCCATCTACATTGAAAGTGCTGGAATAGATCTGATTAATGAGTAACTTACAACTAGAGTAAAGTTCTCATTGTAATCAATCCCCTCCACCTAAGAGAACCCTTTGGCCACACATTTGGCCTTGTGTTTCTCCACACTCCCATCTACTGCTTGCTTTACCTTATAAATCCATCTCAACCCTACAACTAACTTGTTCTTTGGTCTTGGGACAACTTCCCATGCACTATTTTTGATGATTGAGTCATACTCATCTACCATGGAATCAACCCATATAGGTTGTTTCACTTCTTCCTCAAATGAGGATGGCTTGGTCTCTACACTCCCTCATAAGATCCATGTATCTAATGTACCACTCTGGGGACCTTCTCTGCCTACATTGTTATATGGGTGCTCCCACATTTTCTCTAGCATCATGCATCAATCTATCAGCCTCTCTGGTGTGTTTCCTTCCATCTCTAGAAGTCTTTACATGAGTGGGTGCTTGCACTATCTTTTCCTCCTCTTGTGGCTACTCCACATATTTAGGTTCTTCCTTTGGAGCTAAAATCTCCTCTACTACTTGCAACTAAAGATCCCTCTCAAGGGAAGTTCGCATGGCCTTCTCTTCATTTAATTTCACATCTCTACGAACCACTTTCACCCTGTGAGATGGAATGTACACTCAATAGTTGTGAGGTGTATGAGTGTACCCCACAACTATACCCAATTCAGTTATTGGTTTTAGATTTTTCCATGCTTCTTTGGTTACATGACAATAGACTGATGAACCAAAAATTCTGTAGTGAGCCACATCTAGCTTCTTACCAGAAAATGCTTCCTCTGGTGTACTCATTCTAAGAATTCGATGAGGACTTTTGTTTTTCACAAATACTATTGTGATGCATGCTTCAACCCATAAGTGAAATGATAGGCTCTGCTCATGCAACATTTCTCATGCTACTCCCGCAATAGTTATGCTCTTTGTTTATAGAACCCCATCTTTCCATGGGTTATGAGGTGCAATCAATTCCCACTGAATTCCTTCTGAAGTACAAAAGTTATTGAATTCATTTAACACATATTCTCCACCATTGTCACTATTGAGAGCCTTCACCTTCTTGCCTAGATATTTCTTGACAAGTGCTTTAAACTCACAAATTTTTGAGAACATCTCATATTTCTTCTTCATGAAGAATATCCAACACTTGTGTAAAAAAACATCTACAAAAATCACATAATACCTATGTCTGTCCATGGAGGCTATCAAGAATGGTCCACACACATCTGAGTGAACTCTTTCAAGGATTACTTATGCTCAATTGTCCTTATCATGAAAGGTGGCTTTGGTGTCCTTCCCCAATGTACACCCGTTTCATGTATCATGGTGCTCATGTGCACCCTTGGGAAGTCCTATAGCAATTTGTTGCATGATCTTCAAAGCTCCATGGTGTAGATGGCCAAATATTCTATGCCATGTCTCACTGATGTCTCGGCTCTACACCTGCTCTTCTTTTTTTCTCAAGGCAACACAATATTCTACATCCAATTTGTATAGGTTCTTTAGATCCAAACCTCAATATTCTTCACTTGTCCCATGGCTATATGACGAAGGAATTCCTTTCCTTTGATAAATATCAAATAGTAGCTATTGTATTCCAACATGGAAATTGAAGCTAAGTTCTTCTTCAAACCAAGAACATACATGACATCTTTCAATGTGAGAGGAGAACTAGAATCCCTTTGAAAGGTAACAGTACTGATGTCAGTTGTGCTATACCTCCCATTATCTCCCATCTCAATGTGCATCTAGAGATCCTTCTCATCCAACTAACTAAAGAACTCCTTTTCCTTGGTCATATGGAATGCAACTCCACTATCCAGGTATCACACCAATCCCATCACTGATGACACCATGTATGCAATGAGAGTGAAATACAACTCGAATTGTGAAGAAAGAGCTTCACCTAACACTCCTCCTGAGGGCTTATTTCTGACCTTCTTATGTGGACACTTCGCAGCATAATGTCCCAACTCATGATAGTGAAAACATTTAATATTCAACAAGTCCTTCTTCTTTCAACCATGACTGGAATATAATTTTGAATGGCATGAATTCCCTTTATTCACCTTTCCAGCCAAGGCATAGTTATCCTCATCCTCATTCTTTGATAAGGATCCATCTCTGGTGTTCCGTCGAATCTCTTCTTGTACCAAGGCAAACCATAAATGCTCCCACTCTAGTAGTTTATTCCTCCCATTAATTGAGTCCTGACAGCTATTCCAGCTCTTGGGAAGGCCTAGAAGTGTTAGGATCACCATATCATCTTCAACAACTATAACACCGACACTTCCAAGCTCATTCCGACATTGAGTGAACTTGGTGAAGTACTTCAGTATTATGTCGCCCTTCTCCATCTTGATCTTCCCGAGCTTGTCCTTCAATGCCAACTTGTTGTGGTCACTGTTGTTTTTAAACAAATTTGTTAAGGCCTTCCACATAGAATATAGAGTTTCCTTTCCATGGAGGTTCAAGACAATATGATCTCAAATTCCTTACAATAGAATCCTTCTTGCCTTCACTACATTCTTCTTCCATGCTACCAAATTTTGAGCATCTATTGTTGTAGGCATAGGAATATCGCTATCTATGAACTCGTTCAACCCGTTGTCTTCCAACACTAACTCTATCCTGTCCTTCCATTCTATGTAATTCGAACTATCCTCAAGGGCATATTTGAGTCTCAATCCTAAGAAAGACATCCTAATGTTGTTGCTCCCCTGAAGAGTAGATTTGAAATTTCGATTCACCTACTCAAAACAAACTTGTATTATTCTATGCTATAGTGATTCTTGCTCCAATACCATGTAGAAAATCCACATAGATTCAAATTGATATTTGTAATATTCTAAACTAAAATACTTGAATCTACTCTACAAATTTGCAGAAACCAATTACAATTGCACAATCACATAAGCAGACAAGAGAAGGAATTTCAATCACAGATTACACAATGATTTCCCTTGGAAATCCATAGCTAAAAACCCTACAATCTGTATATTGCATAAGTCAAAAAATATAAGAAGATTACAATGCTTTTCTCAAGACTGAGAACTCCCTGCAGTCTCTCTATCTGTCTCATTGCTTTCTGAAAAAGATCAAACCATTACTGAACCAATTCCAAGCTTGCTTAAGTCTCTATTTCCTTGCAATGTTCCCTTAGGTAATTATCCCCTATTAATGAGGGAAATTCCCAATATAAATTGCACAACCCATTAAGGCCTTCCTCTCACTGCATGCACCACCTGTACAATTTAGATGATTATACAACTAATAGTACACTTCCCTTGAACTCCAATATCAGCTGGGTACTCTCAAATCTGACGTGAATGAGTTATTTATGAGTGAATCATCAGTTAAATTTTTGACCAGTGCACGCACACCATGCTTCTAGTCCTCCTACTAGTTCCTCAAACAGTTAGAACTAGTTTAACAGACTTTATCTTAGAGAAATTGAGTTAATTAATTACAACTCAAAATAAACTCAAACTGGGCCCCTAAAATGTTGGAACCACTCTACATGACTCTAGATAGACTCTCAATTTGAATTAACTCAGCCAACTACATCAAATTAACTTATTTAACTATTATGAGTTGTCATGAGATGTGAATTTACATTTTTAATTCTAATTTAATTCAAGGGAAAATTAAATCAGAATTTCTTGTTTCCATTTTTCAGCAATTTTCACAAAGAAGACCTCTTAAAACCACCAGAACGAGATTATACACAGGATACAACAATCAACATGCTAAAAGATGAAATTTTTCCCATCTTGCAAAGGGGAACACAAGACTCTAAGAAAGCAATTGAAATGGGTTTCAAAGTTTGTGACAACGACCAACAAGATCGAGGAAGGCTCTGGAATTGGGTAGATGACAAAATTTTGAAGGGTGTTATAGCAGCTACAACACTTGGCGACACACTGTTAGAATTCAGCTTCTCTGTCTTGGTCTCTATACAGGGCCTTAGTTCTTTAGGGAGTACTGATTCATCATGCAGATTACTTTGGCCTTCTCACTAACCCCATGAATACACATGGTCCCCTTTTTTATTTCTTGGTTGAACAAAACATAAGATTCAGCAATATCGCAATGTTTCGAGTTGGGAAGGGTAGGGTAGCTCACAATCTTAATATTTTTAGAGTATAATTTTTCATCTCTAATGTTGCTTAGCTGCCAATAGGCATGGACAATATCTCGACAGAGTAAAAAAGGAACACAAACATTACTCCACTACCAACGAGACTGGACAGTACCCGGACGAAGTTTCTTACTTCACCTCTCTAAGCAAGAATCATTTCTCATCTTTCTCCTTTATTTATTTATTTTAAGAGGATTGTGCATCGACACTTATTTATTTTGTGGCAGAAGAGGGATCCTGACTTATTGATAGTAGAAGAGGTTGTTCCTTCAGAGAAGCATATAATGCATGTGGTACTGTGTACATGTAGTGTCATGTACATATTATGCATGTGGTACTGTGTACATGTGGTATTGTGTACACATTGTACAGGTGGTATAGTGTATGGGTGGTATTGTGTACATGTTGTACATATGGTACTAATGTATGTGTGGTATTGTGTGAATGTCGTGCATATTGTGTTGTGTACATGCGGTACTATGTATGTGCATTGTGAAGTCATGGTATCGTGACATGTGTATTCATTGTGTTGTACTCTGTGTGGGTACATGTATTGTGTGGAATTGTACATCGGGTATATATGTATGAGTTGTGTTGTATATCGGGCGTATGTGTATGAATTTTGAGGTCTTGCACATTGTGTGCACATGCATATATTCTGGTGTACATTGTGTATGTATACATGTTGTGTTTTGTCGTACACCAGATGTAGTAGTATGTATCATGTTGTGTTATACACTGGGTGTAAATGTGTATTACATGGTGTTGTATGTCATGTATGGTGGTATGGGTGTGATGTACACTATGTTTATGTGAACATGGTTGAGGAAAAGGCATTGGGTGTTTGTTGGGTGTGGAAACTGATCCAAAGTGCGTACAAAATAAAGACAAAGGTGGAATCCAAGGATTGATTAAAGGATAAGTATCATTATTTTATTCAGTTTTACTATGCATGTGATTTATGATTCTGGTCTATGATGATTACATCTAATCTACAATTATGGTTTATGATGGTTACATGTGATTTATGATTTTGATATATGATGATTATGTTTTGAGCTAACCTAATGTGATGTGTTTACACATGATGATTTGATCAAACAGTTAATTTGACTTGTTGTGACAAGAAGTAAACATGATTGTAAGTATACCTTATTGATGAGCTACTGATGAGGTATGATTTGAAGGCATTTTAATTTATTTTGAATCTAATGGAAATTATGTTCTTGGAACAGGAATGTATGAACATGCCAAGTTGGGTGGTTGAAATTGAATTCAAGAATTAGTAGCAGTAGCAAAAGAAATTGGAACATGCAGCAGTATGTTGCTAGACTACTTCAGGAGCAAGGCCATTGTAGGACGTTGGTACCCAATAGTGTCCATTTATTGCCATGACCATGTTATGGATGGTATGATGGTTTTGAGGCAGGTATATGCCTTGATTGTTTGATCTTCAGATGAGAGGAAGCCTTGTTAAGGGATGGATCACCCAGGATAGGGGATTCCAAGAAAATTGGAAGGTGAGCTACTACACGGAAGGGGTGACCGAAGTGGCCGAGGGACTCTGTAGTAGAGAATGGAAGGTCAGGGATATATTTGTTTTGGTCATGAGCATTACCAGATGGAATCAGATGCACATTGGGAGTGCACCTTGGAACAATGAGTAGGTAATTGTTCACTGAGAGGACAAGCGGTGCAGGATCATAGCACTGGACATTGGATGCAACTTTGATTATGACAGTGGATTCTGGACTTCTTGGGAAGGAGGTTAATCCTGGTATTGCCTTAAGGGTGGATGTGTAATCCTCTAGATTCCCTTATTGATTGATATGGGCATCGTATAATTTTACTTGTTGGTTTAATAAATGTGCATATGACTATATGTGGTCATTACAAATACCATAATGAGTTGTGTTATAAAGCTCCAGTATGCAACATGTTGTCATTTTGTCATGATGTTTTACTTTTGAGCAGGTCATTCATTGTACATACTGCAACAAGCTAAGTTATAAAGCTCCATGGGAAGTATGCTTTCTTTTCTTTTGGTCTTGGTGAGGTCTTGGTGTGGTTTAACACCGAGGACAATTTTCCCCAGGGGGAGGGTTCTGTAACAACCCTGGTTCAAAGTCATGAAAAAATATATAAGACCATAGATGGTGGGAAACATATTCAAAGCTGAATGGTGCGGGAAACATCCTAGTGGGTGTTGATTTGGTTTATTATGGATAAAGAAATTGGAAAATGCAATGGAAAAGGATGTGGAAAGTAAAAATGGCATTTTTTCCACATTTATTTATGAAAATAATGGAAATTAGGAGAAAAAGGAGATGAAAGGTCACAGGTTGCATGTGAGGAGGAAAACGAACGAAATAATGGAAAATGACAAAAATAGAGGCCTCATTGATAAAAAGTCTTATGAGGATTAGTCGGCAATCTCTTAGTCAATGTAAGCTCTTGGCTCAAATTTTGGTTATGGTTTTTCATGGGATCAAGAAATGAAAAGAGGGCAAGAGGAAGAAAAGATCAAGTAGGGAAAAGCAGGATTAAGCAGCTACAACAAGATTCATTGCAAGTATCGATTTACATGTGTATTTTCCTTGCTATATTTGGCATGCATGGTATCTCATGTGGATCTTTTGTTGTTGTGGCATGGGTTTTTCCAGGTGTAACAATGTTTTCAACCTCACCTTTCCATTTACGAATAGCCACGGTGTGATGGGGTTCTCATGTTTTGGTTGAGCTAGGTTGTCGGATGGATTCAAAGATGAGTGAGGTGGATCTAAGAAATGATAGTAAACATGGCCTAGTAACCCCTAGATTGGACTATGGGTTGCGGTAAAGCTAGATTTTTTGTTGCCTCAGATGGCTTAGGAATCCTTGCCAGTGAATGGCAAGATATACGATAAAGCCTAGAGGTGGTTTGCTCTCCATTGGGCGTAGTAATCCTGAGTTTGGGATATGTTGTAAATCCTGGAGAGTGGGTCTCGGTTTAGGGCCTAGTGATTTGGTGTGGATTACTGTAAATATTGAGAGATTGGGGTCACCATTTAGGGCCTAGTGATCCCGATTTGGATTATGGTAAAGCCTGAGAGACTAGGAGACAAGAAAATTCCTCACAGTGTAGGTGGAGAAATATGGTGGTATCCATGCTTGTTGACCTAGTCATTGGGTGGAGATCATGGTAAATCTTGTTATGATGTGTTCATTTTTGTGTTCGCCTAGTGATCAAGGATGGATTACAGTAAAGCTTGGTTTCTATTAATGGCGGTGAGGTGGTTTAGCCTCGGTATGCCCTGGTTGGTTCTTTTGGTTGAGCCCCACATTCATGATTGGAATATGGAATGAGGGTGAATGGCTAAAGAGAGATTTGGCTCAACCAATATATGGTTGGTGATCAGAATTTGGATTAGGGGAGAAAATTTGCTCAAAAATAAAAGTGTTATGAATCAATCAAAACCTAAATGACTACATCTGTCTTGGCGATATGATCCCAATGCAACTCGTTTCACTCAAAATGGAGCTCGTATGAGAAAGATAGAGCCTTTTGTCTTCTTTGTCAAACATGCCAATCTTGGGTACAGGGTTGACTGGGATGTTGACTAGGCATGTGTACAGCCAAGTCAGAAAAAAAGATATTCCAAGGAATATTCTTTGTAATATTCTAAGTAATATTCTTTGTATTCTTTTTAATATTCCTGGAATATTTCAATAGGTGGCTCAATCGTATTTTGACAATTGTCGACATATTATTGGTCAAAGGTATTTTGGTGGACCAATGAGAGGCTAACACATGGCAAGCCCAGAGGCCGCCATGTGCCCTCTAAAATGTTGGGTAAAATGTTTTGGTAGGCTAGCGAATCAAACTTGCTACCTTGCCCACACAAGCCCCATGCCTTACCACTATGCCACATCACAAGTCTTAACCAATATGCATTTGAAGTTTTATTTAAAGTTTAAACACTGAAGGTTTAGAGGTAAGGGGCCAGCCCAAGGAGACCAACCCCAGTTCCATGGGCACCATACAACCTAGTGATAAATAGGAGGGTGCTAGTGGTAGTTGGTGATAGTTTTGGAAGGTCCGAAAAATACAGCACTGCTCCAAATTTGGCGTGGTTAACTGGAGTTTCTATAGATTTGGTGGAGTTTTTCTAGGGAAACCTGAAGAGGCCATAACTTTTGCATTATTCGACCAATTTTAGCTCAGAAAGAGTCATTCCTAGATGATTTGGATGCTCTAAATATAATGGAATAGGTTGCAGAGGCATAAAAGAAATTTTGTATGTGATTTTTCTACATTGAAGTTTAAGGAAGCCTAGGGCCACCAAGAGAGGAGGTCAAGCCTATATCAGCTAAAGTCCAATTGCAGAGCTTGGATAGTCATTTTTTGGGTTTTTGGGTATTATGAAT
This sequence comes from Pinus tabuliformis, assembly GCA_031772625.1. Lineage (NCBI taxonomy): Eukaryota > Viridiplantae > Streptophyta > Pinopsida > Pinales > Pinaceae > Pinus > Pinus tabuliformis. The sequence continues at coordinate 594,914,036 of CM062819.1, forward strand.
CTAATGGAGTAGGTTGCAAAACCATTGGAGCACTGTAAGTGCATGTAATCATAGAATTAATCATTAATCGAAAGAGGGCCTAGCCATTGAAGGAAGTCAAAGGAGATGTAGCCTAGGAGGGGTGAACTCCTTTATCATCTTTATGTTATGAGTTGTTGCATTTTACTTCGCTGCATTTTACTTGCCGTATTTGTGTTTTAAACAACTAATTAACCTCATAAATTACTCATAAAAGTCACTTAACACTTGACACATAATTCCCCACATTTTGGTTAATTTGAGACGATCCTAAACACATTTTTTAATACTAATGAAGGAGCTTGCATAGCATTAACAAGTTTTCCCAACATTCAGATCAAATTGGTATCAAATAATTGTTAGCTCATTTTAACCCTGAGATGGTTTCCCAAGATTAGCTAGAAAATTAGCTGTTGGTTTTGTATTTGTGTAAGGAGAATTTAATAGTGTGCAAGTTTATGCATGTAAGCTAAAGAAGGGAGATGCTTCTTTGTTGAGAAACATTTTGAAGCTTTGTGAAGCTTTTGATGCATTACAAGTGTGATGGCAACTTCAACAAGTGATGTTTCTAATCCATCTTCCTTAGAAAGATTATCATCATGAGAGATATGGTGCAACAAATGAATGAATATATGAAAGAGAACACTATTCTTCAATAGGCCTTGATGGCCATGAAGGAGGAAAGCAAGAGCTTCTTGAAAAGATGCATGAGATGGAGATTCAACTCCATGATGCCAAGGAAACCCTAGCCAAGTATGTGAATGAAAATGAGGTATGCAATTCAAGTTTATCTTCAATTTCCTCTCAAAATTAATGTTTTGGTGCTTTTGAAAGACACACTAGAGGAATAGGGTCCAAATTATTGATGAAGATGGGTTATGAAGGTAAAGGGTTAGGCAAACATGCACAAGGCATAGTTGGGCCAATTGTTGTTGACGAAAGGCCTAGGTATTTGGGTCTTGGTTATGGACAACATGATGGAGAATGCTCCAAAGCCAAGGAGGCACATGAAGGTGTTCCAAGAATGAATTTCATTACATGTTCATCACCTCAAGATTGTGAAGTTTTTTTTCATGAGGAATGCAAAACTTTTATACCCACTTTGCAAGAAGATGCTCATAAGCATGCAACTAGTGGAAATGGAAAACAAGAGGATGTTGAAATCTCTAAGGTCATTGAAACCATTGTTGGTATTCTGAAGAGAGCCACTACCTCGTCAAATTCACCTCCACAAAAAGGTGAAAAAGTTGAATGTGCGAGGTATAAATCTACCTTTAATCAAGTTTCTTTTGGTTATGATAAACATAGTAAAGCTTCACATAAGGTTTGGAGAAAATTTACATGTTCCTTTTGTGGTTTGAATAACCATACTTTTTAGAGGTGTTGGAAGAAGATAGCCATACATAGGAAGCTTTCAAAACAAAAGAGACAGAAATCCAAAGGTCCATTGGATAATAGAAACCATGTTGAAAAGAAGATGAAATTATTTTGCACTCATTGCCATAAGTAGGGTCATCTTGTAGACAAGTGTTCAACTTTGCATCCAACAAGTCATTCATGACATTTGAAGAAGGTGGAGAGATATTTTGGCAAGAATGGAAAAGAATATTCCATAATTGATGTGGGTCAGGATGATACACATGACGAAGTGCAGCTGAAAGAAGCACCATTGAAATGGTTTGGAAAGAGATGGTTAGATTTCTTAACTAATTAAGGCCTTGCATTTCTTTTGATAATCAATGAAAATCTTGCCTTATTGATGCATTTCCTTGTTATTTGGATGCATTTATTTTATCCTAAAAGTATGATGCATATTTCATGAAGCAAGATGTTGGAAAAGTAGAGTTATGTTGACTCATTTAGATGCAACAAAGATGGAAATTTTCAACTACAAATCTACATGCATGTTGCATTATTTAACTTGCATGTTTACTCCACGAAGGTGTTCGAAAGTGGAGTATGTTGACTCAATTTATTGCAACAAATTTTGTCATTTAAGCTCTTTATGTACTCAGACATACCAATGGGATTCTTGTACTTGTTATTGTACTTATGAGAGAGTTGAGAATCGTTATACATGCATGAGAATTTGTGTGTGTGAACAGTGGAATTTTTAATAGTTTCATTGTGCTTGAACATGCATGAGTGATTGACTTGTGTTGGTTGATTGTTTTGTTAACATGTATGTTGTCAACGTGAGAATATTGATCATTTGAACATGCATCAGTGTTGGCTTGTGTGGTCTATTGATTGTTACATGTATGTTATATCGACTTGGAAGAGTTGATTTTATCTCTAACGATGAAAGGGAGATGTGATGAATTGTTTCATGAGAATGTGGAATTCTTGTTGTAAATCATCAAGTTGTTGTAGATTCTTTTGCTTTACTTGAAAGTCAATTGTTTAAAGAAGTATGTTTTGTAGACTTGTGTTTAGTCAATGGTTTGTACACCAATATAAGAGTACATGGTGATGTTCACATGATGTGACATTTGTTGCTATGAAGAAGCAAAAGGAAGAGGTTGTCAAGTTATATTCTTGAATGAGTGTTTTTCAAGGTTGATGGTGTTTCTTGTGACAAGATGTCGCAGGATTTTGGAAGGTCCATACTTGAGCAAGAGGCTCGTGATTAGCCTTCATTCTCAAATCATGACATGAGAAACATGTTAATACTAGAAGATGAAGGAATGAAGAAGCGAAAGTGGAGAAAAATGTAAAAGAAATTGCAGCCATTGTAGACCATTTCATGTGTTGATGCTAAGAAGCAAAAGAGATGGCGAATGCATTCTTCCAGATGTGGAATTTGAAACTATGGAGGTAAAAGAATGGCCATCTCTTTTCTTGTTATTATTGATATTGGAAATTATTGCTGTAGTTCACTCAGATGGGCTTAACTTGGAAAAGTGGTTTCCAAGGAGAAGCTTGCATCAAACGCATGTGTTCAAAAGGAGGAAGATGATTCTCAGTGGGAAGGCCATCAGTTAGCTTTCCAAGAATCAAGGGATCGCTTTGGTATTATAGGGTGTTTAATCAATAAGTAGCTAGCAAGTGTTGGATTGGTTCAGTAACAAAACGAGAACATTGGTTGAAGTGTCAAGCCATTTGCAAGGCAAGGCATGTTAGTGAACCCAAGTGGTTGTCATGGAGATTTTCCCAAGTAGAATCAATTGATATAAATTGGGAAGGAGAAGGGTATTCATCTTTCATCAGGATAATCAGATTTTGTGGGTTCAAAAGCATGTCAGTGGAAAGGAGTGATCAAAATCTAGATTAGGGGCAAAAATTTACTCAAAAATAGAAGTGCTCAGAAAAAATCAAAACATGTCATCTCAGTGATATGATCCCAACACAACTCATTTCACTCAAAAAAAAGCTCCTATGAGAATGATAGAGCCTTTTGTCTGCTTTGTCAAACATGCAAATTTTGGGTACAGTGTTGAATGGGATGTTGAGTAGGTATCTGTATAGACCAGTCAGCAAAAATAATATTCCAAAGAATATTCCTAAAATATTTTGACAAGTGGCTCGGTCGCATTTTGACAGTTGTCAACATATTATTAGTCAAAGGTATTTTGGTGGACCAATGAGAGGCGGACACGTGGAAAGCCCAAAGGCCTTCACATGCCCTTTCAAAGGTCAGGTAAAATGTTTTGGAAGGCCGGGGAATCGAACTCACAACCTCACCCACACAAGCCCCATGCCTTACCACTATGATGCACCACAAGTCTTAACCTATAAGCATTTGAAGTTTTATTTAAAGTTTAAGCACCGAAGGTTTAGAGGTAAGGGGCCAGCCCAAGGGGACCAGCCTCGGTTCCATGGGTGCCATACAACCCAGTGCTGAATAGGAGGGTGATAGTGGCGATTGGCAGCAATTTTGGTAGGTGCGAAAAATCTGGCACTACTCCGAATTTGGCTAGGTTAACTGGAGTTTCTCCAGATTTGGTGGAGTTTTCCTAAGGAAAACTGAAGAGGCCATAACTCTTGCATTATTCGACCAATTGTGGCTCAAAAAGAGTCATTCCTAGGTGATTTGGATGCTATGAACATAATGGAATAGCTTGTGGAGGAAGAAAGGCACGTCTATACGTGATTTTTCTACATTGAAGTTTAAGGAAGCCTAGGGCCACCACGAGAGGCGGTCAAGCCTAGATTACTTGAAGTCTAATTGCAGAGCTTGGATAGCCATTTTTGTTGTTTTTGGGTCTTTTGAATCCAATGGAGTAGGTTGCAAAGCCATAGGAGCACTGCAGGTGCATGTAATCACAGAATTGACCATTAATCCGAAGAGGGTCTAGTCATTGAAGTAGGTCCAAGGAGATGTAGCCCAAGAGGGTTGAACTCCTTTATCATATTTGTGTTATGAGTTGTTGTGTTTTAATTCTTTGCATTTTACTTTTCGTATATGTGTTTTGGACAACTAATTAACCTCATAAATTTCTCATAAAAGATGCTTAACACTTGATACATAATTCCTCACATTTTTTTTTTAATTTGAGATGATCCTAAACACATTTTTTTAATACTGATGAGGGAGCTTGCGTAGCATTAACAAGTTTTCCCAACATTCAGATCAATCGGGTGGAATGTGGAAGCCCGATCCTGGGTTGGATTTTGCATCATCAATAAGAGGTTATTTCTCCTTATATTTATATGAGCACTATGTTGGATTATATGAGGTTTATATGGTGGTGAGTTCATTAGTATTTATGTCCCTATTATGCTGGTTATGTATATGTTTTATGACAACATCTATGTATGGATATCATCATGTTTCTACTTGTATATGAATGAAGAATGTATCTATGACCTAATGAAGAATAGCAGTTAATCTATTGATGTATCAATGCTTCATGGTGAATCTCAAATAAAAATGAGACCCCTATGCTCAGATATGTTATTCAAACCTATAGATTACACATTCGTGATATGTTTAACAAAATGTTTGTCATGGCTAGTAGGGGTCCATTTAAGGTCTCATTCAAGTAATTGCTTTAGTATTATCATTTCCATGTTATGTTATTATTCTGAAGGTGTCATGAAGTTCTGGGTAGTGACCTGGGCTTTGCGCTTGAAAAAGTGTCTTAAATCCCATGGACGCTGGCACAAAACTAGAAAAATGAATCTTTGGATGCTGGTAGGAAAGCCTATGAGAGAAACTATAGTTTTATGGGCGTTGTCATGCCTATATCGTGAGAGTGACTAAGGCTTAAGTTGTCCAAAATTTCAGTGGGACCTAATGGCAAGCTATCTGAAGTTTTGGATTGGTTCTTGAGGGTCATGATGTTGAAGTTGAATGTCTTTATGGTGTGTTTCCATTGGTTCCACTTCCTGAACATGACTTAGGAGGTCGAATCATATCATAGTGGCCTCTTGTCACATGGTTACCCTGGCTGGCCAATTGCTTGGGTAGATGTGGGAGGAGGGGTGTTACAATTGTGTCCTCTATTATTCTTAATCATACCACTAGATCTAGGGAGTTCAATTTTTTCTGCAAAAGTGAATTTCCCATATAACAATTATAAATCCAAAATCATTAAGAAAGGGAAGGAATTTAATGATGCTCCTTCTACTTATGAAAAAAACCTCTTTAGATGAAGCAGCGTATATGTATTTGACTTCTTCATGTACACATGTAGATCATGAGGCATGATTGATCAATTTAGGGGAATCCTCTCATATGATTCTTCACAAGGAGTGGTTTTTCAAGTATGAAAGAAATATTGGTGGTAATGTTTTCCTGGGGGATGACTAGAGAGGCAGAATCATAGGAGATGGAAAATTCAAGTTGAAGCTTATGGGTGGAAGTATTAGAACACACCCTGATGTTTTCCACATCCTAGTATTGGCCAAAAAATTGTTTTCTATAAGAAATTTTAGCAATCTAGGTGTGAAGACAATGTTTGAAAATTATACCTATAAGATGGTTCAAGAGTTATAGTATTGCTAAGAGGATTTTGGATTTGGATTCTATATAAGCTATCAAGAATCACTATTAGTGATGGGTGCAACAACTTGATGTTCCTAAAGGTGGAGAAAAAGAAGGAGAAACTCTTACAATGTCTAAAGAAAAGAATATGCAATGGCATTAAATATTGGGTCATTTCAAAGAAAAGGATGTTTGAGTACTACATGCTAATGGTATGGTAGAAGGTATGTATAAATTATCTCTAGATTTTGATTTATGTGAACATTGTTTATATGGGAAGTAGAATCAGGTAAGATTCTCCTATGTTGTTAGGAATATTACAGTTCGTGGATAGTGATGTGTTTGGATTTGTGTTTGCTCCGTCACTGGGTAAATTTGTGTACTATGTCCCATTTATAGATTACTTCTTGAGGAATACATGTATTTATTTTCTCTAGAATAAATTTTATTTTTTCTTCAAAGTCAAAGAATTTAAGGCTCTCATGGAAAATTAGAAAAGGAAAAAAATTAAGGTTTGGAGGATAGATAATGGTGGAGACATATATGGGAATAAATTCGAAGAATTTTGCAAGAAGTGTGGTATAGTAAGGAAGAAGACTACTCCATACACACCTTATTGGAATGGAGTTGTAGAAATTTTGAATAGACCATTGATGGAGAAAGAAAGGAGCATGTTTAGTGGTACCAAGTTAGGTCAAGAATTCTGGGAAAAAGGAAAAGAACACTGCGTGGTACCTGATAAATAGATCACCCTCGTGAACATTGGATGACAAGACTCCATATGAGGTATGGACTAATGATAAACCCTATCTTAAATATATTAGGGTATCTTGATATGATTCTTATGTACACATAATAAAGGAGAATAAGAGAAAGCTAGATAAGAAGCTCAAAATCATATCTTTATTGGATATAAAAATGGTTTGAAAGGTTATAATCTTTGGAACCCAAAATATATGAAGGTTATGTATAATAGAGATGTGGTATTTATAAATATAAAAGATATTTTTAAATAGGATGTCCTACAAAGGAAGAAAGAACTAAAGAAGAGAGAGTTTGAATTAAAGGATGGTGAATCAACTCTACAAAGGAACACAAATCGAAAGAATAATAACCACATACTCCATTATTGAGGAGATCAATTTAGGAAATAAGGAATCTAGAAAGGTATACTCGACCTCATTTTTTCCATATTTTGTTTTGATTATTACTGATGATGATCCTAGAATTATTAGGGAGGTGATGGATTTGGATGGAAAACTCTAGAAAAATGCTATGGTTGAAGAAATGACAATGTTAGACAAAAATGAGGTTTGAGATCTAGTGGAGTTTCCAACTAGAAGAAAGCCCATTGCTAGAAATGGGTGTTTAAGAATAATTTTAATGTGGAATGAAAAGTGGAGAAATACAAAGATTGGTCAATGGAAAAAGGTTAATCCCAAATAAAGGGAATTGACTTCAGTGACATGTTTTCTCCTATCGCCATGTTAAATTCCATTATATTTCTTTTATTTGTTGTTGTTTCTTTTGATTTTGAAGTAGAAAATATGGATGTGAAGACAATATTCCTACTTGGGGATCTATAATAATAAATATACATGAAATAGTAAGAAGGCCTTGTGATGAAGGAAAAATAAATAGTTCATATGCAGGATGAAAAATTCCCCCTCTAGGTTAAAAGGATCACCAATGATGTGGTATCAAAAATTTGATGCTTATATATTGAGAATTGGCTTCACAAGGACCAAAGTGGATCACTGTGTGTATTTAAAATTGGTTTTACTTTTTTGGCCTTGTATGTGGATGATATGTTGTTGATTGGAAATGACAAAGAAACCATCCTGGAAGTCAATTTACTCAGCTATCCTCTAAAATTGAGATGAAGAATCTTGGTGTTACAAATTTCATTTTAGGAATGGAAATTAAAAGAGATTGAGCCAAAAAGAAACCTTGTTTAAATCAAAGTATATTGAGCCAATATTGAAAAGGTTTAATATGAAAGAATGTAAACTCGTAAATGTATCTATTTATGTATGTTTGAAGTTACTTGCAAATCAATGTCTTGGGACATAGGAAGAGGAAGAAGACATGTCATGTGTTTCATATGCTAGTGCAATTGGAAGTTTGATTGATTCGGATTTAGACAAGAGTGAAACAAATTATAGACATAACCATAAACATAGAGATGTAGTGGAAATAATACTTCATTTCATTAATGTAAAATACTGAAATATGCTTACAACCAGAAAAGGAAATAAACCAGCTAGGGCAATGGTAGCTTATCTCTGATAAGAGATGTGGTAGCTACATGCCTCTGAACTTTGTTACAATGATGCTTGAAGGCCTTTTTATTGTTGATAAACAATGGAAAATCCTAAACATCCAAAAACCTAACCCTAGAAGATGAAACACCAAACTGTGGGCCTTGTTCGGGTAAATTGGTACATCAACTTCCCGGGGTCGTAACATTGGCATACGATCTCTGTTTGACGCACTCAATATCTCATTAGAAATATCTATTCGAGAAATACAACTTTGGGAAGAGAAACATCGTTCCATGGACCCATGTTTCTCCCAGATTTCCCAAAAAACGTTGTTTAGGGCCTCAAAAGGGCTTCGAAAGTTCAAGACTCAAAAAACTGCTAAAAATAGTAAATTGTGCTACAAATAAGGAAAATGAAGAACTGAAAGAGATAGTTGTGGGGGTCAAAGTGGGATAGGTCCGTGGCTACCAACATCCACCTGGATCATTCCTCCTCCCTTAGGAAGCAATGGTCCCCATTGCGTTGAGTTCCTCCATCTGCTGAACTTGGTCCCTGGTGAGTTGTTTTGCAATCTCATATGTGTCTAGTAATGATGAGAAGCATGGTTGAGTGTGGTACACATTGAACACTTGGTGCAGGAAAAGGAATGAGGGAATGTTGTGCTCCCAAGCATTGTTTCCTACAACCTTGGAAATGTTGTAAGGACGATGTCGGAGTGGTCAGAGCTTCTAATGGGCTCTTGTAAGGTGTTCTTTCCGCAGATGCAACTAGACTTTGTTGCCCACCTTAAACTTGTGTGGTACCTGTGTGGGTGAGGAGAAGTTGTTCTTGTTCTCTTTCATGATTGTATCTCTTCGTTGTTGCTGCTACGTGGAGGAACCCTTCACGGGGGTCATGGATGTGGTGATGATATTCCCCTTACTTTGGGAGTGAACCAGACCAAAAATGAATTTCCTAGTCTAGAAGACGATCTTGCTGCGTTTCTTAGCAGAGATCAAAGAGGTGGCAGTAGGTGGGGCTACCTCTAGTATCCTGTATAATGAATTACACAAAGAAATAATTACAATGCGAGACCTTAACTCATACACAACATGTCATCTCCATAAGTATGGCTAGCCTAATAATACATCACAAACATCCAAAGGTGTAACATCACATAATACCTCGTCTGAGAAGGGTTTCATGCTGTAGGGAAGGCGGCACTACTGGCAAACTTGGAGATCTCATCCTTGGTGGAGCCACCCGATACTGTACGGCTGTAGGTGTGGTGTATTTCGTAGGCTAACTGCTTCACAACCTCTACTGAAATGATGTTCTTTTGGCTCCCACTATCAACAATGAATTGCAACAGTGAACCCTTCACCCACATTTGTGAGTGGAAAAGCCGCTCCCCCTCCTCTAGATCTTTGGGCTCATTCTTCTAGATCTTGGCAGTGGCAACAATGGTGTTGGGCTCTGCATCAATGATCTGCTTCCCTTTGCCATTCCCCTTGTCGGGTTTTGACTTTGGGTCGGAACATGCATCTGATTCTGAAGACTTCAACTCGGCCACTAGCTACTGCTTCATCCGAAACTCACTTGTGTTGTGATTGGGGGTCTTATGGAACTCACACCACTTTCCTGTGTCCTTCTTCGACTTTGTGGTGTTGTTCTTTTCTTGCGGCTTCGACGGGTTGTCTTGGGTCACCCCTCCTTGGATTTTTCCTTTGGTCTTTAGATTTACAGATATAAAGTCTCGCTTCTTCTGTTTAAACTTTTGCTCGATTTTGACAATGTATCGATACGTCGTGCTGAGCGAGGAGATGTTCAGGAACTCCATCTATTCCTGTATTTATCTATGCAGTTAGCCGCAGTATTTGAGTACCAAATGTAGCTCAGAATCCTTGATACCCAACTGTGTGACAAGGGTATGAAAAATGTTTGTGAACTCTAGCACATCTTGGTCCCTTCCCTACTGCAACGTAGTCCACTTTATGTACTTTACTTTCATCCTTCTGCTCGCAGTATGTTTCCCACTGGTCCTTGACGTGGGGGGCTGCTTTGAGAAGAGCGAAAATAATCTTTTCTCGACTGGAAAAATAATGAATAGAAAAATACCCATTTAGCAGATTTAACCATTTATCTATGGCATCTGCATCTATCTAACCCTCAAAGATGGGGATTTCAAAGTTAACTTGTACCTTAAAGGGTGTGGTGTTTCCATAGTAGCTGTTGGAAGCCGATGCGTCACTTCTAGGTAGCCGCTAAATGATCTAGGAAAAATTGTCCATCATCACATCCCTTTGTCACTTGAGGGCTTCTTCGAGCAAGATTTTGATAGGATCTCATGCACCCTCATCCTTCTTTTCATCTGCCATGGGAGGCCTTCGGGATTTGCGAGGTTGGTCTTGCAAAGGTTCGACCAGTTCAAGCCCTAATTCCTTATATCCTGACCTAGTTGGGGACATGCAAAGAAAAATAGAGAAAAAGAAAACTGCTATGATACCACTGATCCGAATTTAGATAGGAATGCAACAAATTATAGATATAACCATAAACACAGAGATGCAGTCAAATTAATCCTTCATTTCATTAATGTAAAATACTAAAATATGCTTACAACCAGAAATGAAAATAAACCATCTAGGGCGATGGCAGCTTATCTCTGAGAATAGATGTGGAAGCTACATGCCTCTGAACTGTGTTAAAATGAGGCTCGAAGGCCTATTTATTGTTCAGAAACAATGGAAAACCCTAAACATCAAAAAACCTAACCCTAGAAGATGAAACATCCAAACTGTGGGCCCCATTTGGGTAAATTGGTACATCAATTTCCTGAGGTCGTAACATTAGCATACGATCTTCGTTTAACGCACACAATATCACGTTAGAAAGATCTATTCGAGAACTACAACTTTTGGAAGAGGAACATCAGTCCATGGACCCATGTTACTCCCAGATTTTCCAAAAAAACATCGTTTAGGGCCTCAAAACAGCTCTGGAAGTTCAGGACCCAAAAAACTGCTAAAAATAGTAAATTGTGCTACAATTAAGGAAACTGAAGAATTGAAAGAGACAGTTATGGGGGTCCAAGTGGGATAGGTGGGTGGCCACCAACATCCACCTGGATCATTGATGTATGTGATGGTCTTTACTAGATTAAATATTGCACATGCAATAGGAGTATTGATCAAGTATATATCAAAGCTAGGGAAGGAGCATTAGACATTAATAAAGAGGGTTTTTAGGGATTTGTGTGGCATTATTGGAAATGGATTGTACGAATAAGGAAAACTTGGATTGGACAAAGTGTTGTACATACATACATTTTTTATGAAGAGTGGGCTAGAAATATGGATCATAGAAGATATATAAGTGGGTATGTATTTAACATGTTTGGAGGAGTAATCAGTTCGATGAGAAAGAAACAGTTTGTAGTGGAACTTGTAGAAATTCCTTGTATATTCAAAATGCTAATTGGAATTTACCAAAAAAATAGACTTGAATCTACTCTACTCATCAGTAGAAACAATAATTGATAGAGAAATCACAAAGCATACAAGAGAAATAATTCAATCGACACATTACACAATGATTTCCTGGGGAAATCCACAGCTAAAAACCCATGCTATCTGTATATTGCATTATTCAGAAAATATGATAAGATTACAATGCTTTGCACAAGCCCGAGCAACCTCTGCACTATCTCTATATGTCTCACATCTTCCTAGACAATCCTAGGCCAATACTTAACCAATTTTATAATTTCCCAAGTGCCTATTTCCTTACGTTGTTTCTTTGGGAATTAGCCCCCTATTAATTATGGTAATTCCTCAATATGAATTGTGCAATCCTCATAGGCCTTCCTCTGACTGCATGCACCACCTATACAATTTGGATGCTTATACAACTCATAGTACACTACTCTTTAACTCCAATCTCAACTAGGTAACTCTCATATCTGACATGCATGAGTTATTATGAGTGAATCATCAGTTAACGGGTTGAACACATGAAGAAACACTCCACTATCCGCCCTCCTACTAGTTCCTCCATCAGTTGGAACTAAGTTAGCTGACTTTAACTCGATTAAACTGAATTAATTAATTACAACTCAAAATAAACTCAACTAGGGCTCCTATAATGTAGGAGAAGCTCTACATGACTCTTGTTGTTGGCTTGTTTGGGCCTGACTCAGGTTCAGAAGAGTTATTTAGCCAAACAAATCCCGCAGTTAACGACCCTTTCGCCAACAGCCCGTGGTGCGTGGACGGAGGTCTCACCAGAGGTAGTAGGGGAGGGTGTTGGAACCAGGTTTCCGCACCCTACGGATGTCTAGATGTGTACTGGAGGGTTCATGCCCCAGTCTACAGCTCCATGCTACTCAGTCTTCGTACCGATCCAGAGTGATTATATATTTCTTATTAATGCGCTATTCTACTTGGAGGAAGCAGTTATGATTCAGAACTATTCAATAGGTTCTTTAAGTAAACATTTAACCAACATAATCTCTTTGTGCACAAAATGAACCCAGATTCACATACATTCATCACATTTGCATTAACCAGATATAGAAAGGTAAACCATAAAGACAGATGCACGATAACACAGAATTACAGAAGAAAACTTATCTTTATTATTATTCTCCACCAATACATCCAGATCTACCCTGTGCACTTAGTTGTAGGGGTCTGTGCACACAGCTGCGGATTTTCCAGGGCTCTGCGCACACATCTGTAGAGCCTCTCCCTACTACCCAACCCTTGACTCAGACTTACAGAAGTTGTTAAACTATCCTCTTCAAGAACCCATTACATTTCATAACCAAGATCATCCATCAAAACCTTGACTTTCTACCCATAGAGCCTCGCTCTATTTATACCCTTCCTTGGCCTACGATCCCCTGAGCGGGCCAACTCTATTTTCATTTCTTTATATTATTTTTCTGGCAGACTACCCTTTGACTCAACCTATTACAATTTTTGCTCCACACTTTCAGCAGAGTCTTTACCCTATCCTTACCCAAAACTTTGGGCTTCAAGCCTCTTAATCGTTGCGTGGGGCTTCCGCTACCCAACAGTCCCCAAACACAATCATCGTGACTCGTCCCAAGTCACTCGGTTGAGGTGGAAATCTTTTCATGGAGGGCGGTGAGCATCCTCTGCACCTCACTTGTTCCAACAGCAAATTCTTATGTCATCCGTTGCATCATTTCCATGCGTGTGGCCATCAACTCAATCTTGGATGGCACTATCTCAATGGTGGCATACTCGCTTTGCATCTGAGCTACCCTACGCTCGATGGTGGTCGAAACTGCAAATCCCTCGTCTAGCCATGGCTGGTATCAAGCTTTAATCACGGCTACCTTCTATTGGGCCACGTCAACTTAGATCTTTAGGTCATGGGCTTTCGTTACCTTAGCTAGGCACTGCGTGATAGGAACAGTCGACATGGTTCCTTTGGTCTTGTCATAAGCTTCCTGAAGCTCCTAAGCTTCAGTTTCCAAGTGCTGAAGAGTTGGGTCCTCCTGAAGGGTCATGAGTGTGACAATCGACTGTGTGAACAAATCCGTACATTCCTTCATTTTTCTTGTAAGCATTTCGCAGGCGACAGTGATGATGTTCTTGCACTGCTCAATGACCTCAGGGGGCATTGCCGGTTGATTCTTCATTCGTAACTCTGTGATCTGCACACTAAGCTCTTAGTGGTTCTGCGTGGCCTCCTCTTTAGTGCTATGAAACCCAGTAGCCAACTTTTGAATTTGGGTCTCAATAGGGAGATCAACCCCAGTCTCCAACTCTGGGGCACTTGAGCAAGCCTCTGTGACAAGCTGCTGCACTTGATGGTTCTGGGTAATGGCTTCATCCCTTTGGAGGCACAATTGTTCAAGATCTGTTTTCTGCTCTTAGAATATTTGTTCGACATTGCCTTCCCGAGTGCAGAACTCTATCGTGGCATTGTCTTGGAGTTGTTGCAAGCTTTCGCGTGGTAAAGCAACTATGTTGAGTCCCAATCCTATAAGCTATCCCAACACAGCTCTATCCTCCACGTTATTGGTGATCAACGCACCTGCTGGAATTGCAACAAAATAGGCGACTTGGGACTTCAGTAAAGGTTCTGTAGCTGACATGCCTGAACCCCTTACAGTAGTGCTTGCACTTGCTAGCACAACATGGATTCCTAGTGCCTGTAGCCACTGATGGAGCTCCCCCAACACAATCTACTGCTCGGACATGGCTTCGTCGACTACTTCCCATGTGGCATCACGAATGGCATCTTCGATGTCATTCAGGTCACCCGCAGTTAGGGTGGTCACTTCGCTGTCCGTTTTAGATGCCTTTACCTTCTTTAGTGGCTTTGACCACTCTGGTGTCATTGAGCACTTTAAAGTGGCACCCGTAGCAGTGCATGGAGTATCTGTCACGGTCTGCTGAGTGGTTTCCTTCTGACTAGCCTTGTCCATTGTTGATGTCTCACCATCTAGTTGTGTCTTACCTGTTGCTGCTAGTGCCGCCTCCCGAGATGCTTTAACTTGTGCTGCAAACTGTTCATTTTGCTTCTGTTGTGTAGTGTGCTTGGCTTCCTCCTTTCGTTTCTGAATGGCGGCCTCATCAAGTGCTTCTGCAAAGGGTCCATGCCAGGCCGCTGGCCACGTATCCACAAACCCGTCAATAACATTGTTAATGGCAATAAACCGTAGTGAATTCTATGCCTGAGTTGGGTCCTTTCATGCCCTGATATAGACATGATGCATGTCCACTTTAAATTCGACAATGTGCTCCATGCTTTCATAGATCTCGTCAGTCAGGCAAGGTAACTAATTAATCCATTGATGCACAATTGTGCCCCTCAATACCCAAAAAATCTTGATATTACGAATTTGTTTTGCATCGCATGTCGCCCAAAGGGAAGCATATCGAGCGACTTCAGGCCATTCCAAATCCAAGACTGGGAACTAGTTATCCTCGGGTAAGTCAGTGGCAACCAACATGATGGATAAGAGCAGCCACACATAATGGAATGTCTTGCCTTCCTCTTGTACATCGCGACAATTGGTCTGAAACTCCTCACACAGAAACTATGACCAGTTGAATCGTACGTCGGCTGTGCACTCCTCTGCAAGGGCGATAACTACGGTGGGGACCTCAGAGCCACGACATTTTCTCATTACTTTCCCTGCCAACAACTGAGTGGCAATGCAGACTGTGTTGTCTGAGATACTATCAATGAGGTATCCTCGCTGTCCCTTGGCAAGCTTATACTTCTTTTTTAGTCGCTTTATCATCGCAACATTGTTACCTTTATTAGTAATCTGCTGTGGGTCTCTTCCATCGCAGGGAAGGTGTGGAACCCGATGAATAAGTTCCAGGGTGATACGGATGGGTTTACCAGCCCATAATATGTCCTCATGAACTAAACAAAGCAATTGCATAATGACCAACATAGTGATAGGGGGTTGGAGAAAGTGAGAAATCGACAAGAGGTAGAAAAACCGAGCTTTGTCCACCTTTTGTAGCCCCTCCTTTTCCTGTAGGGTTGTCACCGTCCCTTCCACCCTTTGGTACATCAGTGCGTTCGTTGCCAGGTGGGGAAATTTTACAATATCTGCAAGGTCCCAGTCCTCGAACTTCATTGTCGCAACACGACCAACCACCGAGTTTTCCACTAGAACAACTTTAGGTAGTGTCGGGTTAATGATTACAGAGTCGACTTCATCCAGATTTGCATGTACTTTGGCCTTCCCTTTACTTGGCGACACATACTTGGGTCGCCATACTCTGGCTGTATGGGATCTTCTTCCAGGAGGACTTCTCCGAAATATGTGGGAGGACCCTCATCTTCTTCCTCACTTTCAATTATAACAGTTTTAGCCTTCTCCTCCATCGTGAATTTTCCAAATTTCATGTGCTGTGGTGACCTTCTTACTGGGGAGCTCGGAGGTCTGCGGCGTCGCTGTCTGTGGGTTGTCTGTAATAGGATTCTTCACCTTTAGAATTATGTCTTGGTAATATTTGGGCAAGGCTTGAAACCATGGACTATTTGTGAATTTCTCATCACTCATCATGCTGTTGATGCTGGGTGGTTTTCTTCTAGAGCGGAAAGGCATGGGGGCGTGACCCTGACTCTAATTATATAAGATTCGACATGCCAGGTTGGCTGCTTGCCACTGTGACAGTTCATAAATATGATTTTGATGGTTATTCCTCTACCTTAATTTCCTGTTGACAGCTTTGTAGTGCTTTAGATGGGTCATTACTTCATAAATAGTACTTGCAACGGTCACTTTCTATCTTTCCTTCATGACCACGAAACCCTAGGACATAGATGGGGTTTTTGTACGTCTACGATGGTTCTGCATTGCGACTTCTCAGTAGCCTGCTTTATTAGCCCATGCCCTCTTCCAACTACATGGGGCACTGGTGCTGGGTCTTCGACGGATATTCAGGTGGGTGAACCCCTAGTAGGGGTCTTCCGTTTCCTGACTAGCCTAGGTCACGAGCACCCTATATTTTCCCTCGATCCTACTACTGAATTATGGTGAACACATCCTTATTCTTTTGGGTGCAATTGCAACAACGCTAGTGGGGTCAGTGTCTGTAACCGGGTAGGAGAGCTAGCAATGTCAGTTTCCTTTAGTAATTTCATTCTGTAGTCCAGGTGTCGAGTGTTGAAGAAGGTATGTTTTCATTGACTATTTTGCCATCTTTTCTTTAGAACTCGTAACATTTTTGCATCATGAACTAGGTAGATAATGGGAAATCATGACAAAATCTATAAATATTTATGTGCAACATAAAACGCTAATAATTTCTATTTCTTATGCAGGAAAAGGCAAAAACTAAAAAATGCCACTCCAAGGAAAAAGACAGGGCCAAGCTAACCTCTGTCCCTTCGGCGGGGAACCATATGCAAACAAGACGATCTAAATTAAAACATCTCAACCAAGGAAAGGAAAAGGAGATATTGACTCAGTGCAAGAAAATAACCGGATAACTGAGGATTAATAGCTTAGCGAATCCCTCAGGATCTTTTGGTCCTGAGGGATCACTGCTTAACTATTTTTGCATCCTTGATATCTCTGCTTCAGTTGTTATAAGTAGGGGCGGCATTGCTAGCAAGGGAGAGACTGTTAATTTGTCATGTAACTTTGCTCTGTACTTGAACTTTGATAATCGACTCTCGTTGAGAAGAGACTTACTGTAACTCTGTTTCAATGTTTTAATATAAATCTAGTTGTTGTTCCATCTGTGATTCTGGATTAACTTCAAGCGGTGTATCCCTGGAGGCTAAGGGCCCGGCCCTAGTGGAACACTTGCTCCTGTATCATTATCTTTAGTTCATGTGTGTTTATATTATCAGCTTTAATCGGTGATCTGGTGTGTTGTGTTATCTTATATCGCAGCTTTGTTATATTTCATATATCGTTCTCTGCAACAGGAAAGTCGTATTGTGCATTCTGGTCTTATAACGTATTGCTATTCCTTTAAAGTCATTAATGTAACATCGTTGTTCTTTACAGAATGCTATTGGTGTTTAATTACAGAGTAACCAAGCTGTAACCTTCTTAAATTGGTATTACTGTCTTCATCTATGATTTATGCTTCATACGATTGCTGTTCAATTGACTTTGTTGTTCCATTATGAATTGCGATCATTACCCTTTCTAACCGAGATCAATACTTGGAGTATCAGACTCATATTACTTTTTCTTTAATATTTTTATGCGCTGTGTGTATCATTTATTTCAGCACCATAGGCTCTAAGCGTTGTTCTATGTTTTGTTGGTAATTGGTTGCCGTTCCATTTCTATTTGCTGTCTGATTTACCCTTTGAGTAAGGATTGCCATTTCATTTCTGTAGGGTGAGATTGTTGTACTTGTTTCTGTAGATTAAGGTGATGTTGTTCACCAGACTTAGTTGCTGCTACATTTTCTAGTTGTTGTTCCATTTCTTAATTGTTGTTCCATTTCCTGTTATTTGCGTTATTGATTGCTTTGGTGTGTAGAACGATCTGAAACTATAGTGGGCATTGGCATTTGTTGTCTAGTCCCCAGATTGATGATCTATTCCTTGATTGCTTTTGGTTACATCAGTTTCCAAAGGGATGAGTTATCATTACTGGACCCTTGACTGATACGTTGCTTAGTTTTCCAAGTGCATGATTTAGGTTTCAAATTATTTTGCTGTAAGTAGATTTTCTTTCAAGCATCCATTTACTCTAGTATTTTCTTGAGAACTACACTACTAGCATTACTCTGACAAATGACAACCTCAAATTGAGTACACTCTTTGAGATAAAAAATCATTCCTGGATTGGCAAGTTAATGTGGGGTAATTAGAGGTGAAAAAGACCCTTTTTACGGCTCAACATTTTGGCGCTGTTGCTGGGGAAGAGTGTAGCCATTTGTTTCTTTTTCGGAGTAGTGTAAGAACCTATTAGGAAAGAGTTGGGTTTTAAAAACGGAAGGTAAGAACCTGCGTAAGGAGCATGTAATAGCCTTTCTCCCCTGCCCGCTTTCCTGCAGATTTGTTGTTGTTTTGTTTGGGTAGAACCTAGTAGTTGATTTGTGTGCATGACTAAGCAGAAAAAGCCAGAAAATAATCCCAAACCTCTACCCAAGCCTGATAAAGCTAAGGGGTCGATGACCCTTGGCTGATCAACCTTTATAGATGAATTTCTTAAGAAAACAGAATCTCAGCCTTAAGTAGGACCTGGAAAAGTTACTTCTAGACAACCTACTAGTTCCCTTCAGGCCACAGGATCACCATCTGCAGCCTTTGCTGAGGTGCATAGTCAAACCGAAGAGCAAGATTTTCAAGAAATTGAAAATTCTAGCCCAAAATCATTGCAAGAAGGGAACCTTAGCAATCTCTGTGAAGGAAGGGGAGAAACAGGAGAAGTAGAAGAACCAAAATCTCCTCTTAGGGTAACGCAGCCCAGATAAGGGAAGTGTTGCAAAAATCATTTATAACGAAATTCAAGAACCCAAATCCCCTCAGACATTAGGCACTCTCATCATCCCAAATAAAGGAAGTGTTGTCAAGGCCATTCCCATTAGAGCCATTCCCTCTCGACAACCTAGGAATACCCTCCTAGATATCCCAGAAGGCTATTGGCATATATTTGATCAAATGGCCCTGAATCAGCGTAACATTCAAACCTCTACTCTGCAGTACCCCATTGTGGATACTGCAGCCAATGCACCTATGAAAGAAATTCCCCTCCAGCATATCCCTACATTCCATGGCCTTGCATCAGAAGATTCAGATGCATTTCTGTTTGAATTCGACGTGCTGTGTAGAGGATATGATTATACCACCGATCCCCAGAAACTGAAATTATTTCCTTCTACATTAAAAGGAGCAGCTTCAAGATGGTTTATGGGATTAGGTGGTGGTGTTATAAATAATTGGGATCAAATGAAAGAGTCTTTTCTAAAAAAAGTATCAGGACTATTGTAGGTCTCGAGAATTAAAAGATGAAATATTTCAGATGGTGGCTAAACCAAATGAAACATTGGAAGAGTATGTTGAACGATTTCAGTATAATCTTCAAAGATATCCTTATGCATCATTACCTTTACTTGATAATGTATTAAAAACAACATTAATTACGGGAATGAAGGAAAAATGGATTGAGACATTAAACATTATGGGGAAAGGAGATATTTATCAAGAAAATTTTGCTGACATTATTGATTTATGTATCAGGAGTTTGAGAGGCAGTACAAGACTAAAACCAGCAGAGCATGATCGATTTGTAAGGGATAATAGAATTTCGGTAGGAGTAACTCGTGCAGAAATTGGAAATTTATTAGAAAATTTTAAAATTGACATATTGGGGACACTGACAACACAACTTGACATTATGCAGGGTAAACAGAAGAAAGCAGAAGCAGAACAAAATTTGGCAATCTTCTGTCACAGATGCAGAAAGAAACACAACCACAAGGAGTGTCCATTAGATGCAGTTCAAGTTTGCGCCATTTGTACAAAAGACCACTCCATAGAGAGCTGCCCCTCACTTCTTGGATTGAAAGCAGTATACAAGGATGCAGAAGAAGAGCCAGAACCAATGTATCTACTTAATCAGCGTCGTCAGTGGCAGCCGTGAAAAATAGGTATGTTTTCAGACCCAGCTTCTTCTTTCCAGCCTCAGCAATACCATGCTCAACAATATAATTCAATGTGGCAAAATCAACCTCCCTTCCCGAATTGGTCACAACAATCATTCCCTTCATCATCTCCATGGCCGAATCAAGTGAGCCAACCCAATTGGCCAAAATTTCCCTATACCCTACCATATTGGAAAAATAATGTTTTTCCACCGCAATGGACTCCTCCTACTTCATAGAGTCAAACCTGGCAGACAAACTGGCAAAGACCGATGAATCAGCCAATAGGGACTATCCCGCTCCCTCAAGCTACACTGCTAGCTCTACAACAAAATCCCCAGTCTAATTTAAGGCCGCAACTCCCAACCCAGCCCAACCCCAATCCAAATAACAAACTGGTCCAGACCATTCAAATAATTGAAACACCAGAGATAGGAACCAATCTAAACGAGTGTGATGACCTTCGATTAAGATCGGGGAGTATCATTGAAACAAAGGGAGATAAAACAGTTCAAGTTGAAAATCAGCTACCTATAGAACAACCGTTGTAGGAAGAGGACGTGGCCAGACAACAAATTCACGATCTAGCAACCACATCCTCTCCTTCATTCCCAGAACACATAATTATACCTCAACCTATACAACATCCTGATTTTGACATTCTGGGAGAATTACAAAACCTGTATATAAAAATCCCGTTCCTCCAAGCCATTCAAGACATATCGATATATGCAAACACTATTAAAGAACTATGTATAAAAAAACCAAGGAGGACAATAACAAACAACCCAAAAGTCCAAGTAGTTGGCACTTTATCTGACTTATTATCAGGAAAAGAAACACCAGTTAAATACGAAGACCCAGGAAATCCAATATTAACCGTACAAATCTATGGTCAAACCTTCTCAAATGCCTTAGTTGATCTAGGAGCTGCAATTAACATCTTAACAACCGCTACTTGACAAAAACTGGGCATTACATCCGTCGAACCAACCTCCACTTTATTAGAACTGGCTGATCGATCTGTAGTTAGGCCAGAGGGCACACTACAGGATGTTATGGTATCTGTTGATTCCTGGGAATACCTGGCCGATTTTCTGATAATAAACCCTAAAAACCGACTTGACAGACATCCGTTGATCATAGTCAGACCTTGGCTCGCAACTGCCGATGCTTATATTGGCTGCCGACAAGGTAATATGACCATTACTAGGGGGAAAATATTAAGAATCTAGCTTTATATCCCCCAGCGCAGCCAAGTGTCACCACAATAAAAACTAACAAGCACCCTGTATCATACCTCACAGAAAATATTAGATCTCCATTAACCATACAAGAGGCTCTCGATTTCAAAGACCAAACAAAAGACGATGCCATTAATAATTTCATTAGCCAACCGAACCCAGATCCCACGTACAATGTCACATGATAGAAGCGGCATTTGATAATGAATTGGAAGAGGATCTTCTTAAAGATACGCATGATCAACCAATACCTACTACCTCTGTCTCGAATAGCAAAATTGTGGAAATTGATCCAAGAAAGACTTTAAGCATTGATGCCAACCTAACTTTAGGACAAGAAAAGAAACTCATCCAGTTATTGAGGAAACATAAAGTGGCATTTGCATGGGACTACCCTGATATGAAACGAATTGATCCCCAGTTATGTACACACCAAATTTATATAGAGAAGGATGCGAGACCTGTTCACCAACCACAAAGGAGACTTAATACTCATCTAAAAGACGTTGTAAAATCTAAACTCCAAAAACTTTTAGATGTTAACTTCATCTACCCTATCTCCGATAGTAAATGGGTCTCTCCACTTGTTGTGGTACCGAAGAAGAATGTAAGGTGGAGGATTTGGGTAGATTATAGAGAACTAAACAAAGAAACACAAAAATACCACTTTCCCCTTCCATTCATTAATCAAGTATTAGACACTTTAGCAAGAAAGAAATTCTTTTCTTTCTTAGATGGCTTCAGTGGATACAATCAGATTCAGATTGCCCCTTAAGACCAAGACAAAACTACTTTTACTTATCCTTGGGGAACATTTGCCTACAAAGTTTTACCTTTTGGCTTATGCAATGCTCCTGCCACATTTTAAAGAGCTATCCTCAGCATTTTTTCAGACCTAATAAATGAGGGGTTCGAAGTCTACATAGATGATTTTACACCGTACGGAGATGATTTTGATCTAGCATTGGACACGCTAGAAAAGGTCTTGCATTGCCACCAGGCTTTGCTTAAGCCATGAAAAATGCTATATGATGATGACTGAAGGACTTATTCTAGGCCATTATATCTTGGCTGCTGGCATACAAGTAAACCCAGTCAAAATCCAAATAATTTTGCTAATTCCCACCCCTACCACTCAAACAGAGGTATGCAGTTTTCTTGGATTCTCTGGTTCTTATAGAATATTTATAGAACATTATTCACATATTGTTGCACCTCTATATGCACTAACAGGTAATGTTGACTTTCTTTGGACATAAAAATGTGACCGTGATTTTCAAGATCTGAAGAAGCTTGTCTCCACAGCTCCAGTCCTTTGTGGACCAAATTGGAACCTACCATTCCAGATTTCATCAGATGCCTCAGATACAGCTATTGGAGCAGTCCTTGGGCAGGAAGAAGATAAAAAGCTATATGCAATTTATTATATTAGAAAGAATTTATCCCCTGCTGAACTCAATTATACTGTTACTGAAAAAGAATTTCTAGCTGTAATGCATGCTATCAATAAGTTTAGGCATTACATTACTGGATATCCTATTATTTTATATACAGATTACTCTGCCATAAAATATTTCGCAAATAAACCAATCACAACTGGTAGAGTAACTAGATGGCTGATTTTATTGTAGGAATTTGATATTACAATCAAGGATAGACCCGAAAAGGAAAATCCTTTAGCTAACTTTCTCTCGTGAATACCAAAACCAGTGGATGCAGCACCAGTTGAAGATCAATTCCCAGATGAGCATTTGTTTGTTGTCACTGTTAAAACACCCTGCTATGCTAATGTTGTGAATTACTTAGCAGTAGGTAAATTACCAAAACATTTGACCCCCAATGAGCGAAAACAGATTGTCCAGCGAAGTGTTCGATTTTCCTGGATTGGGGGCTACCTATTCCATACAGAAGCAGAAATGCACATCAGGAGATGTGTCCGAGAGGATGAAATTTTTTATATTTTGAAAGCTTGTCATGACGGACCATGTGGCGAACACTTTGCCGATAAGAGAACTAGACATTAGGTGCTGCAAATAGGATATTACTAGCCTATGATCTTCAAAGACGCAAAGAAGTTCGTTCAAGCTTGTGACAGTTGTCAAAGAGCAGGACACCTTGTTCAGGCTGATGAAATGCCCCTAAACCCACAACTTGTTATTGGACCATTTGAGCGATGGGCACTTGATTTTGTTGGTCCAATTAACCCATCCTCGAATCAGAAAACATATATTCTGGTGGCAACAAAATATGTCACCAAGTGGGTTGAAGCATAAGCATTACCGAGAGCTACAAAGGATTTTGTCATACAATTCCTGTTTCATATATTTGTGCGATATGGGCTTCCAAGAGACATAATTACTAATGGTGGACCACAGTTTGCTAGTAATAAGGTTGCTGCAACACTTAAAAACTATCATATTCAGCATAAAATTACTACTCCATACCACCCACAAGCAAACAGTCAAGTAGAAAGCAGCAACAAAATAATAGAAGCTATCCTGACAAAAAAAATTGCACCACATAGACGCGATTGTGCTACAAGACTACCAGAAGCCTTGTGGGCCTACAGAACAATGTGGAGAAGCACTACTGGCTATTCACCGTACCAATTTTTGTTTGGAAAGAAACCCATTCTCCCCATAGAATTCGAAATCCAAACACTGCGAACAACACAAGAAGTCAGCCTAGATCTAAACGAGGCACATGTTAATAGATTACAGCAGATCAATGAGCTATATGAAATTAGGCTCTCTGCCCTTCAACACACTACATTAATCCAACAACAGCGAGCTAAATGGCATGACGCTCTCATTAAAAACAAAGTCTTCCACGAAGGAGACTGGGCACTCTTATATGATTCCAGGTTTCAGGATTTTCCCGGGAAACTTCAGACTTGCTAGCTAGGGCCATATGAAATCTAGAAGGTACATGATAATGGCACCCTAACTCTAGTAACTATTGATGGATCTGGGCATACCTTAAAAGTAAATGGCCACCGAGTTCGATTATACCAAAAACCACTTACTCGGGAATCCTTCTGTCAGCAACTATGCGAGGACTCAGATATGCAAATTCTACAGGGGGAAGAGCAATCTTCCTCACCTATAATTCATTAAGTAATTCACCTTTTTACACTTTGTACATAATTTCTTTGTTCTGTATATATTTTTGTATTTCCATTGTTTTTTCCTGCTGTTCCTTTTTCAGAAGAAACAACACTGTCATTTTTGTTGTTCCTTTTCTAAAAAGACAACATTTTTGTTTGCTATTCCTTTTTCAAAAGAACAACACCTTTGTTTCAGCCGTTTCTTTTTCTTTTTTTCATTTTTCTGTTCCTTTTCCAAAAGAACGACATTTGAGTGCTCTGCTATTCCTTTTCTAAAGGAACAACACTTTTGATTTTTGCTATTCCTTTTCCAATGGAATGGTATTTGTGTGGTTTGCTGTTCCTTTTCCAAAGGAACAACATTTGAGTGTTTTGCTGTTCCTTTTCCAAAGGAACAACACATTTGATTTTTGCTATTTCTTTTCTAAAAGAACAACACTTTCAATTTTTGCTATTCCTTTTCCAAAGGAATGGAATTTGACTTTTTCTGCTGTTCCTTTTTCGAAGGAACAACATTTGAATTTTTTTGTCGTTCCTTTTGCAAAGGGACAACACTTGTGAATTTTTTTGTTCCTTTTCCAAAGGAACGACATTTGGGTTTTCTGCTGTTCCTTTTCCAAAGGAACAACACTTGTGATTTCTGCTATTCCTTTTCCAAAGGAACAACACTTGTGATTTTTGCTGTTTTTTTGCTGTTCCTTTCCAAAGGAACGACATTTGCGTTTTTGTTGTTCCTTTCCAAAGGAACGACACTTTTTAGCACTTGCATTTCTACTGTTCCTTTTTCAAAGGAACAATACTTTTGGTTTTCTATTGTTCCTTTTCTAAAGGAACGGCATGTTCGGTTTTTGCTATTCCTTTTTCAAAAGGAATGGCACCTGCGATTTTTGCTGTCCCTTTTTTAAAGGAACAACACTTGTATTCATTTGCCCTTCCTATTTCAAACAACAACATTCTTGTACTCCTTATACTTATGCCTATAGATCCTTGTTGTTCCAGGTCTTTTGGAGCACAGCCATACACTCATGCAATGGATACAAAGAAAAAAGCATACTGAAATTAGAGAATTATATAAACTGCTATTTTTACAAGAAATTGTTTTGAATTGATAACGAGGAATGAAGGAAGGACACAATTATTTATTACTTTTTCTATCACTACCCTACTAATACTGACATGATTCGTCATCTTAATCATGCTGGTTCTTTTTAAATTCCCATAATCTTCTTTGATAATTATTAAGGAATAAGAAAAAAGGGCTTATATTTTTCTATTGAGATGTTAAGACTTCTTCCACCATTCCTACTCTTAAGGAGGGCTGAACCACCCTTTGTGTATAAATGGGAAAGCATGTTATAAAAATAATTAAAAAAAAAAGACGAATGCTTTGAATTGTCAAATGCAGGATAGGGGGTCTCATCAAGAGCCAACCTACCATGATCATAAGGAAGAAAGTGAAGTGGCATTCCCACTATGGCCACCACACCAGGGATACGGTTCAAGAGGCACATCGAAAAAAATAAAGAGTCCTTGGAACATAAGGTCTCATCATGAGCTGGCCTGTCCACCTTTCACTCCTTCCTAGTGAATGGCATTATGATTTAACTGGTTATCAAGCCAGCATAATGACCTCCATTTTGACACTGAATAGAACTTCCTACGCATACATATAGGATCATGGTTCCATGGGTGAAACAAACAACTCTGCCAAGGTTATGGACACTTGTCGGCGGTAGAGCTCTGCTAATGGTATTGAAGTCACATTTCTTATACACC
Organism: Pinus tabuliformis; assembly: GCA_031772625.1. Classification (NCBI taxonomy): domain Eukaryota; kingdom Viridiplantae; phylum Streptophyta; class Pinopsida; order Pinales; family Pinaceae; genus Pinus; species Pinus tabuliformis. The sequence goes on from CM062819.1 coordinate 594,940,468, forward strand.
AATAGTCATCATTAATACCCTTCTCGGTATTATACCTTTGTAATCTGTCAAATAGGATTATGCATATCCCTTCCCCGAACCATTAAACGCATGAAAACCCATTATAACCAATCATGACAGAAAAAGTAGACAATGACCGCATTACGCTCGTTATGCATGTCAGTTGTCCTATCCTCCCAGCCTCGCATCATGTAACCGTATTTTCTTATTTATTAAGCAATCCAATTATACACCTTGCTTTCGGTAATCTGCTACTTTTGTAAACATGGCATTGCTGCATACGCTGTTCCTTTATGACCCTGTACCAGAACAGACCGGCCCTCCACTCCTTCATTTGCGGGGGGGCGTGCTGACATCATAATTTGCTGACATACGTGTCAGGCTATCACTCATTAAATTCTTACTTGGGAATAGCAAGGCTTAACGGTATCTCGTTTTTCAATTTGCATGATGTTCCTAAGATATTTCCGTCTACAATAACTACGAAGATCTGAACGAGCCTTGTGATTTTACTATTTTCTTCTGTGTTTCTAACAATTCGAACAACTTGCTGTTCCGTTGCCGTTTCTATGTTTTTACAGTGAGCTAAAGCATGGGAGGAAGGTCAATTCAAAGAGAACCATAAGTATTGATAGTTTTCGACAATGCACAGGAAATCCTGGCAAGGGCAAGATGGTTAGTCTATCTTAATCGCATTCAGGAATCCAACGAGACCGTGGCAATAGAATTCTTGCAGAATTCACAAGAAAATCACTCCACAGTAAAGGGAAAACATATAGCAGTCACCGATGACGTAATTGCAGAGGTCTCAGGACTACCAGCCACTGGACCTGTGTGGACTCTGAAGAAGGAGAGACTACAAAAGATCATGGAGATCTTCCAGGATGAAGGCCAGAACCTGACAGTCAAAGGAAAGGGAGTCCTACCAGCAGCATTAGGAGAGCCGTGGGCAGAATTGGCGAGGATTTTCCAGAGCTACATCACCTTTGAAGGCAGGAAAGACGTGTTAAGACCACGACACCTTAAACTCTTAGCTGTATTAAAAGAAAAATTCTCTATGAGCCTACCTGCATTTTTAAATTCATTACTGCATGATGTTGCCCGAAGCAGGAAAAAGTCACAACATGTGGAATCGGTGGTGAGTCACCATGGGCTGATACAGCTGATAGTTAGCCACAGTTTGGCTTAGCAACAGAGCAACTGGGAAGAACTAATTTCTATAATAGATGGGGCACCGACTCCACCAGCCCCAAAATGAAAACACACTGCCAGTACACCAGATAAACCATCAAAACAGAGGAAATAAGTTAGATTGGCATGGATTAGAGGAAGATTGGAAAATCCCCAAGGAAGTACTAGCCAGCCTGTGGAGATAGATGAATTGGGGATGAGCAACCCCCACAATTGGAAGGAGAAGAGAATGAGACAGAAGAAGAAGGAAATGAGGAAGGAGAGACAGAGGAAGAGACCGAGCAACCTAAGTAGGAGGAGGCAGAGGCAGAACAACGTGAAGAGAGTCCACTGCAAAATCCATTACAAGAGGATGAATTGGCCAAAATTCTGGCCAATATGGATGAATATGGCCAGCCTCTCAACCCGCCAAGCCTCCAGACTGAGGAAGAACCGAAAGAGCATTCTGCTCAGAATAAAAATGCACTCGAGGAATTTTGCGACGAGGAAGAAAACGAAGAGAATCATGCTGTTCATGATGAAAGCATGACAGGAGGAGGAAATGATGAAGACATAGAAGGGGAACAATTCGCCCCCAGCCAGACTACACCAGAAGAATTGCATGAAGAAGAAGGGGTGGAAGTTACCCAGGAGGTAACAGAGCTAGCTAGGGTTTCTACTCTTAAGCAGCCTGAACAAATCATCAAAGGTGCACCCCAAGAGGAAAACGAAGGAGTTGGACAAGATAACAGTCCAGGCCCGAGTAAACAGACAGTTGTTCCTTCTAAGGAAGCAGAAGAGATCAAACGATTACGAAAAGAACAGCAAAGGTTATTAAATGTGATAGCTCGACTTCGGCGACAAATCAGGGTTTTGAGAATGAGAAGGAGAGCAAAAAGAACTTCAGGGGAAAGACATGCAGCTACTCCGGTGTGAGCCCCTAAGAAAAGGCTTATAAACACCCCTGTACAGTCTGCTATTCAAATTGCTGTTGAAGAATAGTCTGCTATTCAAATTGTTGTGGAAACACAGTCTGTTGTTCAAACCACCGTTGAAAAACAGTCTGTTGTTCAAACTCTTGTTAAAGCACAAACTGTTGTTCAAAAACAAAAGAAACAGCATCCCACTATTGCTCATGTTGAAGTACAAACGGATGATACATTGGCCTGTGACAAGGAAGTACAGACAGAGACACAGTCTTCTGAAAGAATACAGACTATAAACACATGGTGACACAATAGGAAGATTCAAGTAAATCTTCCACTGGCCACTACTGCATGGGACAGCGATCCGAGGATAGTAACCCTACTAGAGGGTTTGATGCAAGCGTAGCAAGAAGTTGAAAAATTCACAAAACAAACAGTTTCTCGAGAAAAGTATGAAGAATTACAACAACAGCTGAGGAATGTCAATTTATCCGAAAGCCAAGCCTTTCAAGGATGGCGAAAAGAACAAGAAAAGGTTGCAAAGGTAACTCATAGATTAGATGTAGTTATCAGACAGATGGATACATTATGCTCTTTGTAAACTGACGTCCTAGCATGTAGAGTCCCTGCCAAAAATTATGCCTTGTTCTTAATGGAATGATATTTGCAATTGAGAATTAAGGTTGTCAAAGTAGGAGCCCCTATACAAATTAATACCATTGATGATTTTATAAATTGTTGTAAGCATTATGGAGTGAAGGTTCAGAGATTACTGTGTGAATTCTAACTACATAACCTTGTACTAGACTAGGACATAGAGCAGAACCCTGGCCCTTTCGTTGGGGATATCCAACTGCAAGAATTTATTTCATTTGGAGTTAATCAAATCAAATGACTTAAAGCCTATAATGCCTTCCAAAGACAAGAAAACGGATTAGACTTATGGGTAAGAGCTGAGCCTAGAGATCCATTACAGTTATGGAACCAACACAGGAGCCTTATGAGGGCTCCGGGTGTGATTGACGCGTTAAAACCCATTCATATAGCAATCAATCAACAAGGGATAGAATACTTCTTTACCATTAAGGACCTTGCCATTGCAGCTACTAAATTTCGATATTAGACCTCTAATCCGAACATCCAACTCAGGGAACCATTTAATTATGAGAACTTTAAGTTAGCCGCTGATCATCTGAACCTCTATGGCAAAATTATCTTGAGGGCAGGGCCATCTTGGTTAGGATATAGGTTTCGAAGTCCGATTATTTGGCACCCTACACCTGGATACCAAGCCCTGTATAAGATGCCTGAGGGTCAACCAGGCCATCTTTTTGAACACCCTTGTTAGGCATCATGGCTGTAGGCCACCACATGAGATCCCATCTCCAGCCTTCTCTCTCACTACCTTACATGTCAACTACAATTTTTTCATGAGAGCATGAAAAAGGGTAAGCAGGGGGGTGTGTGGAGTATTGAAGAAGGTATGTTTTCATTGACTATTTTGCCATCTTTTCTTTAGAACTCGTAACATTTTTGCATCATGAACTAGGTAGATAATGGGAAATCATGACAAAATCTATAAAGATTTATGTGCAACATAAAATGCTAATAATTTCTATTTCTTATGTAGGAAAATGCAAAAACTAAAGATTGCCGCTCCAATGAAAAAGACAGGGACAAGCTAACCACTGTCCCTTTGGCGGGGAACCATATGCAAACAAGACGATCGAAATTAAAACATCTCAGCCAAGGAAAGGAAAAGGAGATATCAACTCAGTGCAAGAAAACAACTGGATAGCTGAGGATTAACAGCTTGGCAAGTCCCTCAGGATCTTTTCATCCTGAGGGATCGCTGCTTAACTATTTTTACATCCTTGATATCTTTGCTTCAGTTGTTATAAGTAGGGGTAGCATTGCTAGCCCGGGAGAGACTGTTAATTTGTCATGTAAATTTGCTCTGTACTTGAACTTTGATCATCGACTCTTGTTGAGAAGAGACTTACTGTAACTCTGTTTCAATGTTTTAATATAAATCTGGTTGTTGTTTCATCTGTGATTCTGGAATAACTTCAAGCAATGTATCCCTGGAGGCTAAGGGCTCGGCCCTAGTGGGACACTTGCTCCTGTATCATTATCTTTAGTTCGTGTGTGGTTTGTATTATCAGCTTTAATCAGTGACCTAGTGTGTTTTGTTATCTTATATCGCAGCTTTGTTATATTTCATATATCGTTCTCTGCAACAGGAAAGTTGTATCATGCATTCTGGTCCTATAACGTATTTTTGTTCCTTTAAAGTCATTAATGTAACATCGCTATTCTTTACAGAATGCTATTGTTGTTTAACTGCAGAGTAACCAAACTGTAACCTTCTTAAATTGGTATTACTGTATTTGTCTATGGTTTATGCTTCATACGATTATTGTTCAATTGACATTGCTAATCAAATATGAATTGCGATCGTTATGCTTTCTAACCGGGATCAATACTTGCGGTATCAAACTCAGATTACTATTTCCTTAATATTTCTATGCGCTATGTGTATCATTTATTTCAGCACCATAGGCTCTAAGCATTGTTCTATGTTTTGTTGGTAATTGGTTGCCGTTCCATTTCTATTTGCTGTCCGATTTACCCTTTGGGTAAGGATTGACATTTGATTTCTGTAGGGTGAGATTTTTGTACTTATTTCTGTAGATTAATGTGATTTTGTTCATCAGACATAGTTTCTGCTACATTTTCTAGTTGTTGTTCCATTTCTTAATTACTGTTCCATTTCCTGTTATTTACGTTATTGATTTCTTTGGTGTGTAGAACGATCTAAAACTGTAGTGGGCATTGGCATTTGCTATCTAGTCCCCAGATTGACGATCTATTCCTTGATTGATTTTGGTTACATCAGTTTCCAAAGGGATGAGTTATCGTTACTGGACCCTTGACTGATATGTTGCTTAGTTTTCCAAGTGCATGATTTAGGTTTCAAAGTATTTTGTTGTAAGTAGATTTTCTTTCAAGCATCCATTTACTCTTATATTTTCTTGAGCACTATACTATTAGCATTACTCTGACAAATGACAACCTCAAACTGAGTACACTCTTTGAGATAAAAAATCGTTCCTGGATTGACAAGTTAATGTTGGGTAATTAGAGGTGAAAAAGACCCTTTTTACAGCTCGACACCAGGTAGGCAACTTTTAACTGTAATTTTGCAATTGCTTTATCTAGCTTTCTACTTTGTGCGCGGAGTCTGGCCCTAGTTTCTTCTAACTCATCGAGTCATGTTTTCCCCTGCAGGATGGTTGCCAAAAGCTACTAAACTCTGTTGCGGATGTCATCAGTGTTGGAGTGGGCTGCACCAGACACTCCCTATGTTTCGCACAGGTCCAGTTGTCTTGTCAGTCGTCCATTGTGCATATGTATCTTTCACTCTACCGCTTTATGCCATCATGGCCACCATGCACATCCTCTAATCTGGACTTAGAACCGTCATCTATATCCCAACTTCTGCGGCTGCCCTCTAGGTGCGCACAACTTATCTTCCGGTACACTGGGCTGCTCCCCTATTACGCATAATGTACCGGGAGGGCCGAGTTGCGCTTCGATGATCACACCATTCTCCTCTGGTCAGGGTCTTTCTTCTGTTGCTATGCGTCGTACTAACCATGTCATCATATTACAGTTGAGTGTCGTAACTCCCTACAATCGATTCTGCCATCGCTCTGCTTCCTCCACAGAGTGCGTGGTGTAGATGTTATCAAGTTCCCACAAGGTTCCTCTATTCTAGGCAGAATGCATCCGATCTTGGTCTTTCGTTATTATTTGATAAATACGATCCAGTTCGTTGTCACTTTCTTCATCGCGTACGGGTTCAGTATAGCGTTCTCCTTCCACTGGATCCAATGGAACTACCACCTGTAGTGACTTCTTTTCAAAGGTAATCTTGTGTCCTTTTAAGTTAATAATCCCCTTCATATTTGTAGCCCAATCAATTCCTAGCAACACTGGGTAAGGATTGTTGTCGTCAACAATTTCTATAACTTTGAAATCAGTCTAGGTACTTACACCGTCGATATTTACCACCACTCCTTGTAATCAGCCCATTGGTAATATCTTTTGCTGGTTGGCCATTCGTAATTGAATCAAGGACCATTGCAGTGCACGCTTTCCCATCTGTTCCCAGGATTTTTTAGGCAGTACATTCGCATCTGAGCCTAAATGCAAGATAACTTGATCCATTTCATAGTCACCGATTTGTGTTGTCAGTCTCATCTGCCATCCAGTGCATAGAGCATGTCTTACTATCTTCTGAATGACCTGGGGTTCACTGGATCTGGCACATTTGGTGATCAACTCCTGCAATTTTTGAATAGCCTTACGATCACGCAAAAATTTCATGCAGGTTTCCAAAAAGGTAGTGACCATGGAGGCATCCATTCCTAACTCCATTTGATCCCTCCTATCTAGGTTCAAAGCTTCCATGAAGCTCTGCTGGGCTTCTCTTGGCCCCATCCTTCCTTACATCGGCTCCGCGTGTTGTTCCTTCACAGGTGTGTCGCACCTATCCCTGCCTTCATTTCCTTTAGTTGTGTCACTTCTTAGTACCATTTTTATGCTATGGTCTTCTTCGCGAGGTTTTTCACGCATAATTTGGATATTCTAGGTTGGTGGAGGTTGGAGTACTCCCTTTTCACTTAACTGGCCAATTAAAATCGGATAGTCTATTAAATCGTGATCAAACTTCTCACAGTAGGGGCATGAGATCCTCGTTGGGTTAATGCAGTCACGCGCGTAGTGTCCCTATCCTCCACAATTATAACAAATTAACTGTCCACGGCCCCACCCGGGCCCCAATCCTCTTCCTCTACTACGTCCTTAAAACCCTCCTCGCACCTCAGTCTGTACCTAGTAGGTTGGGGTTCTCTTTAGCATTAAGTCATAACTTCGGCATGTTCATTCATCGTGTCCCACTGATCGACAAAAGTTGCAATACAATTGTTGTGAGGTCTAGCTGTACTTCTATAATAGGTGGCAGTTTTCTATCGCATGCTTCCTTTCCTCCTGGAAAATCGTGCACCAAAGCACCTGCACAGTACTTGGTCCTGCTTGTACTTCTACCTTTAACGGCATCGGACCTCCTCCAGCCAGATAGTTCAAGAAACCTGGACAATGGTCCTTGTCATGTGTTTGGCTTTTAGATTTGATATAGCCTATCTCTGGTCGCACCTCTAGTCAGGACATTATTCCTTGCTTCAAACTCTTCACTTCCAGGCTAATGTTTTGAAGTTGGATTTGCTGAACTCCCAACCTTGGTTCTAGTACTGGGGTCGCATGTAACCTCATTTTTGTCTCTAGTGCCTTGGCTTGGGTTGAAATCTTATGTTGTGACAAAGCCATCCTCCATTGGGGTGTCAAGGATGCCACAACCCATGCATAATGTTGCCCATCTATTAAAGTCATGTTAGCTTCACGAATAGTAATTTTCAATCTCTGGTCCAAATCCCACGGAGTTTCACTAGGCAACATTGCTATCTCCTTGAATCCAATGACCAACTGGGCTTTAGACTTTAGCCGACCAAACTCTTTATTCAGCGTGTCCTGGATCACCGCTATTCCCTTACCTGGATGGTCGGTTGAGTATTTTATGTACCATGTTAGCATGCAGTCCTGTAGTGCACTGACCAATGTGGCCTTCTTAATGTTTTCATCTATTATGCCTTGCACATCCCATACAAATTTTATCACAAACTAGAACTGACTTGGCTCTTGATTCCCTACACCCTGGAATGTTGGTAACTTGATTGCAGTCACCATCCCAGCCTTTGGTGGTGGAGGAGGTGGCAAAGGTGTTGGTGTAGATGGACTCAATGCGGGTGAAGCAGGTGGCGGCGTAGACGGAGGTGGTATCAGTGGGAACCGTTCTTTAATCAATCAGACCACACTCCCTGGCGAGAAGCTGGTGAGATCCTCCTCGCTTTCCTACGAGATAGAAAGCAATGGGTTGTTCTCTACTTCTCCTGTTCTTCGATAACCCTTTTCGCTCTGCATTACCACACACATCAATACAAGTGCAAAATCTTTTTTTCACACAATAGCATCTTAATCCAAGTATTCAATGATTTGATGCACCTACCCTGCGGTCCTTGGAGAAAGCGTCTTTCTGCTTCACTGTAACTTACAGTTGTATCTATCACGAATTCAGTGATAAATCCCCCTATGATCCAATCTAACCAGTGGACTATCGCACGCGCAAGTCTATCTTCGGTGGCTTCCAGCCTTCGCACCAATTTCGGAGTCCACATTATGGGCTAGTCCCAATCTGCACCTCCCCACGCTATCAGCTAACTTCATGATCCACTAATACAATTCTATCAGGAATGTTATGAAGAAGATATCATGTACATCCATGAATATATAGCGATCCAACCACTATTCCTCTGATATCCGCGAGTTCCTATTCTCCTGAACCATGAACTCGTGGAGATTCAGATCACACCGATCTTCGAGTTATTTCTTTGTAGGATTCCAGTGTTCCCACATTAGACACCCCTTAGGCAGATCCCAGTCCCTGCAATGGAACCATTTGTTATCTTGTTTGGGCCTAACCCAAGTTCGGAAGAGTTATTTAGCCAAACAAATCCCACAGCTACCGACCATTTCGGCAACAGCCCGCGGAGCGCGGACTGAGGTCTCACCCGAGGTAGTAGGGGACAGTGATGGAATCGGGTTTCCACACCTTAAGGATGTCTAGATGTGTACTAGAGGGTTCGCGCCCTGGTCTATAGCTCCACGCTGCTCAGTCTTTGCATTGCTCCAGAGTGATTATATATTTCTTATTAATGTACTATTCTACTTGGAGGAAGCAGTTATGATTTAGAACTATTTAACAGGTTCTTTAAGCAAACATTTAACCAACATAATCTCTCTGCACACAAAATGAACCCAAATTCACATACATTCATCACATTTTCATTAACCAGATATAGAAAGGTGAACCATAAAGGCAGATGCATGATAACACAGAATTATAGAAGCAAACTTATCTTTATTATTATTCTCCACCAATAAATCCAAATCTACTGATAGGTCCCTATAATACTAGTGATTACCCCATTACTATTGTAGTTGTATCCCTTACTAATATTGTTGTGCCCCTATTGTCCCCATATTTTTATTACTGTGCCCCATAGAATCCCACTATTGTTATTTTTGTGGCTTTATATTATTATTGTTAGGTCGGCTAGGTTATATTGTGACTCCGTAGACTCCTATATATAGAAAGGAGGTTTTGTCATTTGAATCATCGAAGAACTACTCATTTATGTAATGTAAAGTAGGTTGCCCCCTCGAAGAGACTGAATTCTAAGGCGTTGATCTATCTTTTCTATTTTTTCTTGAGCTGGTTTCATAACATTTGGTATCAAAGCTTTGGATTCTAGGGATTCGCTGCTCCGAACAGGTCATCGTGGCATTTTCGCTATAACTTTCTTTCTGCAATGTTTCAGAAGCTAAAAAAAACCCATTTGAGAAGAAATCACGCTGAATCTCGGGTTCAAATTTCAAAGCTTTTCTCACTATATTTTTGGAGATATGATCTATGGAAGTTGGTATTTTTGCAGACTCCTGAATTACATTCCAAATAGGTGACCTAGGGAAAATCGTCATAACTTTCTTTCTGAGCATTGGATTGAAATTTCATAAGAAGGTACAGAAAGATAATGGACTGTAGTTTCTTGTATATATTTTTCAGAGCCAAAAGTCGAAACAATGACTCTTGGCACGTCGTACAAGCTTGCTTTACTGAACTAGTCTATAATCAGGTCACTGTGAGAGATTGTGCATAACTCCTTGGAGAATCCAATTTGGATCAGACTGGTGGCATTGGAAAGAGGACACAAAGGGCTACTGCAGGTTGCAAGTTTAGAACTGGATGATCCGAAATTACAGAGATACATCAGATTCAATATTAGGCTCCTACAAAGTGAAAAAATGTGTGTAGTTTTTTTTTAAATTTTTGCATAAGTTTGGTTTGAAAAATTAGTTTGAAGGAATTGAAAGGGAATAGTAAAGCATTATTATCAGTAATTTATGCCCTGAGGAAAGAAAATGCAAACACCTAGTAGGCAACCTGAAAGCTCTTGCATGACTCATGAAGAAGAGGAAGAAATGCAACATGATATATCAAAATTACAAGACCAAGTGCAACAAGTGTCACTTGCACAAAAAGGAACAGAATCTAAGATGGATGGTTTAAAGAAAGATGTAGAAGCTAAGATGGATGGTTTAAATAAAGGCATAGAAGCTAAGATGGATTGTTTAAAGAAAGGCGTAGAAGCTAAGATGAATGACGTGGAAGCTAAGATGGATGATTTGAAAATAGATTTGAAGACAAACATGGAAGAATTGAAGATAAATATGAATAAGTTGCTACAAGAAATGGTCACTAATGGTGAAAGGGTAGTAAGGAAAAATCATGATGAGAACAAAAGAAATGTTAATCATGATTCCATAGACTCTAATGTTGGATTAAAGACCCACCATATTCCAAAAATCGATATGAGGAAGTTTGATGGCAAGGATCCTGCAACATGGATATTACAGATGGAGCAATTTTTTGATCTCAAAAATGTGCAAAACACACAAAAGGTACGTATTGCAACTTTATATTTGGAACCAAATCAGTTTGTATGGTATCAATGGCTTTTCTATTATCACTTGGGAAATTTTTACATAAGAATTGACAGCACATTATGAGGATACGAAAAGCAACACTTTTTTTAGCCAATTGATAAGTCTCAAACAAAAGGTTTCAATAATGGAGCACATTGAGGAGTTCCAAAAATTGAACATAAGGGTAAAAAATATTCCAGAGGAGCATAGGATTGATGTGTTCATAGGGAATTTAAAGGATAATATCGAACATGATGTTCACCTTTGGGAACCTGATTCATTAGAGAAGGCATTCAGGTTAGCAAGAAAAATGGAAAGCAAAATTATGGCAACCAGGAAGCATACTAGTCACAACTATAAAGATGGAAGTGTTGTTACCCTTAGCCTTGCACAACCTATAAGGTTGACACCACAACAATTGGAAGAAAAAAGAGCGAAAGGGCTTTGTTATAGTTGGGATAGCAAATACACTAAAGGTCATAAGTGTGCTGAGAAGAAATTATTCTACATAGATTGTGAAGAGGAAGAAGAAAAGGAGCAAGAAAGGTCAAAAGAAGAGGATATACTCTAGGAACAAAGCTTAGATAAAGAATAAATGAATCTGACCATATCTTGTAATGCATTGGCTAGAATTACCACTCCTCAAACCATCAAGATAGAAGGACAAATCAAGAAGAAAAAGGTAATAGTGTTGATTGATTCAGGAAGTACCCACAATTTTATTCATTGTAAGGTAGCAAAGGAATTGAATTGCTTCCTATATCCAACACCAGATTATCAAGTGATGATTGCAAATGGAGGAATGATAAATTGCTCTGGAAAGTGCCATAATATCAAGCTATCCATGGGAGAATATGTATTGACTAGCCCAATGCTTTCCATTCCAATGGGAGGTGCTAATGTTGTACTAGGAGTCCAATGGCTACAATCCTTGGGTACAATAGCTTTTAATTTTCAAGAAATTTTCATGAAATTTTCTACGGAAGGAAAGGAAGTTGAATTAAGGGGTATTGCAAGGAAGCCAGGAAAGACAATCAGCTCTAACAGTATGACAAAGCTTCTAAAAAAGGAAAAAAGATGTGTAATTGCACAACTATGTTCGCTAGATGTTTCCACATCGAAATCATCTATTTCTCTAGATCTCCAAAAAGTCTTGGACAATAATTCCAAGGTATTTGAGACTCCCAAAGGTCTCCCACCTATACGTGATCATGATCATGCTATTCATTTGATTCCAGGAAGTGTTCCTCCAAACATCAGGCCGTATAGATATCCCTATGCCCAAAAGAGTGAAATTGAACGTATGGTTGCAAAAATGCTAGAGGCCGGTATATTTCAACCTAGTCAAAGTTCTTTCTCTACTCCAGTAGTATTGGTGCACAAGAAGGATGGATCATGGTGCATGTGTCCGTATTATAAGGAGCTCAACAAGCTCACTATTAAATATAAGTTTCCCATTCCTGTCATTGACGAATTATTGGATGAATTGCATGGATCAATTTACTTCACCAAGTTGGATCTTCATTTAGGATATCATCAAATAAGAATGAAGACTGAAGACATTCCAAAAACAACATTTAGAACTAATGAGGGTCATTATGATTTTTTGGTCATGCCTTTTGGCTTTACCAATGCACCTTCTACATTTCAAGGTTTGATGAATTCCATTTTCAAACCCTTCCTTAGAAAATTTGTGTTAGTATTTTTTTATGATATACTAATCTATAGCAAGTCTTGGAAGGATCATGTTGAACATGTTGACAGGGTGCTACAACTATTCAAGGAGAAACAATTATATGCAAAAAGATCAAAATGTTTCTTTAGAGTACAAGAGGTGGAATATCTCGGTCATATTGTATCTCATGAAGGAGTTAAGGTAGACCCTAGCAAAATTAAAGCCATTAAGGAATGGAAAATCCCCACATTCATAAAGCATCTGCGAGGATTTCTTGGGTTGACAGGGTATTATTGCAAGTTTGTTAAGAATTATGGGAGAATAGCAGCACTTCTAACAACATTATTGAAAAAATATGCATTTTCGTGGACTCCAGAAGCAACAAAGGCCTTCCAACATCTTAAAGAGGTAATGTGCCAAGCACCGGTCTTAGCTACACCGGACTTCACAAAAACCTTTATTGTGGAATGTGATGCTTCAGGAAATGGAATTGGTGTTGTTTATGCAAGATGAAAGGCCCATTGCTTTTGAAAGTCGTCCAATCAAGGGAAAGTGTTTACACAAATCTATTTATGAGAAGGAAATGTTGGCAATACTACATGCACTTAAGAAATGGTGACCCTACCTAATGGGAAGACACTTCAAGGTAAAAATAGATCATGATAGCCTTAAATACTTCTTAGAAAAAAGATTATCCTCTGAAGAGCAACAAAAGTGGGTCACAAAGATGTTGGGTTATGACTTTGAAATCATCTACAAAGAAGGGAAGCAAAATGTGGTGGCAGCTGCACTCTCAAGAAAGGATGAGGATGTGGAAGCGTTGTTGTGCGCCATTTCTATTATCCAGCCAGATTGGATAAATGAAGCAAGGGAGGAGTGGAATAATGATGAAGAAGTGTGGGCACTTATTCGAAAGTTACAACAAGATTCCAGTACATCTAATACATTTAGATGGAAAAATGATTCGCTATGGTACAAAGATCACTTATACCTCTGTAAGAATTCCCAACTCAAACAAAAGATTCTTATGGAATTGCACACTTCTCCCTTAGGAGGGCACTCAGGATTTTTAAAAACTTACCACAAGGTTAAGAAGGAATTTTTTTGGGATGGCCTTAAATCAGATATTCAAAAGTTTGTGGCGGAATTTTTGGTTTGCCAACAAAATAAAGTTGAAACAATTAAGACCCTGGGTCTATTACAACCTTTATCCATTCCAAGCCAACGTTGGGGGGAGGTTTCAATGGTTTTTATCACAGGTTTACCCAAGTCTTAGGGAAAGAGTGTCATCATGGTGGTAGTTGACAAACTTACCAAGTATGCACACTTTTATGCATTATCACATCCATTGAAAGCCAGTACAGTTTCTACTGCATTTATGGAAACAATTCAAAAGCTACATGGAAACCCAAAGATTATTGTAAGTGACAAAGATCCCATTTTCACTGGAAATTTTTGGACAAAATTATTTTCTTTTCTTGGTACTCAGTTAGCTCATAGCTCATCTTATCATCCTCAATCTGATGGGCAAACTGTGATAGTAAACAAATTTTTGGAAGGATATCTTCGTTGCTTTGTATCTAATAAACAGACACATTGGGTCAAATGGTTGCCTCTAGCTGAATGGTGGTATAACACTTCCTTCCATACAGCAACAAAAATGACCCCATTTATGGCACTTTATGGATATCAGCCACCATCCATCACATCATATTTAAGAGAAAATTATAAGGTTCAAGAAGTGGAACATCACATTGAACATCAACAAGAAGTCCTCCAACTCTTAAAGGATAACCTCATGTTGGCACAGAATAGAACGAAACAACAGGAAGATCAACATCACAGTGAAAGAAGTTTTGATGTAGGCAATTGAGTATTCCTACGGCTACAACCATATAAACAAATGTCCCTCAAGCAAGCTAAGAAGGATAATAAATTATCACCAAATTATTTTGGTCCGTACAAGGTGTTGCAAAAGATTTGTACTATGGCATACAAATTGGAGCTTCCTACAGTGTCTCGAGTGCACCCAGTTTTCCATGTTTCATGTTTAAAGAAGGTTATTGGCGACAAGCTCCCAGTTCAAAAAATATTGCCAGAACTTGACGAGGAAGGAAAAATTATATTGGAACCGGAAGCAGTCACAGAAACAAGAACTTGACAACTACGAAATCGATCAATCTCGGAGTATCTCAACAAGTGGAAGAACTTATCTGCTAAAGATTCCACATGGGAGGATGAGAATTTTATACAGAAGCATCCAGAACTACTCAAGCGTTGAGGACAACACGTTTTTTGAAGGAGAGGGGCATGATATGTCCCTATAATACTAGTGATTACCCCATTGCTATTGTAGTTTTATCCCTTATTAATATTGTTGTGCCCCTATTGTCCCCATATTTTTATTACTGTGTCCCATATAATCCCTCTATTGTTATTTTTGTGGCTTTATATTATTATTGTTAGGTTGGCTAGGTTATATTGTGACTCCTTAGACTCCTATATATAGAAAGGAGGTTTTTTCATTTGAATCATCGAAGAATTTCTCATTTATGTAATGTAAAGGAGGTTGCCCCCTTGAAGAGGTTGAATTCTAAGGCGTTGATCTATCTTTTCTGTCTTTTTCTTGAGCTGGTTTCATAACATCTACCCTGCGCACTCAGCTGCAGGGGTTCACGCGTACAGCTGCGGACTTTCCAGGCCTTTGCGCACATATCGGCAGAGCCTCTCCCTACTACCCAACCCTCGACTTGGACTTACAGACGCTATCAGACTATCTTCTTGAAGTACCCATTACATTTCATTTCATAACCAAGATCATTTCATTCACTGATCACTCAGCTCTACACCTTCTCTGTTTTGTGCTCAATGTTGCACAATATTCTACATCTAATTTGTAGAGGTTCTTCACCTGAATACTTATCTGCTTCACTTCTCCTATGGCTATGTGATGAAGGAAAGCCTTCCCTTTGCTAAATATTACATCGTAGCCATGATCTTCCAAAATAGCAACTGAAACTAAATTCTTCTTCAGACCGGGAACATACGTGACATCTTTTAATATAAGAGGAGAACCAGACTGCTTCTGAAAAGTAATAGTACATATGTCAATTGTGTTATACCTTCCATCATCTCCCATCTTGATGTGCATCTGGAAGTCCTACTCCTCCAAGTCATTGAAAATTTCTTTGTTTCTGTTGATATGAAATGAGGCTCCACTAATATCCATATGCCATACACTACCCATCACCAATGTCATCATATATGCAATGAGGGTGAAATCCAACTCGAATTTTGAAGCAAGAGCTTCACCTACCGCTTCTCCTTAGAGGTTCTTGTCAGCCTTCTTGTGCAAACATTTAATCTTCAACAAGTCCTTCTAACCATCCTGATTGGAATATCCTTTGGATTGGAATTTCTTTCCTTTCCCTTTCATTACTTTTCCAACTAAGGCATAATTATCCTCATCCTCATTTTTGGATGAGATTCCATCCCCAGTGTTCCGCCTAATCTCTTCTTACAACAAGTCAAACCACAAATTATCCCTCTCTCGTAGCTTCTCCCTCCCATTTACCAAATCCTAGTAGTTGTGCCAGCTCTTGGGGAGGTGAAGTGATAGGTTGACCAGATCATCTTCAGTAACTATAACCCCAATGTTCTCAATATCAACCCGACATTGGCTGAACTTGCTCAATTATTGTGGTATTGTGTTGCTCTTCTCCATCTTGATTTTTCGAAGCTTGTCCTTCAGTGCTAGCTTCCTGTTTCCATTGTTGTTCTGAAATAAGTCTGTCAAGGCATTCCACATTGCATGTGGATTCTCCTTCTTGTGGAGATCCGAGACAATATGATATCGACCTACTTCTAGTAAGATCCTTCTTGCCTTGGCTACATTCTTCTTCCACTCGGTCAGGTTCTTTGCATCTGCAGCTGCTAGTTTCAAAACATTGTTATCAATGTATTCCTTCAATACGTTATCTTCCATGATTTCTTCCATCCAATCCTTCCAAGAAATGCAATTCGAGCTACCCACAAAGGCACACTCGAGCATTAGACCACAGAATGCCATTTGGATCCTGGTACTAGCTCTGTAGAATAGATCTGCAAAACTTGTTCTTCTTGCAAAGACAAACTCATATTCTTCTCTTCTATAGTGATTTCAGCTCTAATGCCATCTAGAAATTCCTTGTAGATTCAAACTGCTAATTTTCATTTACTAAAACAATAGACTTGAATCCACTCTACTCATTAGCAGAAATAATAATTGATCGATAAATCATGAAGCATACAAGAGAAATAATTCAATCAACACATTGCATAATGATTTACTAGGGAAATTCATAGCTAAAACCCCCTCCTATTTTTATATTGCATTAGTCAGAAATATTGAGAAGATTACAATGCTTTGCACAAGCCCGAGCAACCTCTGCACTATCTCTATCTATCTCACAGCTTCCTAGACTATAAGCCTATGCCAATACTTAACCAATTTTATGCTTGCCCAAGTACCTATTTCATTGCACTGTTTCCTTGGGAATTAGCCCCCAATTAATTAGCGAGATTCCTCAATATGAATTGTGCAATCCTCATAGGCCTTCCTTTGACTGCATGCACCATTTGTACAATTCGAATAATTATAAAATTGATAGTACACTTCCCTTGAATTCCAATGTCAACTGAGCAACTCTTAGATCTAACATGCATGAATTATTTATGAGTGAATCATCAATTAACTGGTTGAACACATGAAGCAACACCCCACTTTTTGACCTCCTACTAGTTCGTCCATCACTTGGAACTAGTTTCACTAACTTTAACTCGGTTAAACTAAAATAATTAATTAAAAATCAAAATAAACTCAACGGGGGCTCTTATAATGTAGGAGACACTCTAGATGGCTCTAGTTAGACCTTCAACTCAAATTAACTAAGCCAACTAAGTCAAATTAACTTAGTTAACTTGTACAAGTTTTCTTTTGATGTGGAATTACAATTTTATTCCTAATCTAATTCAATGACAAAATGAAATCATGATTTTCTTGTTTCATTTTCAACAACACTCTCAACTACAAAGGTTAAACACATGGCATAAAATCATGCAAGCAAGGAATAAATATGGTTATAAATATTGTTTTCAAGTATTGGATTGATGCAATAAGTTGTAATGATAGAACATGATATTTAGAATGTATTTTCCTTGGTGAAGAGCCCAGATTATCAACGAGGACAAAAAATATTGATATTCAATAATACTTTATCGAAAATATGACTGAAGACAAGAAGGTGCTACTAGAAAAGGTGGACACTTTGAAGAATGTTGCATATTTATTAACAAAACATGTGAGCATAGAGAAGTTCTCTTTGTGTAGAGAAACAATGGGAATTATTGTTGTGGATTATTAATCATGTATATCATGTACTCCTGTGGCCCCTTATATGAAAAGAAAACAACAAGTGAGAGAATATTGGATATGTGTTATATTCTTTGCATGACTACTTGCATGTGTTGTATGTTTTTCTAGGTGCAGCAGTGGAAAATCCACCTTGTGCGAGTGTTTGGAGGCAAGGTGCCTAGTTTTCTTTTAGGTGATTTCTGCATCTATTTTTTTTAGTTTTCGACACACAATTTTTGAGTTAAATGATTTTGTGGTGCATGGAGGTTTGGCCCATGGATTTGTAGTTTTTGTTAATGAACTATGGTTATCTTCTAATCCATGATAAATGGATTCGTAGTTTATGGATGCCACGATATATGTATATATATATATATATATATAGATATATACTAAAATTATTTATATTTTTCCTAACTTCAATTTCTAGTGTAAAATACTTGTGTTTATTTTTGTGTTTTCCATTGTATATGTTTAGCTTTTTAAGATTTTTTTTTGCAATGATTAATTTTATGGGGTTAAAGCCTACATATTTTCTCCTCATAAATCAAGGCATAACAAGTGAAATCAAAGACCCCAAGATGTCTCACTGAAGGAATGTGGTCGTACCACATTCCATATGGAGTACTATTTCTAAGAGCTTGATATGTAAAAGTTTTTTTCACAAATATTATACATAGAAACACATAAGCCAAAAACATCAACTTTACATTTTTTTAAAACATCATGGAACAAACCATATTCAAGATATTTTAGCTACCCGATTCTATTGAGAATTATATGGGCTTATGGTTTACTGTTGAATCCCATGTTGCGAAAGATAGTTTTCAAATTCATTAGATGTATATTCTCCTCAACTATTACTGTGAAGGGAGAAACTATGTGATTGTCCTTCATGTTGGAAATAATACTGAGAGGGGGGGGGGGGGGGTGAATCAGTATTATCAGATCAATAAAACTTTTCAAATTTCATACTCAGAAACATATACGCTACTTCAATTAAGTGAACCCGCGTGTACACGCTACTGTGTCTAATGAAACTCGCGTATATCCAGAGATCTTATAATTCAGTTAGCTTAATCTTCAGTAAATGCATTGGATCATTATTAAGCATATTAACAATAAACAGGTGCAGAATAACAGAACAGAACATCACACAAGAGCCACACACATGAACACCATGATATAAGGTGGAAACCCAATGTGGGTGAAAACCACCTGCTGCAATTTGTCTTTTTCTTTTTAATAAGAAACTTCTTTTACAATGTACTGGTGCAGTCCTTTACCAGTACGCAGGCTACAACCTGCAGAGGGCTACAACCCTCTCTCGTTTTCCAACAACTTCTGGAAGGGAGCTACAACCCCCTCAGCTCTTGTACTAGCCGATCCATTTACTAGTACATAGGTGCTGACCCTACAACCTTCTTTCCTTCAGGGACCACGTTTCATCAATTTTCAGACTGGATCCAAGAGTACAAAACAAACATTACCGAAATACAATCATCAACTTATACTTGCATCATAGTTCATTAAACAACCCAATACTGAATCACTGAAACCCTGTCATCAAGAACACAGAACCCAAACCAGAGCCCAGAACTCTGCAACAACCACCAGAATCAACAGCAACCTGAAATATCAGATCTTATTATGCATACGCTACTTCACTGTACCAAAACCGCGTGTATACGTGCTTTCTCCAAGGGAAATCCGCGTGCAGATCTAGAAATAATTACTTATGCCTTCGCTGTCAGATCCGACCCATGCCAAGCGTCCCGAACAGATAAACAACAATACCAGATCTTCTCACTTCGTTAGACACACATTGCATACTGCTTTTCCTAATGATCTTCTCCTTATATAGCCCTAGGCCCTTCACAATACCACGGGCCGAAACCATAGTAACACAATACCATCAGCCTCAAAACTAGGGATCAACACGCCCGTCAAGACACCATGGTCCGAAACCATAGGCACAACTTCCAAGGACTAACCGCCACGGACCAAAGGTACTTTTCACATGTACGTGCTTTTCCTGAAGCCAACCTGCGTGTACACGCTGGTTTTCCTTAATGAACCCGCGTATATCTCTTTCTTGTCCTGTTGCACTGAGATCTGTCCTCCGATCAAGTTGCCAACACTTGTACCTGTCTCTGAGTGAGTTGCCATCAAGGACAACACTTGTATCATAATGCCAACACTTCACTTAGAATCAATACATGGAAATTTTTAAAAGTTTCAAAAGCTTGAGATTTATATTTCAATAAGTACACTGAAGACATCTTGGTATAATCATCAACAAAATACATGATAATATTTATTTCCATTAAAAAATGGAATAGGCATGGGGCACATAAATTATAATATATTAGTTCAATTTTACTACGTGCTTTGGAATTGGACTCATGGAAGCGTTGTTTGGTATGCTTTCCAAGCAAAGAAAAATTACATTACTTTGGTTTCTTAGTAGTAGTAGAAAAACTACAGGCATTATTGTTTTTCAATAAACGAAGGTTGTCATACTTAATATGTTCAAATCTATCATGTCATAGAAGATTATATGACAATGTACAAGCATTCTAATGAGAGTGATATGCAGAACTTTGTGCATGAATAGATGTCCCTTTCAACATCAACAATGTTTCATCCTCCACTCTATTCATGACAACCATGTTATCATAAACCTTTTTTATTTGAAATTTTCCATCAAATATTTGAATAGAGTGGCTTTGTTGTTAAATTTTATAAGGGGCAGCAAGTTCCAAGTTCCTTCACATCTTTGTAAGATAAAGCACATCGTGTAGAAGCGAATCTAAGAACCAAGGAAAGTTAAGCATGATGGTGTCAATCCTAAAAGTTTAAGACTTGACAAATTATTGTCACTAAATCTTCAAAGAGGTGTCTTTGGAAGGTTGTTACATGTTACACCTAAATTTTCATTGTACACAAAGACGAATACTTTTTTCTATTATATAATTTGACAATTTGAAAGCATCCTGATCTTAGAAGGAATCAACAGCAACTTACGACAACATGATATTTGAGTTCTGAGATTTCACATGGCAATGATTCTAAATGATGACATCCTCTGAGATCCAGATATTTCAGATTTTTGAGATCTCTCATTTCACATGGCAATGATTTTAATCTTTTACATCCACTAAGATGTAAAAACTGAAGGTTTGAAAGATTTCCAATGCCTCAATGCACATATTCAATTTGAATATAGTTCAGATTAAGATATTCAAGTTGTTTCAATTGCCACAATGATCTGGGTAATAATTGTAGCACTGTGTTACTTAAACCCAACACCTTTAGAGAGATGAGGTTAAGCAAAAATGCTTCTGGAATCTCTTTTAATTCAAGATTGAGTTCTCAATTACATGCTGGGGAGAGATGTAATATTGCTACCAAAAAGGGAGAGCCTCCTGCAATTATGGCGTGTCTCGATGTCGGGGAAAAGTGCGTCGATGTTTGGGCAATGTTAACCTGCCATGGATACAAAATTTTCCTCTTTCTCTGCCACATAAATTGCCATGTCCCACACAACGTCGTGAACGCCAAACTTATTGCTCCAATAACTGGATCCACCAACTGCTCTCAATTGGAATAAGGAACGATCGACAGGTAACTTTATGTAGCTGTGTGTAGTATCCATTAAGGAGTCCACATCTTTTCTCTTTACTATACCTTCTGCGATCCAGATGTGCGATATCATGTGCACCAGAATGTACCAGTCCTCTGGAGCCATCACACAATACAGAAAACACGTTTTCAAATGAGCATGGGGTAAACTATCGTAGCTCCATCTCAATCTCTCATACAGATCTCTATCAATTCGAGGATGAGTAATTTGAAAATTTGAATCGACTGTCTGAATCTACCTTAAAGCAAGGTTCCACTCATTTACAGCCTGGTTTCCAAACATTGTTCAGGCTATTACATTTATAGCCAAGGGAAAACCTTTACACTTAGCCACAATTCTGGAAATATGCTCGATTCCTTGGGAAGATCGCCCTCTCTGAAAGCTACTTTGCAAAACAGTTCCTAGGCCTCCTGTCTTGGTAGTGGCTATATTTGCATGGACTGCTCTGGAATCATTGCTGGAATCAGATCTCTATTTCGAATAGAAAAAACAACTTTGCTCCCTTTGTTCTCGCCAAATTCCACGCCCAATTATTTCAGAGTGACTGCACTCCACATGTCGTCTAAAATCAGGGAAAAGCTCTTCCTCTTGAGAAGTTCTGAAAGCTTCATCTTCCGCACATCAACATCATTATAGGAACAACTAGTGAGATCTAGATTGATTGCAGAAGCCATACGACTCTGTAACTCTAGAATGGAAAATTGAGCAACAGCAACTTAAATCACATGATAAAAAACATCACTGACCTTCTAGGTGTTGTAGACCTTTTTGAGAAAACTATTTTTCCAACCCCACCCATTCCATATACAACAAATATCCGGTCGCCAGGAGCTTCTATAATCCAACTCTCAAGCCATTTAATTTCCAACCGTACCAGTCCAGTGTCTGGTTGGTCTTGTCTAGTTGGTCTTGAAGTAGTAGGCTTGCCTATTGTGATGCCGCGGAGGTAATCTATGTTAAGCTCCATTAAGTTTTTCCTCAACTTCTACCTACAATTACGGATGTGAACTGCAGTCAGTTCCTTAATTTTTGGAAACGAACTGCAGTAATTTCCTTAAGATACGGAAATCAACTGTAGTTAACTAATTTCTTGTTTGGAGCTTCTGAAGTGGTCCATTACTCCATTTGGATTTGTCTACCATGATCTATGGAACACCTGACACATAGCTAACAGAAGCTATTATATTTTTCTATTTGGTCCCCAAGCTTGTATCTCAATCCCCTTCAGCTTCACAACATCAAGTCAGAGAAGGCAGACCTTGGAAGTGCCATATGGTTGAGGGATTTTAGGTGAATTTTGTAAATCTAAGAGGCGATGTCCCACGCACATGATTGCTTCTGGTTTTTGTGCCGCCTGTTCTTGACTGCTCCTGCTGCATATTGCCTCCACTCACTGTCATTTCGATACCCAGCCATAACGTGACTGTTGGTGGAGTGCGCCTCATTTAAACAGTAGCCAGGTGTTAAAGAAGAGATCATTTAAGTTATTTAAAGAATGGTCTCGGAGATTCGAGTCTCATTTTTACTACATCTGTAAAAAGATTTTATTTACTGTATATTTACAGAATTCTTCAGCTCCCTTTTATGCATATTTTTCCTGTTCCCTTCAACTGTTATCATTGATTCTTTTTTATACATTTGGCGTGGACAGCTTTTGTGAGAAACAATTGTATTTTTCACACTTTTTCTCTGAATAATGATACGTAGAAAATAGAAAGGCTGACGCTTGTGGAAAGACTAGCAAGCACAAGCGCTGAACTGAATTGCAGTTGGTGGGCTTTGTGGAAAATACAAGAAGGGACTGCTTCAAGCTTAGCAGAAAGTTTATTTTCGAAGTGTGTTTAGCATCAATGGCTGGAGGTATTTTTCTTGGGCATTAAAGTTTTATTTTAGATTCTTTTGAGTAATAAATTCTGCATTAAAGTTCAGATTTAACATTGTTAAAGTTTTGATTTTTATAGAATAATCGTTATTTCTGCTTACATTTGGTATCAAAGCCAAGTTTTATCTCTGCTTTGGTGATATAGACATACTGGCCTACCGCCTAGTTTAATTATCTATCCATGGCCGTTTTTTCATTATCCTTTGGTCCTCCAAAGCTACAATAGGCATTAGTATTAGTTTAAACTGCATTAATAATGTTTTGAAAACATATAAACTAGTGAGTGAAACAGTGAAATAACATTTATAGATTTATGCTATTACTCTAAGAAAGAAATGCAGTTGTGGAAATATGGTTGGCGAGGATTTAATTGTTAAAAATTGCGGTTGAATTTAGATGATTCAACCCAATAATCTTATTTCTGGGTTTTTTTGTCATTTTAACTTATTCCTTTCACGAAACATTATTTTTACTCTGGTTAAGATTTATTTATAATCTTATAAGTGAATTTTAAGTGTTTCGTGTGAGTGTTTCCGTTTTCCATATTTTTAATTGCTTCATATTAAACTGTGTATACACCATTTCACATAGCATGAAATGTGAAGTATTGTGTATCATTTTGTTTATGCAATTTATGTAAGAAATAATATCTAGTGTTCCATTTGATTTTAATTGATTAGAGAATAGCCACAACATCTCTAATTAAATAAAATTATATATTATGATTGATTAAGATCACATAAAGATTATTTAGAAGTTAAATTGTAATTAATTATATTAAATATAATAAATTTTATCCCACGGGAATTTTTATTTTATTTATATAATTAATTAGGATAAAATATTAATAATTTATCCATAGGAATTATGAATTAATAATTTTATCATAAAGTTCAAAACTATGAATAATTGAATCTGCTTGAATTGAAAATTTAGCCCACAGACAATTTTTATGTCATTAGATTCAATTTTGAGCATGATTTACATTAGTAAAGCATGAAATTTTATTTAGGCCTCATTTTTAACATAAGCATGTGATCTTTAATTTTGATGCAATTGTACAACCTGCAAATTTCTCTGAAATCCATTGTGATATCCCTGAACTTAAGGGAGATAACTATAAGGTCTGGAAGGAGAGAGTTCTCCTTCATTTGGGGTGGATGGACATAGACTATGCTATTAGGAAAGATGAACCACCGACACTCACTAATACCAGCATTGCAGCGGACACCACGCTTTATGAATGATGGGAGTGATCCAATCGCCTAAGCATGATGTTCATTAAGACTAAAATTTCAGCTAGTATTTGTGGTTCCATTGATCAGCATGAAAAAGTTTGAGACTTGCTAAAGGCCATTGACGATCAATTCATCACTTTAGACAAGGCACTAGCAAGCACCCTAATCATGAAGTTCTCATCCCTAAGGCTCACCAGTGTGAAAGGTGTGTGTGAGCACATCATGAAGATGAGGGACACTATGCCTCAATTGAAGAAACTCGAGGTTGAAATATCGGAGTCCTTCCTGGTGCACTACATCTTGAACACCCTTCCACACCAATACAGACCTTTCAAAATCTCATACAACAGACATAAGGATAAATGGTCAATTAATGAACTCATGACCATGTGCGTTCAAGAGGAAGAGAGACTAGTGACGGAATTGGGAGAAAGTGTAATGCTGGCAACGCGTGGAAAGGGAAAATCTCAAGCCAATCGGAAAGGGAAAGGTAAAGTACCTCCCCAAGCCAATATCAAGAAGGATTCCAAGTGTTTCTTCTGTAAAAAGAAGGGACACATGAAGAAGGAATGCGCCAAATTTAAAAAATGGCTTGTGGACAAAGGTAATGCAATATCGTTTGTTTGTTATGAATCTAATATGGTTAATGTTAATATTAACACATGGTGGATTGAATCTCGATCAACAATTCACATTTCAAATTCCTTGTAGGGTTTGCAAAACCTAAGGAAGCCAGTGGGAAGTGAGCAAAGCATCTTATTAAGAAACAAGATGGGCTCGCATGTGGAAGCTATAGGAACATGCTATTTAACTTTAAATAGTGGCTTTGTTTAAGAATTAGAGAAGACCTTTTATGTTCCAAGTTTTTCTAGAAACTTGATTTCAGTTTCAAGGCTTGTACCTTTTGGATATTCCTTTCACTTTTCAGAAACATCCTTCAGTCTATTTTATAAATCTGATTATGTTGGGAATGGTATTTTGTCTAATGGTCTTTACTGCATTAATTTACAAAAAAATGTCACCTATGATTCAATGCATGTTCACACTGGCACTAAAAGATGTGTTATTAATAAAGATTCCTCTAAATTATGGCATCGGAGACTAGGTCACATCTCCATAGAAATAATTAAAAGATTGGTAAATGAAGGGGTACTTAATACTCTGGACTTTATTGATTTTGAGACTTGTGTGAACTGCATAAAGGGAAAGCAGACCAACAAGTCAAAGAAAGGTGCCAATAGGAGTTCAAACATATTAGAGATCATACATACTGATATATGTAGTCTAGACATTGACTCACATGGTCAGAGATACTTCATCTCCTTTATAGATGATTACTCACGATATATGTATTTGTACATGCTTCATAAAAAGAGTTAAGCATTAGATGCCTTTAAGATCTTTAAGGCTGAAGTAGAGAAACAATGCAGCAAGCAAATTAAGATCGTGAGATCAGATTGAGGTGGAGAATATTATGGTAGATACATAGAAGATGGACAAGAACCTTGGCCATTTGCACAATTTCTTCAAGAGCATGGGATTGTTTCCCAATACACCATGCTTGGTTCACCTTACCAAAATGGTGTAGTAGAAAGAAGAAACCAGACATTATTGGACATGGTGCGGAGTATGCTTAGCAGCTCCAATATTTCTAAATCCTTGTGGAATGAAGCACTTAAGATGGTAGTGTATATATTAAACTTAGTTCCAACCAAGGTTGTTCCTAAAATGCCATTTGAATTATGGAAAGGTTGGAAATTGAGTTTGCGACATATGCGCGTTTGGGGATGCCTGTCTGAAGTGAGAATATATAATCCACAAGAGAAGAAGTTGGACCCAGGGACCATTAGTGGGTATTTTATTGGATATGCTGAAAGGTCTAAAGGTTACAGATTTTATTGTCCATCTCACAACACTAGGATTGTGGAATCAAGAAATGCAAAGTTTCTTGAAAATGACTTGATTAGTTGGAGCGATCAAACCAGGAACATAGTTTCTGAGAAGGATCATTCAGAGTTTCAACCTTCCACCTCAAGTGATAGATTGGTCATTTTTCACAGCACCCCTCAAGTACAAACTGGTGTTGAACAACCAATTGTCGAAGTTCCACATGTTGTTGACGACATTCTAGTAGATCAAGTAGTTCAAGAGTTGCCAAGAACTTTTGAACAAGTTGAACCACATACTTCTCAGGAAGATGATAGTACAACATTAAGAAGATCTACTAGACCAAAGAGATCAGCAATTCCTTATGATTATGTTGTGTATCTACAAGAATCTGACTACAACATTGGAGCCAAAAATGATCCCAAGTCCTTTTCACAAGCCATGAGTTGCAAAGAATCAAAATTATGGTACGACGCCATGAAGGAAGAGATGAATTCTATAAAGAGTAACGAAGTTTGGAATCTTGTTAAGTTGCCTAATGGTGTAAAAGCCATTGGATGTAAATGGGTCTTTAAGACAAAGAAAGACTCATTTGGCAACATTGAGAGATACAAGGCAAGACTTGTTGCTAAGGGATTCACTCAAAAAGAAGGAATCGACTACACAGAGACTTTCTCTCCTGTATCTAAGAAAGATTCCTTGCACGTTATTATGGCATTAGTAGCCCATTTTAACTTGGAATTGCAACAAATAGATGTGAAAATGGACTCGGGATCATTTTCGGCTCCAATGTTGTAGTCAGATTCTTGCAGATACACAACATAATCATCAGGAATTATGGATTCTCTCTCTAAGCCTTTGAGAATATATTGTGATAATTCAACTGTTGTTTTTATGGCTAAAAGCAACAAAAGTGGGAGTTGAAATAAACACATCAACATTAGGTATTTAGCTATAAGGGCACGTGTTAAAGAAAAGAAAGTGGTCATTGAGCACGTCAGCACTGAGTTGATGATTGCTGATCCTTTGACTAAGGGCATGACACCATTTAAATTCAAGGATCATGTAATGAATATGGGACTTGGTTCCATTATGTAGTTTCTCATTGTATGGACAATGTTATTTTAATGAAATTCTTAATTATTGTGATGTTTTTCTCATATTTATGTCCACCTTAATTTGATTTGAGAAAACTCATTTGTGTAGGACCATGAACAAACATAAGGTTTATTCATTAAAAAATTGTTGCCACATAAATTATAATAAGAATAAATACATAGTAATACATGGAAGATAATAATCATCATTAGAGGACTTATCGACGTGATTCATGTATCTATTACTTAATACAGATTATCAATGGGTTTTAAGATGAGACATTAAGTTTGGAAGTATGGACCAAGTGGGAGAATGTTAAGCTCCATTAAGTTTTTCCCAACTGCTGCCTACAATTACGGAAGTGAACTGCAGTCATTTCCTTAATTTCTGGATCAACAATTCACATTTTGAATTCCTTGCAGGGTTTGCAAAACCTAAGGAAGCCAGTGGGAAGTGAGCAAAGCATCTTATCAAGAAACAAGATGGGCTCGCATGTGGAAGCTATAAGAACATGCTATTTAACTTTAAATAATGGCTTTGTTTTAGAATTAGAGAAGACTTTTTATGTTCCAAGTTTTTCTAGAAACTTGATTTCACTTTCAAGGCTTGTACCTTTTGGATATTCCTTTAACTTTTCAGAAACATCCTTCAGTCTATTTTATAAATCTGATTATGTTGGGAATGGTATTTTGTCTAATGGTCTTTACTGCATTAATTTGCAAAACAATGTCACTTATGATTCAATGCATGTCCACACTGGGACTAAAAGATGTGTTATTAATGAATATTCCTCTAAATTATGGCACTGTAGACTAGGTCACATCTCCATAGAAAGAATTAAAAGATTGGTAAATGAACGGGTACTTAATACTCTCGATTTTATTGATTTTGAGACTTGTGTGGACTGCATAAAGGGAAAGCAAACCAACAAGTAAAAAAAGGTGCCAATAGGAGTTCAAACATATTAGAGATCATACATATTAATATATGTAGTCCAGACATTGACTCAGATGGTCAGAGATACTTCATCTCCTTTATAGATGATTATTCACGATATATGTATCTCTACATGCTTCATAAAAAGAATGAAGCATTAGATGCCTTTAAGATCTTTAAGGCTGAAGTAGAGAAACAATGCGGCAAGAAAATTAAGATCGTGAAATAAGATAGAGGTGGAGAATATTATGGTAGATACACAAAAGATGGACAAGCACCTGGGCCATTTGCAAAATTTCTCCAAGAGCATGGGATTGTTGCCCAATACACCATGCCTGGTTCACCCGACCAGAATGGTGTAGCAGAAAGAAGAAACCAAACATTATTGGACATGGTGCAGAGTATGCTTAGCAGCTACGATCTTCCTAAATCCTTGTGGACTGAAGCACTTAAGACAACAATGTATATATTAAACCGAGTTCCAACCGAGGTTGTTCCTAAAACGCCATTTGAATTATCGAAAGGTTGGAAACCGAGTTTGCGACATATGCACATTTGGGGATGCCTTTCTGAAGTGAGAATATATAATCCACAAGAGAAGAAGCTGGACCCAAGGACCATTAGTGGGTATTTCATTGGATATGCTGAAAGGTCTAAAGGTTACAGATTTTATTGTCCATCTCACAGCACTAGGATTGTGGAATCAAGAAATGCAAAGTTTCTTGAAAATGACTTGATCAGTGGGAGCGATCAAACCAGGAACATAGTTTCTGAGAAGGATCATTCAGAGTTTCAACCTTCCACCTCAAGTGATAGATTGGTCATTGTTCACAACACCCCTCAAGTACAAACTAGTGTTGAACAACCAATTGTTGAAGTTCCACACGCTGCTAACGACATTCAAGTAGAGCAAGTAGTTCAAGAGTTGCCAAGAACTTTTGAACGAGTTGAACCACATACTTCTTAAGAAGATGATAGTACAACATTAAGAAGATCTACTAGACCAAAGAGATCCGCAATTCTGATGATTATGTTGCGTATATACAAGAATCTGACTACAACATTGGAGCCAAAAATGATCCCGAGTCCTTTTCACAAGCCATGAGTTGCAAAGAATCAAAATTATGATACGATGCCATGAAGGAAGAGATGAATTCTATAAAGAGTAATGAAGTCTGGGATCTTATTGAGTTTCCTAATGGTGCAAAAGCCATTGGATGTAAATGGGTCTTTAAGACAAAGAAAGACTCATTGGGCAACATTGAGAGATACAAGGCAAGACTTGTTGCTAAGGGATTCACTCAAAAAGAAGGAATCGACTACACGGAGACTTTCTCTCCTGTATCTAAGAAAGATTCCTTACACATTATTATGGCATTAGTAGCCCATTTTGACTTGGAATTGCAACAAATGGATGTGAAAACGACATTTCTTAATGGAGATCTAGAGGAAGAGGTTTACATGAAACAACCTAAAGGATTCCCCTCTAGTGATGGTGAGCAATTGGTTTGCAAGCTCAAGAAGTCATTATACGGTTTAAAACAAACATCCCGCCAATGTTATTTGAAATTCCATAATGAAATTTCTTCTTTCGGTTTTGTAGAAAACATTATGGATCGATGTATATACCTAAAAGTTAATGGGAGTAAAATTTGTTTCATATGTGGATGACATTTTGCTAGCAACCAATGATAAGGGTTTGCTACATGAGGTGAAACAATTCCTCTCTAAAAATTTTGATATGAAGGAGATGGGTGAGGCATCTTATGTCATTGGCATTAAGATCCATAGAGATAGATTTTGAGGCATCTTGGGTCTGTCACAGTAAACCTATATTAATAAAATTTTAGAGAGATTTCAGATGAAGGATTGTTCACCAATTGTAGCTCCCATTCTGAAGGGTGATAGGTTCAATTTGAACCAATGCCCGAAGAATGACTTTGAAAGGGAACAAATGAAGAACATTCCATATGTTTCTGTTGTCGAAAGCCTAATGTATGCTCAAGTCTGCACAAGATCTGACATTGCATTTGTTGTGGGAATGTTGGGATGATATCAGAGTGATCTAGGTTTAGACCACTAGAGAGCTACAAAGAAAGTAATGAGGTACCTTCAAGGAACCAAAGATTACATACTTATGTATAGACGGACGGGCACTTTGGAAGTAATTGGCTACTCAGATTCTGACATTGTTGGATGTGTTGATTCATGCAAATCAACATCAGGATACATTTTTATGATGGCCAGTGGAGCTGTATCATGGAGGAGTGCCAAGAAGACCTTGATTGCCACTTCCACTATGGAAGCCGAGTTCGTCTCCTGTTTTGAGGCTACTTTACATGGTTTATGGCTTAAGAGTTTCATCTCTGGGCTTAGAATTGTGGATTCTATCTTTAAGCCATTGAGAATATATTGTAATAATTCAGTTGTTGTTTTTATGGCTAAAACCAACAAAAGTTGGAGTTGAAATAAACACATCGACATTAAGTATTTAGCTATAAGGGAATGTGTTAAGGAAAAGGAAGTGGTCATTGAACACATTAGAATTGAGTTGATGATCGTTGATCCTTTGACTAAGGGCATGCCACGGTTTAAATTCAAGGATCATGTAATGAATATAGGACTTGGTTGCATTATGTGGTTTCTCATTGTATGGACAATGTTATTTTAATGAAATTATTAATTATTGTAATGTTTTTCTCATATTTATGTGCACCTTAATTTGATTTGAGAAAATTCATTTGTGTAGGACCAAGACTAAACATAAGGTTTATTCATTAAGAAATTGTTGCCACATAAATTATAATAAGAATAAATACATAGCCATTTCATAGCCAAATTTTCTATGGGAAATTCATAGAAAATTGCAATCTTCACAACGTAATAGTGCACCTACACGTCTCCATCGACGTTGTTCTTCGACTGGAAGACCTAGAGCCAACTATCGAGACTTTGGATTGTCCGGACACATACTCCGTGATATGGCCCACACATGTTTATTGCCCGGGATAAAAAAATCGAGTTGGTAGGAAAAGAAAAAAAGTAATTGAAGTTTCTTGTGATAATGGGATATAGTACCCCTATCCCTATATAGGGATAGGGGTACTATATCCCATTATTGTTTTGTGTACCCATTCTGATTATGATATAAATCAATGGTGCGGAGTAGAGTAGTCTGGTAGCTCGCAAGGCTCATAACCTTGAGGTCACGGGTTCAAATCCTGTCTCCGCCAGACCAGAACATACGAAGTATTTTGGTCCGGAAAGGATTGCTCTCTCACTTATCAATTTATAATTGAATTATAAGTGAGGAAAAGAAACGATCAATACATGAACTATTTTTTTTCATATTCCATGTGAAGGGCGGGTAGCGGGGATCGAACCCGCATCTTCTCCTTGGCAAAGAGAAATTTTACCATTCAACCATACCCGCATTTCAATTATATGAATATATAGATATTCATATAATTGAAATGGAAAATACATATATGCTCAATCCCATTCATAAGTAGATACCATTTTTGAATGGTCCAATTATTAATTCAATTACGGATATGGAAAACCCCTCCTCCTTGGGCCTGAAGTAAAAGGCCCTTCAGAAAAGCTATAAAGCCCTCCGGGAGGAGGGGGAGGGAGTGTGAACCTAAAACATCTAGAACATATCTAAGATATGAAAGAATTAAGGATACCTACAAAAAGGACTGATCCGATCCATAATGATACACCCGAAAATACAACATTTTTGCTACTTGACCAACCATCGGGAGAGGCAAGTGCAACAGGTACACCAATCACTAGTAAAAATGAAATAGCAATTAATGCAAACACAGCCGATTGGAAAGCAATAGTCATGGTTGTGATCTTACAAGCTCCCAATAGATTGAATAGACTATACCAT
Organism: Pinus tabuliformis; assembly: GCA_031772625.1. Lineage (NCBI taxonomy): Eukaryota > Viridiplantae > Streptophyta > Pinopsida > Pinales > Pinaceae > Pinus > Pinus tabuliformis. Next base: position 594,972,880 of record CM062819.1, read on the forward strand.
CCGATCCCCAATTCTCAATTCTGATCAAATGCACTATGGAAAGGATTTGACCATAAATTGATTGAGCTTTCAAACTTTTTCAATTTGATATTTGAGTGTGAGAGGAGAGGGAAATTCGTTTCTTTTTTTTCCATTCCAGATGATGAAAAATCATCATATGTCACAGGTATAGTTGGTATCGACCCGACTTTATGCTTATAGTTAGGGATTATACGAAGGGGTAGAATAGAAGTTGTCCCCGGGAGAGATGGCCGAGTGGTTAATGGCTCCGGTCTTGAAAACCGGTATAGATAAAAAAACTATCGAGGGTTCGAATCCCTCTCTCTCCTTTTGTTTTTCAACAATTGCATTTACTGGTCCAATAAAAAAAAAAAGAGAATAGCTCGGCTGTATATAGCCGAGCTACAAGGATCCAGTTGGAAAAAGAGTATTTGAAAAGACTCCTATCCCGCCGATATGGGAGATAGATGTAATGAAATTGAATCGATTTTTCTTCCATCTGGTTTGATCTATTGTTTCAGTTAAGAGGAGTCATGGAAAGGACAGGTTCAAAATCATGATCAATCCCTTTCTCAAATCCTGCTGCAGCTGCACGAGCCCTTCCCGCATGCCACAAATGACCTACGAAGAAGAAAAATCCTAGAACGAAATGGGAGGTGGATAACCAACTTCGGGGAGAGACATAATTCACCGCATTGATTTCGGTAGCTACACCACCCACAGAATTTAAAGAACCTAAAGGAGCATGAGTCATATATTCTGCTGAACGTCGTTCCTGCCAAGGCTGTATGTCTTTTCTCAACTTGCTCAGATCCAAACCATTAGTGCCCCTTAGGGGTTCCAACCAAGGAGCACGGAGATCCCAAAAACGCATCATTTCCCCTCCAAAGATAATTTCTCCAGTCGGAGAACGCATAAGGTATTTACCTAAACCAGTAGGTCCTTGGGCAGACCCCACACTAGCTCCAAGACGTTGGTCTCTAACTAAAAAAGTAAACGCTTGAGCTTGAGAGGCTTCTGGGCCGGTGGGCCCATAAAATTCACTGGGATAAATGGTATTGTTGAACCAAACAAAAAAACAAGCAATAAAACCAAAGAGGGATAGAGCCGCTAAACTATAGGACAAATAAGCTTCTCTGGACCATACGAATGCACGGCGAGCCCATGCAAAAGGTTTGGCTAAGATATGCCAGATACCACCGAAGATACAAATGGAACCTAACCATACATGTCCTCCAATTACATCTTCTAGATTGTCCACGCTAACGATCCATCCTTCTCCTCCGAAAGGAGATTTCAGTAAATAACCAAATATAGCACTTGGGTTAAGTGTCGGGTTCGTAATTTTTCTTACATCTCCACTGCCGGGAGCCCAAGTATCATATA
>CM062819.1:595581765-595778579 GCA_031772625.1 Pinus tabuliformis
TAGTTGAAATTACAAGCCACAGAAGACCCTATGGCCAAAGACATTGAAAATACAGAGTCACAGAAAGCAGACATTATGAAGCTCACCATTGAATAGAATGTACATTTGAAACAAATGGAAACAGAGACGGAGAAAATAATCAAAGAAAAGGAGCAAGATGCCAAAAAGTATATTATTCCCTTGGAAGATGTACCTCTTACAACAATTCCTACATCTACATATTCTACAACAAACACAGGGAATATTGCAGATCAGTTGGCAAGTGCAGTGAAGAATATGTCTCTCCAAACAGAATAAATTAAAAGATTGCAGGCCCAAGTTAATATTCTACAAGACCAAAAGGCAAAGACTGAAACTTTCCATGCAGCGGAGTTACAGAGAGCTCAAAACCAGATAGAAGTATGGTGGAAATCCGCAACCAAGTCCTCTATTGGCCACACACTGGCTCAAGTTAAGGAAATTATATGGAATAATATCATTGAATCCATGGATGAAATCTGGCCATGTATCTAGATTATATTTGAACATAAAGATTTTATTGAGAAATCCAATCAGACCATTTCCACTATTAACAATGAGTTGGGAGACATGCCTTCCACAACTAACAACATCATCATGTTTCTCAATTCCAAAAATCGATATGAGTTGGATGATTTGGGAGTAGATTAAAGGATATAGACAATCTTGGAAGTGAAGAAAGTTCTCACAAAGAAGAATTTGATTGTGCAACTTACAGAAAAATGTCACAGTTTGGAAATAGCAGTCAATGGATTTTTCACCGAAATATAAGCATTAACTAATAGGGGTCTGCCTTCTTTATTTGTAATTAATGACAAATTAATGACCAGGGAAGATTATAAGAAGAAGCTTACAGACATTGCAAAGGATACTACTAAGTCTTCCCACATTAAAGATGCTATGACAGTGAGAGATTTTTTCAAGGATATCAGTAACATTATGTTCATTTAGCATGAGATAAAGCATATTTTTGTCTTAAGGCCTACATTTGCTAAATATACCAAGGCAGATGAGATCCACCACAAGGAAACAAAAATCACCATCCCAGATGAAGGGCAGTGGGATAAACTATGTGAATTTCAATATTAAAGAAAATATCAGCTATGTCCAATGCAACACCCAAGTGGTGAAAACTAAGCAACTTCTCTCCACTCAAATAGTGCTAGACATCCAAATCACTTCACCAAATTTACCTTTAATGGGCACATTAGTCATTCTGTTATTTTGTAGTTAATAATGGATTGCCATGTTGATGTGGCATTCATTGTAATATTTTTGGAAATATTGTTTAAATACTTCATTCACTCGAAGTATTGAGGGTCGGTTCCTAATGATTGTAAGACTTCTTTTGAGCATTGTACCTTTTCGACGTTGTTGGAGCATTAATAATACAAAGGCTTTCACAGGATTCTTGTGCTGCAATTTACTAGTGATGTTTTTCTTATTTTAATTCTCGTTTTCACTGTTATTCTCTGCGTTATAATCATGCAAAAATATGATTGTAAAACAGGAAATGTGAAAAATAAGATTTGTTGATTGAACGCCTTATTTGGACTATTTTACAATCTGTATGTTTTTCTTACGAAGTTTTATTGAAAATTTCTTAAATTCTTTTCAATCATTGCTGAAATCACCTCTTCTCCATTTCATAATTCACTTTAAGGATCCAATAAATGTAACTAGCTTGCCCTGTGATTATTATTTAGATAAATTGATGCAATATCTAGCTTTATTTGACTCCATAGCCCAATGGAATGAAAGTAATTTGATCAGATCAATCAACCAAACCAATCAACCAAATTAAAACAAACAACCAAGCATAACCATAACTAGCCTAAGATCAACTTAAAAACCAAGTTAAATCATCCCTCTCTGAGGCTGGCAGGACTACATCCCAACTTCAAAAGTGGTTTGATTTTGTCTAATGTATTTACTCCATCAACCTCAAAAATACAGAATGATAACAGGTACTACCTGAATCAATCAACACTATTACCTTTTTCTTCTTGATATATCCTTCTATCTTGAGAGTTTTAGGAGTGGTAATTCCTACTAATGCATTACAACATATGGTTGGATTCATTTCTTCTTTCTCTTGGGTTGGTTCCTGGTGTATATCCTCATATTTTTATGTTTCTTGTTCCTTTTCTTCCTCCTCTTTGCAATCTATGTAAAATAATTTCTTCTCAGCACACTTATGACCTTTAGTGTATTTTCTATCACAACTGTAACAAAACCCTTTTTATTTTTTTTTCCTCCAATTTTTGTGGTGTCAACCTTGTAGGTTTTGGAAGGCTAGGATAAACAACACTTACATTTTTATTATCGTGAGTGGTAGACTTCTTTCAACTTTTCTTACCACCCTGAATGCCTTCTCCAATGAATCAAGTTCCCAAAGGTGAAGTTAGATGTTATCCTTTAAATTCCCTATGAAGACATCAATCCTATGACCCTTTGGAATATTAGTTACCTTGATATTAAATTTTTGGAAGTCTTGAATGTGCTCCACTATTGAACCCTTTTGTTTGAGATTTATCAATTAGCTAAAGAATGCACCACTCTTTGTATCCTCATAATGTGCTATCATTTCCTCCGTAAAAAGATACCAAGTGACAAGTGGTTTACGAGAACAAAGACATTGATACCATACAAACTGATTGGGTTCTAAATATAAATATGCAACGTGTACCTTTTGTGTGGGTTGCACATTATGGAGATCAAAATATTGCTCCATCTATAGTATCCATGTTACTAGATCCTTGCCATCAAACTTCCCCATATAGATATTTGGAGTGTGGTGGGTGTCAAGCCCATCCTTGGAGTATCTAAAATCATAATTCATATTCCTTTTTTCCTCATCGTGATTTTCATGCATTACCTTGTCACCACTGGGAAGCCTTTCTTGTGGAAACATCTTTTCTTCATCTTCTCCATGCGTCGTATTAGACATTTTTGGTTGCTTACAAGGTGTATCCATTTTTTTGTTGCAAGGAATATTGGAAATAATGATATATATTCTTCAATATGCCCTTTGAATCACTTCAAACTAATTTTTCAAAGAAAAGTTATGCAAATTTAAAAAATACACACCTTTTTGCTTGTTCTTGGGAGCTTGATCTTGGAACTATTGTATCCCTATAATTTTGGCTCTCTAAGGTCTAAAATTTAGTCCTACATTAGCACTCTAAGTTTTCTTTCTAATGCCATAGGTTAGAACAATATTGGATTCTTCAAAAAAATGTTATGCTCAATATCACACGATGACCTGATTATATACTTTCATTAGAGAAAACTTGTACAGAGTTCCACGTGTCCCTTTTTCGACCTTCAGTCCTGAAATCGATACATAAAAACCTACAGTCCATGAAATTTTAGTCATGTTATACGAAATTCAAATATAACACTCAGAGAAAAAGTTATGATGATTTTCCCTGGGTCACTTATTTGAGATTGAATTCTGGAGCTTGCAAAAACCATATTCTTCAGACCATATCTCAAAAAATATAGTGAACCAATATTTGAAATTATTACACGAAGTTCACCAAAATTTTAGATCCATGTGGTAGAATTTTCTTTCTCCTGATTCTTTGTTGAAATAAATTTATAGTGAAAATACAAAGATGACCTGTTTGAAGCGGTGAAACCCTAAAATCCAAAGCTATGATATCAAATGTTAAGAAACTAGCTCACAAAACAAAAGAAGAGATAGATCAATGAATTAAAAATTAGCCTCTTCGAGGGGAAAACTCCTATACATTACATAAATGAACAATTCATGGATTATACAAATGATGACCTCCTTGGTATATATAGGAGTGTAAGGGGTCACAATATAATGAGAGCCTACATAACAATAACAATGTAAGTGCACACTAATAATAATAGTGGGCTTCTATGGGGCACACAAATAACAATAGGGGGATAAAGTAACAATGATAATAAGGTGGATATGCTAGTATTATAGAGAACTAACAACTCTATTTTGATGCGTTTTTAGGCCTCATTGGCTTTTGCAACATTGCACTGAGTTTCATCTAAGTATGATAGATGCAAAAAACACTCTTCTTCTGTGGAAGTTACAGGGATAATTTTGAAGGGAAGCTTCAAATATGGAATCTCACATTAAATGGGAAGTATTTCCTCTAGACCCTACGCCAACTAAAAGGGTGTGAATCCAGTTGTAGTCCAGAGAGAGGTTCATTATGCCCAGAAAGCTGCAAAAAGGATAAGGTGCCAATTTGTTTTGTGAATCCCTATCATGTGTTGTAGCATTAATTTCAAAACTTTGTTAATAGATTATACTTGTCAATTAGCCTATGGGTAATAGGGAGTTGTGTTGTAATGTTGAAGGCCCATCTTGGCAGTAAGCTCAGGCATCATGTGATTTCGAAAATGTTTCCCATGCTCACTACAATCATCATTAGGACTAGTCTACTAGGAGAGCCATATTTTTTCTGCATGTATTCTGATAGTATAGTCCATGTGGCAATATGTGTCTAAAACACAATTTTTGTAAAACCAAACTCTATATATATAATTATCTATCGATGTTTCCTATTTTCTCTATGTCTTAGTGTATGATGTTGATAGAAATTTTTACGTGTGTTGCAAATGTCTGTCTAGAACATAATTGGCTAATGTATCAGTTAATGTGTTTAGACTTCTAAAAATATGTTGATTTTGAATTTAATCAAAATATCGTTCTAGAAGGTGAACCCTTAAAAACATGTGAAGCATAGTTAGACTATGCTCTGAATATACGTTGTTTCAATGTAGTAATATGAGTTGTGAATTAATTTTGACCATCAAATGGTGAATGCCACGTGAAATAGCATCAGAAAACAATTCGATCATTGCACTATACTCATTGACGTTATTAGTTGAATGACTAATAAATATCCCTTGTAAACTCACTAAATCACCATTCGAAGCATGAATACCCCACGCTGTGGAGGAAAGGTTCTGAGTACTATGGTTAGCGCCATCAACATAACCAACATATGGATGAAGGAACACTGACATTTTCAAATAAAATGTAATCTAATGTTAACAGAGATGATAGGAAACTTTGAAGAAAACACACTCTAAACACACCAACACACCTATCTGATATGTACACAGTGACTATGCAAAGGGAATATAGGCATAGTATTTTTTAAGGTACACCCCATTGCTAGGCTGCGCCGGAGGGATTTTGTGAAATTCAATGAGCTCATAAGCCCCTTTCACAAGTACACATTTGACTTTATATGGGCCTAGCCACATTGGCTCGATCTTCCCAGCCCATAACTTATTGACTTCCTAATCATAAAAAAGGTCTAGATCACCTTCTGAGAAGGCATAAGGTTTAACATTATTGTCGTACTGTGCTTTGATTCATTTATTGTGGGCCTCATTGGCCATCGTGGCATCGCACCAAGTTTCATATAAGCGTGCTAGATGCAAAAAACACTCTTCTTCTATGAATTTGTGGGGAGAAGTTCGATGGTAGGATTAAAAGATGGAATCTGGCATTCAATATTGCCTCTATAACATACACCAATTGAAAGGGCATGAATCCAATTGTAGTATGGATAGAGGTTCAATATGGCCAAGATGAAAAAAGGATGAGGTGCCAATTCATTTTTTGAATCCCTATCATGCGTTGTAACATTGTTTTCAAAACTTTGTTAATAAATTCTACTTGTCCATTAGCCTGTGGGTAGTAGGGAGTTGACGTGTCATGTTGAAGGCCCAAATTGGCATTAAGTTTAAACATCATGTGATTCCAAAAATGTCTCCCATGGTCTGTAACAATAGCTTGTGGCACACCAAAAATATCAATGACATGATTAAAAAGAAATAATGCAGTTGTTTTGCTAATGTTATTATATGTAGGCATCGCTTCAGCCCATTTGGTAAAATAATCTATAACCACAATGATGTGTCATGCATGAGATTTACGATTATAAATTTGGCAAGAAAGACACTTTTGGACTGCAAGGATGCAATCTCAAAACATGGTGGTCTAAAACTAACCAACCCACCAAATATTTTGGGTGGTGGCATAGCCAGACATATGTCCACCACATGCTCCAGTGTGACGGTCATTCAAAGCTTTCTCAACCTCCTCATGAGTGAGACATCATCTAAAGATTGTATCGACACCATGATGATAGAGTATGTCACCAATTATAATGTAATTTTGATCATGGTATTGAATACGCCACTAATTAGAGAGAGATGTATTACACCGAAATGTCTATATTGGAGATAGATAATGATATCTCCATATTTAGGATCAGATGAATCAACAATAAACAACGACTCATCAAGAATAAAATCATGAGAGTTTTGGATGAGGGAAGGATGAAATTTTTTTCAACAAATACTAAGGACTTCTTAGATTTGGATTTGATGAATTCCAAATCAAACTCTTAGAGAATAACAATCCATTTATAGTATTGCCCTCCCCCCCCAAAACAATTTGTGTGATAGAATGCATGTCATTGGGTTGAAATCAGAAACTACCATAGTCTTATGACGCAGAATGTAGTGACGAAATATTTGGAAAATTTGGATGAATTCCAAAGGTAACTTTTCGATGAGAGTATATTTGATTTCAGTTTCATTCAAATTACGACTCAAATAATAAATTGGATGTTCGTCCCCCAGGTCATCTTCTTGGACCAATACCATAGCAATGGTAGTAACAGTCACAAAAATATACATGAAATAATCCTGTTGATAATTGGGGGGATACAACAACGATGCTCAAACCAAATCATCTTTCAAGGCATCATAAGCCTTTTAGGTGGTATCATCCCAATGGAAGAGAACCACTTTCTTCAATAAGCAAGTAAATCCTTTCGTCAATTCTGGATAGTTCGGTACAAATTTCCATATAAAGTTAGCCTTCCCTTAGAGGCATTGTAGCTAAATAGATGAGGAAGGTATAGGAAAATCAAGGATCACATGTACTTTAAGTGGATCGATATAGATTCCTTGCTTCAACATAATGAAGACGACAATTTTACTAGATTGGACACAAAACACACATTTGTGTGGATTTAACCTGATATTGTAATGCTGACAACATAGGAAAATAACCTTGAGATGCATTAGATGATCCTCATGATGTTTGGAGTGGGAAGGTAAATCATCCAAATAGGGTTGTATAATATGCTTGATAGCGTGGAAGGCATAATTCATAGCGCTATGAAAATTTGCACCAACGTTCTTCAAACCGAAAGGGAGCTTATGATAGGAAAATGTGGCCCATAGAAAAATAAATGAAACATTATGTTGATCCGATGGGAGTATGTTGATTTGATTTTAGTTGGAAAAACCATCCATAAACGAAATTTTTTCTCTTACAACACAATCATGAACAATTTGATCGATAAACGGGGTTGGGTAGTTGTCTTTAGGACAAGCATGATTAATTTCCTCATAGTCAACATGTACTCGAATCATTCCTTTTTTCTTCATCACAGGGAATATGTTCGAGACCAATCAGTGAGAGGTACTGGGTAAATAAAACCATCACGTAGAAGTTTTTCAACCTATACCTTAATTGCAACAACTTTCTTAGGGTGAAATAGATGTAAGCGTTGTTGAACTAGCCTAGAATCAAGATAAGTTTTGATCTTATGTTCTATAATATTTGGATCAATACATGGAATATCTTAATATGTCCAGGTGAAAACATCACGAAATTCTTGAAAAAGGGATTTATAAATCTTGTCAACCTCATCAGGAGAACAAGATGCACCAATATGGACATTTTCAATAACTGCAGGTTTAACCGAAATATTGAGAAGAACTGTCTCTTCAATATTCGCTAAATTATTCTCACAATCGACGCCATGAATAAAAATGGAATCTGTAAATATCTTGGTAATATTGAGTGAGTAAATGTATCCAAGATTATTCTCAAGGGTTTCGCGCAAGGAGGAACGATGATGATTATCATTCCATGGTGCATCATTTGACATCGTGATTTCCATGATGCTTTCTTTTGTAGAGATTGTAATTAACAAAGGATCAGAATATGAACTGGAATCTTGGGAATGATCAACCCAATCTATCGAGGAATGAAAATCAGAATGTGTCGAACAAGCCGAATAGATGACTTCATATTCAAGCTCAATGGGACTAGGTGACATGCGATCACCAAATGTATCAACATTAGAATTGTCTTGTACTATCTGGGATTAGATGGAATAGAACAAGAAGATATCATATTTAGAAAGGCAACCAAATTTGGAATGTTAGGAGGATGGAGTGAAGAAGTTCCCATCAAAGAGGAATCCCTCAATATTCCTACTCCGACATGTTGATAATACTATGGGGATTCTCCCACAAGAGGAATGCTTCCAGTAGTTTGAGAATTATTAGCAAATAAGGTAAGCTAATTGATGACCACGGTGCCCCCCTGGTGAGGGAACGTGATCGCCCTAAAATAGGTTGACACGAGAGCTTCCATGGCATAAATCCATGTGCATCCCAGTAAAATATTATAATCCAATGGTCCATCTATAAGTTAAGCTTCTATTGAAACCATTTTTCCATCTAATTCTACTTGCAATGTATTTAAAATTCCATAAGGTTTGAAACCTCTTCCATCAAAAGATTTAAGAGTAGTGGGTGACTGGTTAAGTTGAGTAGAACCAATAGCCTTCCAAAAGGAAAGTGACATGATACAAGTTGAAGCACCTTTATCCATAATTGTTCGATGGATAGTCTTACTTCGAACAACAACCTGGATCATAAATGGTAGCTGTGGGGGGAGTTTGTGAACATGATTCTCATGATTAAAGACCACAAGACTCGAATCCAAAGGATCTATGCCTCCAATTGTGGAAAATAAAGACCTCTTTTGGGTAGGAAAATTCTATAAAACATTGAGAGTTGTCATAAGAGAGGGAGATTGATCCAATTCCTCAACGATATTATAGTTTTACGCAACTCTCACATGAGGATTAAATGCAGATTTGTGAATAACACCTTTGGGAGGTATAACAGTTAATTCAGTCAGTGCCATAGTTGGAGAAGGATTTGAAGTGGAGGAGGTGGAGCTAGCAGGTTGATTAGTAGCCTTACCTATCTAGGGATTCGGGTTACCATATTATTTATTTCTCGTAGCCACCATAATCTTGTTTTTCTGTTTGGTGGAAGATAACATCATAACTTGGGAAGAGGAAGCTAGGTCTCGTGCAACCATATTCGTCTCCTGGTTGGGAGAGGGATCTATTAACATGACATGCATGTTAGATGATGGATTTAGGAATTGATTAACCTCCACCTAATGTGGATAGTCCCAAGAAAAATTTTTCTGATTACAAATAAGGAAATGATAACGAGGCTTTCTTTTGTCCTCAAGAGATTGATTATTTTTTTCATGCGAAGAATTATATTTCTTCTTCTTTCCTTTTCATTTCTTATTAGTTCCAGATTGTTGAGATTTTCCTTTCGAGGATTGGACAACATTTATATCGTAATTAGTTGCAAGAGTAACAGAAGATGGTTTTTGATTAGCCACATGATATGAACCATATAGTTTACTCATTGTTTGTTGACTAGCATAACCAATCACACCATCAATGACATGTGATTCTTTGGTGGGAGGTGGTGGAACAACATGCTGAGGTCTCAGAGCATTGGGTATTTTCTTGTAGAGCGTGCTGAATTAAGTATAAATAAAATCAAGCTATTGGGCATGAGAAATTACTTGCCCTTTAGTAACAACTCCACCTTTAGAAACATCTTCAATTATGGATTGTAACAAATATTTGATAAACCATTCAGCCAATAACTGATCGGGAATAAAAGTTTCATATTGGATAGGTAATTTAAAATGGTTTAGGAATGCAGTTTCCAAGGCATTGAAATTTTTAAATGAAGCTCATGGTACTAGTTTGACATACCACTTAGCTACCATACTAGTAAGAGTTCTCTAGAAAAGTCATAAATGAATCGAATCATAATTTAGGGAGTTGGATGAACACCCTAAATGATAGGTCATAACATGAGTAGATGGGTCTTCTCTAGGATTTCCATTGAATTTCGGGATATCACTTGGAAATTTGGTAGGAATGGATGGAAAATAAGGAGATTGACAAACAGGATCATTTGTTAGCTGGGTTAAATTTGGAAATTTAAGAGTTGCTATAAATGGAAACTACCTATTACATTTTGGTGGAGGATATCATGGGTAGGAAGGGATGGGTTGAGAAAGAAGTATTTGCATCCTAGGGTAAGGAGGTTTGTGATAACCAGGATAAACATATCCATACTGTCCAGTTCCAAGATAACCTTGAAAAGGTTGAAATGGTTGTGTTTGAATCTGTTGGCCTTGATAAGGCATTTGTGGAATACTGGTTTGACGAAAAATAATTTGAGGAATACTTTGGAAAGGTTGCCTAGAGGGATTTTTCATCATCCCTACATTGGATTGAGTGGTTGATACATGGGCCATATAATATACGGGTTGGTTCACCAACATTGGAGGAGTAGTTTGACCAAGTGATGGAGTTTACAACGTACCCTAAAGAGGATGGGTAGCTGGGACCTGAGAGAGTGTATACACTAGTGGAATAGGTTTTGTTTGATGTGCAACCTGGTTAGGTTAACTTGTTTGAGCTGAAACTTGGGCAGGTTGAGGCATATATTCAATAGGTTGGCAAGTAGGAACCTGGGGTGTGACTGAGGAAGGTTGAGAAATGGGAAGTTGATTCAAAACTAAACCAGGTTGAACAAGCAATGTGGGATTCCAAGGATTATAATCCATTCCTAGAAATGGAAGACTTGAATAGGAGGGAATACCAACTTGTGACAATTGACCAGGAGATGAAGACATGACAACAAGAGGTTTCCCCCTTCCGGGGGATAAGGAGAATAGGGAGGTAACTTCTCCCGAGGATGAGGGTACCTAATATAGGATGGAGTAGACTATTATAAATGTACCAATCCACTAGCAAATGATCTGTATTTCTGCACCAAAGAAGGTTGGGGCATCACTGGTTGAATGGGTTGTGGGGTGCTCATTAAAGAATTACCAGATAACATTCCAGGTGAATATGACAAAGGAGAATTCTATGGACTAGTGGATGCACTAGAAAATGTTCCAGATAATGAATGGTATCCCGGTGGAACTAAAGGACCACCATATAAATGGGTCTCTGATGAAGTCACGGACATGGAAGTAGCTACAACTTTGGTTGAATTTCTCATGATATAAGATATAGGTTGAGAAACCGATATTGGATCAATAATGGTTAAACTTCCTAAAGAAGTTTGTCGAGGAAAATTGAAAGGTGAGTGAAATGAGGTGTAGTAGGTAAAGGAGCTTGTATAGGAGTATGAGGAGTAAGGAAAGAATGAAACTAATAAAGAGAAGTCTCTCTAAAATGAAATAGAGATGAAGGTCAAGACTCTTCAATTATTTCCTTAATACTCAAAATACCAGGTGGAAGTTGTTTTATCTCATGATGAAAATATACGGTTTGTGGGTGAGTCAAAGGCAGAGGAAGAGAGGAAGAAGGCCCTGAAGTAATAGGCTCAGTTAACTGAGGTTCCTTAGGTTGTATAACCTCAGGTTGTAATGTATCTGAATCAGGAAATTTAGGTTCAATGAACTCAGGTAGTGAAGTTTCAAGGGCTTCAGTTTCGATTTCATTGGACTTATCAGCTAGTAAAGATGTCATTTCAGGTTCACGTACTTATTGGAAGTAATGAGTCTAGCTGATTGATTTCAGATCTGTTTCTAAAAGGGGAAGCATATGAAGTACTAGTTTCAGTAGTTTGATTCTTTTTATTCTTTCGATGACCAAGTGTTGCCTCTGAAGGTAAAGGAGGAAATATTTTCATTCTACGTGAATGACGAGTTTGTTGAGGGGTTATTCCATGACGGTATAATAAATTTTAGAACTTTAAGAACACAAAATAAAACAAAGGGGTAACTAGGAAGAAAAGGATTACCAAGTCACTGTGAACTATTGAATATCGTTTATAGTACATGAAGGAAATCTCCTTGAATGTTTTGTTCGATGTATCACAGTGGACAAGGTGGTCGAATCAGCTACCTATGGTGGGACAAAAACCTATTAGGAACTTGCAAACTATACCTGGAGGTACGTAGAAGTGAAGTCTATGATACCGATGCCTAATGTGTCTTGTATGATAGGAAGTATTCTAATATACTTTTCATATGTGGAGCACCATCTGATATACCCAAGGGTACGTGGAGAACGATCTGATATACCTATGTACATGGGTTACCAACTACCCCCCAGAATGTAATATAGACAATTAATGACAACTCCTACATTTAAAGATGACGTAACACATCTTTAGACTAGACCTGTATGTGTGTCACTAATGTTCCAAATGCTCCTTAGATTGATTGAGTATATTTTATAAGTTGATCTTCAATTATGTTTTAGTTTCAAGGCTCACGATATGAGTTCACCTGAATTCCCTATAATGCAATCTAGCATGATAATAAGAACTCTTTTATTTTCAATGAAAATATATCTCCATGAGGGAAGAAACAAATAATTATGCAATAAACAAAAATCACTAATTAGATCATTTAATGCAACTGCTCCAATTTAAATTCAAAACCATATATGTGATGTGAATAATGAATTTTTTTCTTTCCTTTCCTCTTAATTTTAAAATGCAATGAAAACTAAGATGAAACTATATCATTGATTAAAAATAAATCACACAGAATATGAATATAATATAGTTTTCTCCAAGCCAATCATAAATCAAGCCAAAATTTTTAGAAAAGACCTAATTCATAAGAAGGGAGAAAAAAACCAAAGAAATTCTCATCAAAGGCTAATAAAATCAAATGCAAACACTATGATGGATTTTTAGAGACACAAACAAACTCAGAAACTCAAGGAAACCTCCCAGACCAAAGTAGAATGTAGAGCAAGGAAAATGAATTTAAAATTTTTCATCCTAAAGGATCATTGCAAGGGCAGAATAGGCACCAATGCACACCATCGCACAACTAGAGAGGAGAGGGTGCACTGGGTCTCTCTATTTCAGAACATAGATTGCATTGGTGCTAATTTGGTCAAAACATGATACAAGAAATGCTACCAAGCTCAAAAATGTGTTTTCTTAAGGTCAATTACTATCTAAATAAGTTGATTAAAGTTGCTTTGAAAGGTGAAAAAAATCTAAGGCCAAGGAAAACTCTAAGGGAAATATCAATCCCCAGTGGAGTCACCAATTTCTTATATGGAAAATTCACTTCCGTGGACAAAAATGAACTCCCTAGATCTACTGGTTTGATCTAGAACAACAGAGGAAAAAAAGTTGTAAGTTTTCCTTAGATAGATTATAATATGGAAAATAAAACTACCTGGAATCCGTAGTAAGTCCTCCTCTTCTCCTCAATTGTAAGTTCTAACTCTAGCTCCACACACTATAAATGGAACCTGCAATAATGAATAAAAAAGGAAAAGGAACTACAATATCCACATAGCATAATCCAATGTCCCTAATCAATGAGTCAACATGGCATTGAAATACATAAGTATCAACATGACACAAGTATAGGAAAACATAATGCTTTTTGTATTAATAAATAATGGAGGGAGTTACAACCATATATAGAAGTTGACTTTGTAGATATCTCCACAATTTTTTTGTCCTTCCTTGCCAAAAAGAAAACCTTCACACTCAACCATAATGCATGTGGATGATGATTCCTTAATCTCAAAGCAGTAGCATGAGGGCACTAATAATCTCCAAAATCCAACCCTGCCTCTATGGGAGTCAATAAATTTATAAGGTAAACATGGTATTTTTGGATTTACCAATCTAGGCTTGAGATCCACTTATGATGGGGGATAAGCTCAAACGATAAGAGATAAGGCATTTAGATAAGGAATTCGAGATTTCTGTCCATGGTAAATAGTTAAAACCACCTTAGAAGCTTTTGGAAGGATACTTTTTTAAAATATTTTTTAACTTTCCTGAAATTCTAGAACCATTGCACTTGTAGAGTAGAGAAACATGCATCTATCAATGCAGGTGCTCAGTTATGAAACTTGGAACCATTACAAGTGGACAAGCATGTAGGGTGCGCAGGGGCTAAAGACAATGTTTTTGAGTTGATTGACACAGAAAGTTAGAATTTTTGGAGAGGTTATGCTTAGAGCTTTGCAAAGTGATAATGCCAAAGTGTTCAAGGATGTTGATTGATCCAATTTTTAGGCCTTTTGAGTGGATGTGAAAAAATGGCGTGTAACAATAATCTTTCTTACAACTGCATTATTTTCCACATCTCCAACATAACTTTACATATTTTGATCTAGATTTAGATATTCCTCTAGATTAAGATATCCCATTTGAAGAATTATTTTTATTTCTATTATGCGAGTAACGTCTTTTAAACAAGAAATTTGTGTTTTGTTATTTTCCATGTTTTTCTATATCATCTCCTTTGAAAAGGACGATGATATTGTAATGCTAAAACTTAAAGTAGTTACATGTTGATGTTTGTAGCTCAAATAACTACTTTTAAATTGGACTAAGTGTCTAGTACGTAGAAATCACACAAAGTCTCCTTAGGACACTTGGAAAAGTAATGAGTAAGTTTCTATTGCAACTTAGCCTAAGCCTAACTTATGTAATGAACATAATTAATTATATTGACTATTGAACAAAATAACTTAGGAAAAGTAAATTATTTTATTTAATATAATGTTTTGATCTAAATCGTTGATCTCAAGTAAGGTGAGATATAATATTGGCTATCCATCACCTTGGATATTAGATTGAGAGATTTAGCTCAATGAAAGGTTAAAAAAGAAATATTAAGGAGAGGAGAAGGGAGCATCATATAGTGGAACAAGCCATTAAGAAATAAATTTTGTCAAATGATGAGTGAGATACTTTAGTTTCTCGGGTATGAGGAATGTCCATGAGTAAAATATTGAAAATCTACATCAATCATGTAGATCAAGGATAGATCTAGGACCCAATCATCTAGATCGGATCCATGGTATGTTTAATTTTTTTATTCCTTAATTGGGCCGTTATCCTAAAACACAAGCCCAGTAGGTTCATATCATTATTTTAATGAAGAAATATGTGTCACATGCTATTGAGATTGGTTGATAAAGTGTGTTTCCTTTGAATAATCGTGTTGAGAACCTAGTTGTGTTTTTATTTAGCATATCTATAATAATTTTCTAAGAACAAATTACTATGTGGTAAGTATAGAATTTAACATGGTACTAGAGCGAAAACTCTAAGAAGTTGATCTCAAGGTGCCAAGTTTGTACAAACATAGTTGGAGTCAAGTTTGGATCATACAAGGTGTATATTTGAAAAAAAATTAGGCTATACGAAGGTTGCACAATATATGGTGGTCGAGGAAAATTATTCTGTAGGAAAAATATCGTGTTGTACAATGGCTAAGAAAAATAATGAAATTAAATTAGAAAAATGTTAGATAGTTGAGTGTGTCATGAAGAGGCCCATCTAAGGTTTTTAAGTGGCCCAAGGTTGCCAGACCAATCACTGGGGCTAAGTAGCTTACATAGGTTGTGTGTGAATGGTGGTGCAAGGCTCCATAGCAAGAAAAAATGAGGATGATAATGCATAAGGAATTTGTGTAGCATGGGATCACATAGAGAATGATCACTGTAGAAGGAAATGACTATGAGCATAGACAAAGAATGAAGGGTGTCATAACTAGATGGAGAGAACTTGCATAATGGGAGGTGTTAGAAGGATAGATCTTAGTTGAAAATAATATATCGAGTGTGCTATCAACAGAAGATAATAGGCCATGTTGTATTACATTATAGGACTTTACTATTGAACTATTTTCAACATGCAAAGGGAGAGATTGGGTCTAGTGTAGGTAAAACATAGGGTTACGATCCAAGGAAATTCAAGCAGGGAATCCTATCAATAGGGGAATTTTGAGGTCTAAAATGGGCCTCCTAAGAAAAATGTACAACCAAAATAAATTATATAAGAACTAATAGGATTCAAGATGATGATGTCAACCACGGGGGATGATTCATCATTTTTGGAGTGAAAAAGCAAAAATATTAAAAAATAATAAAATAATAAAACTACTTTTTCAACTCGTACTTTCAACTTATCTCCCTAAGGTTTTACTCAAATTTTAGATGGAAGTACTCATTGGATGCAAAATTTAATTCCTCATCCAAGGAGTACCCATGTTACATACTTTTGATGGACCATGCTACGCGAAAAATGAGAAATACATGAAAATACGTGATTGCAATCACATTTTTCATGTATTTCTCATTTTTCCTATAGTAGGTTCCATCGAAAGTATGCAACATGGGTACTCCTTGGATGAGGAATCAAATTTTTCATCTAATGAGTGTTTCCACTCGAAATTTGAGTAAATGCACAGGGAGATAAGTTGAAATACGAGTTGAAAAATACTTTTTTCTTCTTTCCCACTAAAAATTTGTGATGTAATCTAATCTTATTTTATTATTTCCACTATTATTTTATAACTTCCTTATGAGGCCCAATTTAGACGTTAGAATTCCCCTAATGTGGGTGGAGAAGAGCGTAGGAAAGTAACTAGGTTCGGTCTTCATAATGACATGTGTAATTGTGATCTTATGTAATTGATGAAAATAAGAAAAATAAAACTATTATTATGCTTGTCTCGTGGGTTTCATGAGCAAGAAATTTTATTTTAGTATGACTCCCATTGTGAGTCTTTAGGATTGGTCATAAAATCAATTTGAGTCTATTCCATGTATGAAGGACCCTTCTTAGGCATATTACACTTATGTATGAGTCATTAGGATTGTCAAGTAGCCCTCCAAGACAAGCACAATTTATGCTTCTTCAAGTCGGCCTTAAGATGAAATGAAGATCTCATGTCAGATACACAACTGTTCAAACTATCATGTCGGATAATATACATGGAAAGAATACTATAAATAGGCATCTAAACCTATTTAATAGTCAAGCAGTTCACATCACCCTCTAAAATTTGGCTGACTAATTGCATAGACAAGTTCGGTGAAGGATATCGGATAAGGGTATAAGAACTCAACCTAATTGCATAGGCAAGTTTAGATAGGATTGCATAGATAATTTTGATGATTACAGTAAGAAAACTTTAGTGTTATCACAATGATATGATCTCACAACAACAAGGAGAATTCGATTTTATCTCACATTTAAGGGAAAACTTTGTCTTGGTACAAAAAGGAGAATTTAGTGTTATCTCATAGTCAAGGGAAATCTCTGTCTCAATGTCATAACAACAAGGAGAATTTGGTGTCACCACAGTAAGAAGGATTCAGTATAGCTATAGTAAGAAGGTCTTGTTGTCATCATGGTAAGCAGATCATTGTGTCATGCCAGTAATGTGATCTCGATGGTGATAATTTGTTGGTGCTAAGAAGGTTGAAGTGGAAGAGGAGTCAAGAATAGGAAAAGGGAAAAAGCTTGACTGTTAAGAGAACTTGTGTCGTGGTCTTCGAGTGGAAAATAGGTCAAGGGTCTTAGTCTTGATATTCATCAATTGGAATCTCTATAAGAAGAATTTGTGTGGGTTTTCCTCTCAAAGAGTGAGAGGTTTTGGCCCTAGTTGATAGCTTACACTCTGTGTCTCTTGTCTATTTATGTTCATGCATTGGTAGTTGTTTGATGAAGAAGAACAATAATAATCTAAGTAAAATAAGATCCTAATATAAAGAAGTAAAAAGCACTCACAAGCAGTTACCAATCAAAGAGATCTCACTTAATTGCTATGCCCTAGATTTCTCAACATGGTTTTAGAGTTAAGGTGGCTACGTCAAGGACTGTCATCTTATTAAGGGACACTCAAGGATAAAATATCAAGGAAGGCATCAAAGTAAAGATAATATTGAAGTCAAAAGAAGCATTGTAACCCTAGATCAAAAAAGTCTACAAAGAAGTATTGGCATTATCATCAAAAGGGAGAATTCCAAAACCCTACATCTACTACAGTTAAAGTGTTTTGAAGACTATTCATTGAAAGGAAGCTAGATCAAAAGGTGGTGCCATCTCACTCCTTGTGGCATCAAGGATCATTCTTAAAGAAAACTACCTTCATCAAGGATAATTTTTCTATGCTCTATATTATCATCAACATCAAGGAAGCAACAAAAATAAGGAGAATCCTATCTAGTAAGTATATGACCTTAATTTAATCTGTCAAAATGTCTTTTTGCAAGGAGAGAAACAAATTTATTTGGCCTTCAAACTATCTTGAATTTAAGAAAATGACAGATCTAAATCTCATTGAAAGTGAGGTCAGGAATCATATCAAAGGATCTATTACAAAACCAGGAGAGGAAGATTCTCAAGCTCTTTCCAAGTATATGAAAGAGGAAGTTAGGGCTCAAAGGATTCTCATAGAATCCATCAAGGTTCCCCTCATCCCATATGTATCTAAAAGTGCAACTTCAAAAGAAATCTATGACAAACTGTTAGAGTTGTATTTCGTAAGAACTACTAGAGAACTCATATCATTAAGGAAAGAACTCTACAAGCTTAAAATGTCTAAGGAATATGGAATAGCCTCATACTTTAGGATGATATTTGAGATCCGATATCAACTACAAGAACTGGGAGAAGTCATGCCTGATAGTGAAATGCTAACAATGGTATTAAATACACTACCGAAGGATTGGGGTAACTTTACTTCAAGTATTTATGAGAAGAAAGAGACTACTCCATTCCAGGATATATGGTCCCTATACAAGATTAAAGAATCTAGGTTAAAGGAAAAATATGATGTGCGATCAAGTGAGCATAATCAATCTTATGCTACAATGACAAGAATAAGAGAAGAAGCTCATATCACCAAAGAGGTGGTGGAGGCTGAAAAGAAGAAGTCCAAGATAGAAGAAGTAAAGGATCTCTACTATGACTATGATATTGTTCCTCACCTTAGTTCTTTTCAAGTTCCTAAGTCTTCTATTATAAGATATGGCTGTCATGATTCACTAAATGGGATGCATCAAGGCATCATAGAAGCATTGGGAACAAGAGCTTGGGATAACATCATAGAGAAGCATGAAAGATGGATAAAATATATGGAATTTAAGGATATAGCTCTTGGGAATCTCTTTGGGAACACAATTGGAAAGGTCATCTAGTACAAGGTGCATCATACATATGTCAAAAGGAAACATCTGTTGATGGGGATACTTTAGATCCTCAAGAATCTCTGATGGAATATTCATTGAAAGATTCACCGACCATGGGGGGAATAAAGTGTTTCATCAAGAATTTCCAACTTCTGGAATTCATGAGATAATGGTATGATGACATAAAAATGAAGTAGTTTAAGGGATTGAAGCTCTTTCAATCAAGGAAGTCGATGCAGGAAGTTTGGATGACCCAAAGGAAAAATGAGGTATGCATGCTTACATTTGATATTGTGGAAGTCAGGTCATATGGTTACATGTATCATAAACCAAATCTCTATCTTAAGAGCATGATAAAAAGAAGGGATCTCCTCCCTCAATGGGTGCAAGAATGCATGGGTCACACACTCACTAGATGAAATTAACACAATATGTCCTCATATGAAGAATGAGGTGGTTGAGTACAATTGAGGTACACTAATTGAAAGACCCTAGGAATGAAATGTGTGAATAAAGGAAGGAAGAGATAATGGAATATTCAAACATGGTAAACGAAATCAACATCTGAAAGACCAATAAGATTTGACTAGGATATCTCCATGGAAGATATGAAAACTCTGATGGAGTCTAAAAAATAAAGAAACCCTTAACAATATATACTGTTGGGAGATGTGTCAATATGTATGCAGGATGTTGATGAAAGCTAGAATATGTCATGAGGAAAGAACATCACAAAGGTAATTTTAATGTTCGTTCCTTTATTTTTGAACAAATAACTGGATGAGATTATGTAGGGCTGCTGAGGGAAGATCTATGGATGTCTTCCACCACCGATGTACATGTAGTAGGAAGAAAGATCCTGAAGTAAACATGGCATGAAGGAAGGCCATATATAGACTAATGGATCACTTTCCGATGATATGGATGACTCATGGATGAAAGTGATGGATGGTAGGTGCCCTATGTAGAAGTCCCAAACATGAATACTCTTAGATAATGAAAATAAATTCATGACATCATGAAGAGGAATTTTTCAAGTAGTTGGTTGTCCCATCATATCCACCGGAGGAGCTATTGTAGGTCCCTAATAAAGAGGGAGCCTGGAAACAAGTTTCTTACTTGGAAGAAACTTGGAAATTCCTAAGCCAAGAGGAATCTTAGGTACATTCCTTTTGTAGGAATGAGTACATTCATTTATTGGAATAGATATGTCCTCCCTGATTAAGAGGGAGAGATAGACACATCATTCTTGTCTTCACTTTGGAATACAAAATGGAGGATTGGGTAAGCATATGGAATGTGATGCTCTTTGAGGATGTATTTGGGCATCCAAGGTAAGAGTAGTCGTTGAGGACCGATATTCTTTGAGGACTAGGAATCCAAGATAAGAATAATTATGATGTAACACACCCTACGAACTTGGGTGGTGTATGTTCCAAGAGAGACAATGGTGAGGGTGTCTATACATCATTGGTCTCACCAGCAATTTGCTCGAATCTCATGGAGAGATAGAGTTGTTAGTCAATGCCTTTCTATGTGACAATGTTGGTTGATATGATGCTATACAAATGGGTTACCAATCTGATTCTTCTTATGATAAATTCTTCAGATTGAGAATGACCAAGTACCATTATGAATACCTCCCTACTTGATAGGGAGTTGGAAAGTAACTATGTTTGGTCTTCATAAATACGTGTAATTTTGATTTCATGTAATTGATTAAAGTAATAAAGATAAAATTATTATTATGCTTTTCTCATGGGTTTCATGACAAAGGAATTTTATTTTAGTATGCCTCCCATTGTGAGTCCCTATGATTGGTCATAAAATCAATCTGAGTTTATGTCATATATAAAGGACCCTTCTTGGGCATATTACACATATGTATGAGTCATTAGGATTGTCAAGTAGCCCTCGAAGACAAGCACAAATTATCCCTCTTCAATTCGACCTCAATATGAAATGAAGAACTCATGTCGACTTCACCTAAAAATGAGACACAACTATTCAAACTATCATGTTAGAAAATATACATGGACAGAATACTATAAATAGGTAGCTTGGCCTATTTCATAGTCAAGAAATTCAGATCACCTTCTGGAAATTCGGATGGATAATTGCAGAGAGAAGTTCGGTGAAGGAGCTTGGATAAGGGTACAAGAAATCAAGGTAATTGCAGAGGCAAGTTCAGATAGGATTGCAGAGATCATTTTGATAATTAAAGTAAGAAAAATTCAGTGTTATCATAGTGATATGATATCAAAATAGCAAGGATAATTCTGTGCTATCTCAGAGTCAAGGGAAAACTTTGTCTTGGTACAACAAGGGGAATTCAGTGCTATCTCACAGTCACGGGAAATCTCTATCTCAATGTCACAACAACAAGGAGAATTCGGTACCACCACAGTAAGAAGGATTTGGTAGAACTAAAGTGAGAAGGTCTCATTGTCATGACAGTAAGAAGATATCGATGTCATGACAATAATGAGATATTGATGGTGCTAATGTCTCAGAGCTAAGAAGCGAGAAGTGGAAGAGGAATCGAGAAGAGAAAAATTGAAGAATGTTTACTGCTAACAGAACTTGTGTCTTGGTCTTGGACTACAAAATAGGTCAAGGGTCTTGGTCTTGGTATTTGTCAATTGGAATCTATATAAGAATAATTTGTGTGGGTTTTCCTCTCAAAGAGTGAGAAGTTTCGGCATTGGTTGATAGCCTACATTCTGTGTCTCTTGTCTATTTATGTTCATGCATTGGTAGCTATTTGATGAACAAGAACATTAATAATCTATGTAAAAGAAGATCCTAATCTAAAGAAGTAAAAAAAACTCACAGGAAGTTACTAATCAAAGAGAAATCACTTATTTGATATGCCTAGATTTCTCAACAAAAAGAACCTTGATTATTGGTTCATGGTTAAGATCAATGTGGAAGGGTCGAGAAGTGATACAATAAGATACTAGAAGTGAGAGGGTGAAAATTGATGAGAGGAATGAGCTGGTAGTATATAAAAAATATGTTAGCAGTCAAAAGAGCCAACCAAAAATTTTTGTATTGGAGTGATGGGTGCCTAAAGGACTAGACATATTTTTTTTTTTCCAGTTAAGAGTGTTAGAAGGACTTAACACATATCTACAACAAGAACTATTCATGATGACTATATTGGGACTCCAATTTGAATACAGGACAGACACAACCTCAATTTCCCTACCTTGGAAGGCTAGGGTTACCATGGTTCTAAAGGAAAATGATCTATGAGAGATTATTGAGAATGTGATCTTGGAGTTTGAAGATGTAGAGGATAATGTTTCCCTATCTAAGTGGGAGATAAAAGCACAAAGGGTACTATTGGATGCAGTGAAGGACCATTTGATGCCTCATTTCTCTAATAATAATTCATCCAAGGAGATATGCAATGCTTTGGTGGGTGTATGGTAGTGAAAGACTATTGACAAGAAAATGATGTTGAGGGACAAGCTATGGCCTATGAAAATGGCTAGATATGACATAGTGATAAGTTATTTGATAAAAATCAATCGGAACTATGATCATATTGTGGTAGTGGAGGAAGAGGTGAACGATGTAGATTTAATGAATGTTGCATTGAATGGTTTCCTAGTGATGTGGATCTACTCATCCAAGGAATTTGTGCTACAAATAACTAGCACTCATTTGTTAGGATATCAGATGACTGAATCTAGGAGGAGATGAGGGAGTAACCAAATGCTAATGCCAACAACTAGGAAGCATGAGCGTTGTTTGACAACATGGAAAGGTGGGACTCAAAGTTGCATGTGGATTTTGAAGCTAATAAAAAATATGCAATGAAGGGATTTGGGATTATGTCATTCCAAATTGGGTAAGGAGGTGTGTTAAAAGTGAAGGACAAGCTATGCGTCCTAAAAATCAAGTGAATTGTTCTCTCATTTTTATGATAGCGAAGAAGGGGTTTGATGTAGCATTCCGGGATTGAAAAACATTGATTAAACCAAAGGGATCTAGCTTAGATGATAGCCATGTCATTAGGGTTAGAGAGGGAAACATGTATAGGCTAAAGGGATAACTGATTTGAGCAATGGAAATAAGTAGAATAGTGTCATAGAAAAAGGAATGGGAATCTCCAAAGATTGAGCAATTCATAGGGTGTTATCCTTTAGGCTCGGGTGGGAAGGAGAGTTCAAAATATCTTTCCAAGTATATCAAAACAATATTTTAGTACGATATGATCTTACAAGATGTTTAAGAGTAAGAGGCTTCGAGGAACAAGTCCAAATGGAGATGGTGTTTAATAATGATTACAAACTAGATGGAAATGAAGGCTTATTGTTTAGAGGGAGTAGCCCTGGAAGCATCCCTCGCTAAGAGGGAGTGTTGATATTTGTATCTTAGGAAAGTATTTGTACACAATCCTAAGTATCATAGCATGTAGAAGTTACCCAAAGTATACCTTGGACACTTTTTCAAGTATCGAGTAAGTTATTATTGTAGCATAGCCTAATTCTCACTTAGGAAAATAACATAGATAATTATGGTTACTATTGAGCTAAGGAAACTTAGGAAAACTAAACTATTTACTTTAGTGACCATTCTTTCACCTCAACTATTTATCTCAAGTGCAAAATGATCTAATCTCAACCATCCATCAATTTGGAGATTAGGGTTATGGATTTAGCTCAAGAGAAGCTATAAAGTCAAGTATAAGGAGAGGAGGACACACCATATAGTGGCACAATCCATTGAGAAATAATTTTTTCCAAGTGAGGAGTGAGATACTCAAGTTTGTTGGGTTTGAGGAAGGTGCACATGTATGACATTGGAGATCCAAATAAGCCAGGAAGATTAAAATCAAATCTAGGTCCTATTTTATTGGATAAAATATAACGTATGTTGTATTTGTAAATTTCTATGTCGAGCCATTATCTTAATTTGGAAGCCTAAGTAGGTTTAGATTATTAATTTAGTGAAGACTTGTTGATTAGGAAGAATTTGTATGTGTCACATGTGATTGAGATGGTTGTGTAAATGTGTTTCCACTGAATAATTGTGTTAAGAACCTAGTTGTCTTTTATTAAGTAGATCAATAATGATCTGGTGGGAACTAATTTTTTGGTGCTAGGTTAATTATTTAACATCACATTACTACCTATGGTAACAACCAAACTATACCATAATCCTAGTAAAGAATATGAGAAACTAATACACAAATTTTCATTTGAAATATTAATATCAATAGACAATAGATAACTTACCACATTATTGAATATGTTTAGATGCTCTATATTCAAGTCTTCGTCCTTCATTCTTAGGTTATACAACGTTTTCTATAAGAAAACTTTTGTCATCTGGGACTTAGAGTGGTATAAAGTCCCTATCTTGTTCCATAATGCCTTTAATGTATCTTATCCTAAAATATTTAGTAATAATAAATCTAAGAAACACAATTTCATTATTCTCTTTTCCTTTCTATCCAACTCGGTCTAGTCTTCTACTGACATCCTCATTGATGTAGTACATGGATCCATAGTGATTCAATGATATTTGTCCAACATCATATCTTATAATTTGATCTTCAACAACTTAAAAATCTACCCATTGAATTTATCAAACTATATCTTTGAACTAATCACAATTTCCTTCCACCACAAGATTTGATTTCATAGAATTCCCACTATAACAGGGCCTACCATAGGTCCAAGAAAAACCCCTTAGACATAAAAAAGTGCCCTTGAAACCAAAATCACTCTAATACCAAATATAGGCTTTAAACCCATAAAATTAATTTATGCAAACAATTTCTTCATAAAGTAGAAAATATGGAATGAAAAACATAAATATAAACATCGACTTTTTATCCTCAAAGCTCAAACTGGGAAACTAGGAAGGTTTTTTAGTATATTAATACTCATAGTATTACAATACAATAAATATAGTCAATCAAATCTGTAAACCACCATTGCAATTAACATGGATTAGAATACACCTATAATTACTTAATTGAAACTATAAAACCATGGGATAGACCACCATGCACACACAAAATTGCTTAACAGTGGAAACTTTGTGATGAAAGACACCACAAATCGATGAAAAAAATGGCCTTTTTTTTTCTAGGGGTGCTTCCCTAGAGCCTTTGTGGAAGCATGATTCCTCCCTCATGTGACCTCCTCAGTGCACTTGGCACAATGCATAATGCATGTAGGTAGCTATGAAAAGAAACAATATTGATGCAAGGATTTGGAACTATGTTTTCTTGGGGTAATCAAATAGAAACAAGGCATATCACTATTATGATGAGGTAAACAATAATATTATTCTATCTAGAGATGTGATTTTTTTTAATCTTCCAAGAATATTTTTTTTTAGTGGTAGCATGGTCATCTGGATAGATTCACATAGGAAAAGGCATATCATTATTTTGAAAATGAGATTCCATGTCTTGAAGGGGGGGATTAATATCTTTGATAAATCTATTAGATATCATTTTGAAACAAAATATCCCCCTCATGAAGATTCAATGAATTCATCATATCAGGCAAATCAATTGGATGATATGACTGAGAAGTTTGGAAGGACAAGTCTTGAAGTGTTGGACACCTAATCCAATAAGGGTTGGTGTGGAATGTGAGCAGTCACCAGATTCCAAGAGACCACTTGGTATATGAAGACCAAGGGTCACAAGAATGTAATATTAATGTACAAGTTTGTTAATAAAAATTTATTCATGTTTATCCAATTTGGTTTTCCACTATTCTTATGTGTTTAACATGTTATCGAAGTAGGCGAACTTTTTCCTTGCTCCAATTTAAGCCATTGGTTTTTTGTGACCTTTCTCAATCCTGCACCTCTTCCGATTGTTCTAAAATAGAAAACTAGTGTTTTTCCCTCATACTCAAAGTGCAATCCCTAGATCCTAAGTTTAGCTAGGTGCTACTCTCCACACTCTTCCACTCTGTCATCGTACAAATTTGCTGCAGTGAGCTCCTCCTACTTGCGTCAGATCCCACATGCCATAAGCCTTGTTCGATGACATTCTTTACATAACTTGAAGTTGTTGTGGAATATCTACATTGAACAGTTCGTGATGTTGAATGTGTGTTGATTGAAGTTTTATATATGTGTTGGGTATTTACATTGGTTCAGACGTTGGTCGAAGGGATAAAAAACTAGTTGGATGTATTGAATTGAAGTTGAATGGTGAATGAATCATGATGCAACACATTGAATATATGGAATAAAACGTTGAATGATACATGTAATACAATTCTCTATGCTTGAGTCTCCATGTGATGAAGCTAGAAGTGACTTATATTCATATGCAGTTATATGCAACAATGAGTTGAATCACAATTTGAAGATCTGAAGGTCCCTCCCCCCAAAGTTAGTTTTTTACTGGTGAAGGACCTCCTGGACATTGGAGAGATTACCAAGCTAAAAATTGAATGTCTGCCCTTATCTCATAGATTCATTATGTTTTTATACAAATTCAAGCATCATCCATATTAAAGGATATTTTATTATAGTGGAGAGGGATTGAGGATTGCCCACATGGAAAATTGGTGTGTAAAGGAGAAGCACAGGAGTGCAGAGCCATGAAAATATTGTCGTTATTTAATATGGTCAAACCTAGGGCATTTAATGGTGAGGCATTAACAAATTAAAGGTGCAACATTTTTGCATGAAATTTTTTCTTGTTTAGGTTATTTTAAGATGTTGAATATTCAAGTCTAAGTGAAACGCTCAACATCACTTAGAAAGGGAGTATTTCTCTACTCCATGAAAAGCAAAGCAATGGAAGATTCAAAGCTAACAAGAAAGGAGTCAGAGCTTCTTCTAATGGCAGTAGGTGCTACCTTTATCTAAAGAGTGAGTAGATATGATAATGAGTATTTTGTATCTGAAAAAGATGCAGGAATTTCAACATTTAGTAATCAAATACAAGCTAAGGAGTATTTTCTATCTTTTTTTAAATGTAGGAATTTAAACATTTATAAATCATCAACTGCTTTTGATTGTATAATACCGAGAAGGCTCTTAGAGCTTTATGGACAGACTACTGGGTATCGTTCTCTCAAGATACAGTGATGAAGACTAGAGATCATTGCAATTTAAATTAAGATATATGTTACATGAGTACGTTTGCATGTTGGTATAAATGATTTTTTGTGTAAAAGATAATTACATGTGCTCATCACTTTTTCAACATGGATAAGGGGTACTTATCTCAAAAAACGTTAGTGAGTCTTTATCGAAGGTGTGGCACAACTAAAAAGTGGTCAATCCCAGTCAATCCTTCTCTGTAGAGAATATAAAATATATTGCATTGATAACAAAATTTCGTTTCATATTCTATTCCTAATGTGCATTTTTTATTAAAGCTATAACTCTTTAATTATTTAAATTGAGTTATCTAGAAAATGGCCAGTATCGGTGAAGTATTAGATATTTTCCAAATTTTGATACAATCCACTTATGATGATATATTAAGAATCAATAAAGATTCTCTTGCTAAAATCAGAACCTGTTTGCAAAATGCATGTGATAGAATCGAGCTTTTACATCTTGAGACAAAGTTACAACAAGAAGAGCTACAACAATGTAAGCATCATTTTGAACCTGTTTCTATTTAGAATAATCTATTTGAGGTTGAAATTGGCTCCCATCAACAACTATCAAATGATTGTTGGCATTATGATGCATGTGTTGTACTTGATGGCAAACAACTCATAGAAGATCAACTCACTTATATATATCTAGATGAATCTACGGAAGAGATATCAGATGACAATTCTCAGTATGACAAGTCCAAAGGGGGAGATTGTTGGCATTATGAGACAAGTGTTGTCCTTGATGGCAAATCACACAAATGATAAATTATAGTGCAGCAAATTTATTTGATAAATTATAGTGCAACAAAGTTTCCTTCATGTAGAGAAAAGTTCACGCACTTTTATGCAGAGAAAAGTTTATTCCATGTAGAGAAAAGTTCACGCACTTTTATGCAGAGAAAATTTTATTCCATGTAGAGAAAAGTTCACGCACTTTTATGCAGACAAAAGTTTATTCCATGTAGAGAAACGTTCACACACTTTTATGCAAAGAAAAGTTTATTTCATGTAGAGAAAAAGTTCACGCACTTTCATGCAAGGAAAAGCGCGTATATGTTGGAGAACTTACCTTTGGTCCATGGTAGTTAAAAAGTTTATTTCATGTAGAGAAAAGTTCACGCACTTTTATGCAGAGAAAAGTTTATTTCATGTAGAGAAAAAATTCACGCACTTTCATGCAAGGAAAAGCGCGTATATGTTGGAGAACTTACCTTTGGTCCAGGGTAGTTAGTCCTTGGTATTTGAACCTATCGTTTTGGACCATGGTACCTCGTCAGAAGTGTTGATCTCACGCACGTTCATGCAAGGAAAAGCGTGTATATGTTGGAGAACTTACCTTTGGTCCATGGTAGTTAGTCCTTGGTATTTGAACCTATGGTTTTGGACCATGGTACCTCGTCAAAAGTGTTGATCTCACGAACTTTCATGGTTGGTTCATGGTATTAGTCCGACAGTTTTTGATCCTATGGTTTTGGCTCATGGTATTGCATCCAAAAGTTTTGATCTCATGCACTTTCATGGTTGGTTCATGGTATTAGTCTGACAGTTTTTGATCCTATGGTTTTGGTCCGTGGTATTGTGTTATTATGGTTTTGGACCGTGGTATTGTGAAAGGCCTAAGACTATAAAAGAGGAAGGAGATCATTTGGCAAAGAATCATCTGAATTATCTGATTATCTGATAAAGTGGTAGATCTGGAATACTGTGATGGGGTTATGGTGCACATCTGGATCTGAGCTAAAGAGGGATCTCACCGGTTGATGGAGAACAAGGTCTCAGGATAGATCGGGATCAAATGGTTTGAAATGAACTATCTCTATATATTTGATTATGCTTATTCTAGATCTGTATATTGAAAATGATCTGAACTGGGTATAACTTAAGTTTGAAATCGTTGCAAGTCATGTTTGAATATTTATAGATCTGTACGTGGATTGGCTTTGGTGTAAGCGCGTATATATGCAGGTTTGGTTCATTGTAGTAGCGTATACAATTTGAGCTATGATATTTGAAGTCACAGATGGTTCTGGTTGTTGATGGGTTCTGATGACAGTTTAAAGGTGTCAGTATTCTGCATATCCTGTTTGGTTGATTGTGTTTAGCTTCAGTATTGATGGATGAGAACTAATATTGGATCAGGATCATAATGACTCATATTTATGTGATCTGATGGACTAGATCTGGGTGATAACACATATATTATCCTTGTATATGTATTGATCTGGTGTTTGGGTGATTCAGAAGATTGATTGATTATGTGCTTCAATGATATTAATGGGTCCAGTATGAAAATTGGATGAAACGTGGCCTTTCATATTATGTGTTGTGCTTCAGGTGTATCCAGTCTGAAAATGTATGAAACGTGGTACCTAGAGGAGAGAAGATTGTAGGCCGGCGCCTACGTACTAGTATCTTAGCTAGTACAAGAGCTAAGGGGGTGGTAGCTCCCTTCCAGGAGAGACTGAAGAACGAGAGAGGGATGTAGCTCTCTACAGGTAGAAGCTTGCGTACTGGTATAAGACTGCACCAGTACATAAATATTGTAAAAGGATTTTCTTATTAAGAAGAAGATTGAGATGACTTGCAGCAGGTGGTTTTCTCCCACATTGGGTTTCCACCTTATATCATGGTGTTCATGTGTGTGACTTATGTGTGATGATATGTTCTATTTTACTGCACCTGTTTACTGTTAATATGGATGATAATGTTCTAATGCACTCATTAAGGATCAACTAACTGAATCATAAGAAGTTGTGGAAGTAGCATATATGAATCTGAATATGGAAATGAAAAAGTTTTATTGATGTGATAATACTGATTCACCCCCCCTCTCAGTATTATTTCCAACAATTGGTATCAGAGCAGGTCCTTTGGTAGAAGCTTGATCGCTTGAAGGAGATCCGTGGAACAATGGGAAAGAAGCTTAAGAAGAAAGCTCATAAGAAGAAGAAGACATCTCAGAAGAACTATGACAGTGGGAGAATCGATTGGGGATTAGGTATAAGAAGCTCTTCAGATTCAGATTCAGATTCATAATCATTTCAGAATGAGGATGAACTATCAGGTATGAATTTGCTATCCTCTGATGTTCCAGCTATCTATCCATTTGGAAAAGATGGAAGTGATAATGAAACAACTGAATGTGCTCTTATGGGTGAGGAAGAAGGATATCAAATTAGTGAACAAGAAAGACTTATGAACATAAAGAGTGGTGCCCTCAAAGAAGCTGTTACTAGACAAAAGGCTCAATGAGAGTTATTCAAGGAGAAATATCAAAAGTCGCAGGTTGAAGCAACATCTCTAAGAAATGAAGTCAATGAAAAGAACACAACCATCAAGAAACTCAGAGATAGATCCAATTACTATGAAAGTCTTGAAGCCACGATCCGCTCTCTAAAGGAAGATCTTGAAGAATCAAAGAAGAAGAATAAAGATCTAGTCCAAGATATTGAAAAATAGGGAAACAAAGTTATCAACTTAAAATCTCAGCTAGAATGTGCCTTCAGAATTCTTCAAATGCAACAGGATCTGAATGAAGAACAAGAAAAGGAGATTCTCAAGCTAAAGCATCAGTTGGAAGAAGAAAGGAAAGCTGAAGAAGACATGAAGAAGCAATATCTAGAAAAAGAAGAACAACTTCAGGTTGAGGTAAATATCTTGAAAAGTAAATTAGAAGAAAAGGATAAGCTCTTACGTTTTCAAGATAGTACTAAAGTCTTGGATGATATTCTTAATAGTCAAATATCTCCTGCTATCAAAACTGGTCTTGGCTTTCATGAATCTGTTGAAGGTGAATCTAGTTCACAAGGTGAGGCAAGGAACTCTAAAGAGAAATCTAAAATGATCAACAAGGAGATAAGAGAGATGAAAGGTCAATCTCATCATCAACCAAGGAAAGAAATTCTTCAAAGAAAATCCTTTACTCCTCCTATGAATAATGTTGAATGTTATGTATGTCATAACCTTGGACATGTTGTAGCCAGATGTAGAAGAAGAAGGGTTCAAGATCATCAAACAAACATATCATCTCAGTCAAGGTACTTTAATGGATATTGCTTTGCTTGCAATATGTTTGGTCACAAAGCTGCTGATTGCTACAAAAGGAATATGAAACATGTAAGATGTTATGCATGTAACAAGCTTGGACATATAGCAAAGGAATGCAGGAACAAAGCACGAACATCACACCAAAATGAGAAAACATCATCGCACTTGAAGATATGGAGAAAAAAGGAAGTTCAGTCAGAAAGTGGTGGCACAACACATTAGACAGACATAACAGAGGGAGCCGGAAGTGTAAAACTTCAATCTCCTACGCAAGCTTGATAAAGGGAAGTTGCATATATACGCGAATTTGTTACTGCACAGTCGCGTATATGATTGTTTGAAGAAAGGCAGTAGGGACAGATTCAAGAAAAGGATCAGTTTTGCTCTAATTGATAATGGTTGCATTTTGCTAATGATGTGTGGATATGATGGTTAGAAGTATTTTGTTTCTAACTTGATAATGATGATGTATTGATACTTCTTGCTGATATGAATGATCAGATCTGACAGTAAACAAGATGGCACAGGTTTAGGGGGAGCATATGCTTTTAATGCATTGTTGGCATTATGGTTAATAGTCCTTGGTGATGATGCTTAAATGATTCATGTTGCTATGATATGGTTATGAGTTGTTCAGATGATTCTTGGGGTTACATAGTTGATATTTAGATCAGATTTGTGGTTGATCCTCTAATGGTGCTTACATGGTGATCTTCATAAGGATAAGGAGAAGTACATAGCTTGAATTCACATCTTCTTTACTTGATGATGAGTCACTCATATGTTGTTGTCGTCATATGCATAAAGATCATATATTACAGTTATGATGCAGGATTCCTATTGTTCTTGGCACATATATGGATGAGGATTGTTGGCTGGATACATGGATGCTTATTCAAAGTTGCATTGTTGGAGACTTGATGATGATGAGTTCTTACCTATATGATGATAGGTTGTTTCGTACATATGTTGATTGATATTCCCAATTGATGATACTTGGTCCATGCAGATCTGGATGGCTATGGTGTTTCTCACATATGATAGAATGATTCTGTATATACAGAATTCTGTTCAAAAGGATGAGTTGATACGGACATACCTTGATGATTCATGCACTAATACAAGTTGCTGGTGACAGATGCTATGGAGCAGATCATTCAGTGTCATTGCTGATGTTTATCATGATCTTATTTAGGTGTTTGGTCTCTGTTATAAATGTCATGTATATCATTCAATGTAAAGGTCATATCAAGACTCATGGTGTAATAGTGTGTCTCTATCTAGTCATTTGATGAAATATTTCAGTCATATCAAGGTCATGTAACGGCCTATGTTTGGTTTCCCCACTATGCCTGGGATGAAGATGTAATGTATTTGGTTGTCATATTTCTGATGTATCCTCACTTGGTTGGGTGATGGATGTATGTATTGAGTCTTTTGGTGATAGGAAGGTCTTTCATGATGTATAAGTCTTGGTTCTTCTTGAAGAACATCTTTTGCAGATCTTTCCTACAGTCAGGGGGAGCATGAAAAGCACAATTCAGAAAGAGCAGAACTTTCAGCATGTAGCATGAACAGATTGGTACACCTTCGCATATACAAAGGTATGTTGGAGAACTTACCTTTGGTCCATGGTAGTTAAAAATTTTATTTCATGTAGAGAAAAGTTCACGCACTTTTATGCAGAGAAAAGTTTATTTCATGTAGAGAAAAAGTTCACGCACTTTCATGCAAGGAAAAGCGCGTATATGTTGGAGAACTTACCTTTGGTCCATGGTAGTTAGTCCTTGGTATTTGAACCTATGGTTTTGGACCATGGTACCGCGTCAGAAGTGTTGATCTCACGCACGTTCATGCAAGGAAAAGCATGTATATGTTGGAGAACTTACCTTTGGTCCATGGTAGTTAGTCCTTGGTATTTGAACCTATGGTTTTGGACCATGGTACCTCGTCAGAAGTGTTGATCTCACACACTTTCATGGTTGGTTCATGGTATTAGTCCGATAGTTTTCGATCCTATGGTTTTGGCTCATGGTATTGCATCCAAAAGTTTTGATCTCATGCACTTTCATGGTTGGTTCATGGTATTAGTCTGACAGTTTTTGATCCTATGGTTTTGGTCCGTGGTATTGTGTTATTATGGTTTTGGACCGTGGTATTGTGAAAGGCCTAAGACTATAAAAGAGGAAGGAGATCATTTGGCAAAGAATCATCTGAATTATCTGATTATCTGATAAAGTGCTAGATCTGGAATACTGTGATGGGGTTATGGTGCAGATCTGGATCTGAGCTAAAGAGGGATCTCACCGGTTGATGGAGAACAAGATCTAAGGATAGATCGGGATCAAATGGTTTGAAATGAACTATCTTTATATATTTGATTATGCTTATTCTAGATCTGTATATTGAAAATGATCTGAACTGGGTATAACTTAAGTTTGAAATCGCTACAAGTCATGTTTGAATATTTATAGATCTGTACGTGGGTTGGCTTTGGTGTAAGCGCGTATATATGCAGGTTTGGTTCATTGTAGTAGCGTATACAATTTGAGCTATG
This sequence comes from Pinus tabuliformis, assembly GCA_031772625.1. Lineage (NCBI taxonomy): Eukaryota > Viridiplantae > Streptophyta > Pinopsida > Pinales > Pinaceae > Pinus > Pinus tabuliformis. The sequence goes on from CM062819.1 coordinate 595,615,626, forward strand.
ATATTTGAAGTCACATATGGTTCTGGTTGTTGATGGGTTCTGATGACAGTTTAAAGGTGTCAATATTCTGAATATCCTGTTTGGTTGTTTGTGTTTAGCTTCAGTATTGATGGATGAGAACTAATATTGGATTAGGATCATAATGACTCATATTTATGTGATCTGATGGACTAGATCTGGGTGCTAACACATATATTATCCTTGTATATGTATTGATCTGGTGTTTGGGCGATTCATAAGATTGATTGATTATGTGCTTCAATGATATTAATGGGTCCAGTATGAAAATTGGATGAAACGTGGCCTTTCAGATTATGTGTTGTGCTTCAGGTGTATCCAGTCTGAAAATGTATGAAACGTGGTACCTGGAGGAGAGAAGATTGTAGGCCGACATCTACGTACTAGTATCTTAGCTAGTACAAGAGCTAAGGGCGTGGTAGATCCCTTCCAGGAGAGAATGGAGAATGAGATAGGAATGTAGCTCTCTGCAAGTAGAAGCCTGCGTACTGGTATAAGACTGCACCAGTAGATAAATATTGTAAAAGGATTTTCTTATTAAGAAGAAGATTGAGATGACTTGCAGCAGGTGGTTTTCTCCCACATTGGGTTTCCACCTTATATCATGGTGTTCATGTGTGTGACTTATGTGTGATGATCTGTTCTATTTTACTGCACCTGTTTACTATTAATATGGATGATAATGTTCTAATGCACTCATTAAGGATCAACTAACTGAATCATAAGAAGTTGTGGAAGTAGCAGATATGAATCTGAATATGGAAATGAAAAAGTTTTATTGATGTGATAATACTGATTCACCCCCCCCTCTCAGTATTATTTCCAACAATGGTCAAGTCAGTAAAGTTGAGGTTGATCACCATCAAGTGCTAATTTTAGGAGCATTTATACATAAAGATGCAAAACATCAGGTTGCATTTCCCAAGCCCATTATCAGACCTTGGGAATAGATTATAAACAACATAAATAGAACCAATCTTGGATATGAAAAGGAGGTTTCTCTTCACATTCCAGACTACTCCAAGCCCATTCAGTTTCATAGTACTGCGTTTTTTCATGATAGTTCATATTCACTTATTCTTGCTCCTCCTCCACAACACCATATTGTGAAATACCAACATTGTGAATGAGTTGGTCATATGAAAGACCCATGTAAGCATTGTGGTCAACACACTCATTCTTCAAACAAATGCTTCAAAATCAAGTCTCTTGCAAGAACACAGACTCACCTTGGATGGATCACTTATTGGAAATGGGCTTCAACAACCAAGAAGATATTTCACTCATACAACAAGATTTGTTCTAGAGTAGTGAAATGTCTTGCAATTTAGTTCACTTTATCTTCTCACCTTGTATCTGACAGGGGGAGTTGATGGTGATCTATAATTTTTAAAGATAAATCAAGTGATCCTAGGCCACAACTTGAACTTCCTGCCTTAGCCTACAGCTGGTGACAACCATACCCAAATTCAGAGTTGTAGCCAGAGGCATAGAACTCCATAAGAATGCCTTTGGTTGGTTTCCTTCCTTAAACCACGATAGGTTGCAAACCTCCCTTTTCTAGGTTGAAGGTCTCCCTCTCTAAAACATTAAGGGACACTTCCTCTAGTAGAAGACTTTAGCTTCTTGCCATATTTGGAATAGTTTCGGGAATCACACTAAGCGTTCGTTAAATCACCGTAGGTTGTAGACCTCCCTTTTTTCCAGGTTGAAGGTCTCCCTCTACAAAGAATTTTGGAAACTTACTCTAACAAAAGAGTTTGGCTTCTTGCCATATTTGGAAGAGTTTTGGGAACTGCAACAAGCGTTCCAGTGTTGGTGGTCATCCTCAAACCATGATCGGTTGAGAACTCGAGTTCTCCCACCTTATGCCATCATCTTAGAGAGCACATTTAGCTTATTGTTATCATGCATTATTGTATTTATGTATTAGAGCTCTCTTCTTTGACTTGTATATACCCCTTCAGATTAAGGGGGGAATGTTGGACACCTAATCCCCTGAGGGTTAGTGTGGAATGTGAACAGTCATAGGAGTCCAAGAGACCACTTGGTATATGAAGACAAAGGGTCAGAAGAATGTAATATTAGTGTACATCTTTGTTAATAGAAATGTATTCACGTTTATCCTATTTGGTTGTCCACTAGTCTTGTGAAACGTAGCTCTATCTCAATTAATGGAGCAACCTATTCCATTCAATCATAAAGCTCCACAAAAATGGCCTGTCAAAACACTAAAAGGCTTAATATCAATGAGGTTAGAAATAAAGAAGTCACAACCTCCAATAGACAAGATGGAGGTGATGTAGGTAATTTTTATTCGAATGATGTAGATGATATCGATGTTTCATATGATTGTGAATTGAATTTATCTACTAATTTTAAACCAATTTGAAGAAGCTGCTTCACATGATGAGTGGAAAAAATAAGTGCACAAATATGATGCTCTCATAAAAAATGGGACATGGAATTTTATGGAACCTCTTTGATCACTGCTAAGAAAGGCAGCAAGCTTAGCTCCCAAACCAAGAAATTCATCTGTCTGGTTCACTCCCAAAGTAAGGGGAAGATCATCACCACATCCATGACACCCGCAAAGGGTTCCTCCATGTAGAAAAAAAAGCAAAGGGATACGGTCATGACAGAACACAAGAAAAAATTCTCCTCACCCACAGGGGTACCACAAAAGCTTCAAGTGGGCAACAAAGTCTGGCTCCATCTACAGAAAGAACACCTTACAAGAGCCCATCAGAAACTCAGACCACTCTGACATGGTCCTTACACCAGTACCAAGGCTACGGGAAACAATGCTTTGAAGCATAGCATTCCTCCATTTGTTCGCTTGCACCGAGTGTTCAATGTGGGCCATCGTTTCCCATGCTTCCCACCATTTTTGGACACATTAGAGATTGTAGAACAGCTCACCAGAGACCCAGCTCAGCAGAAGCTTCCTCATCTTAGGGAGGAAATTAATGCAATGGCGACCATTGCTTCCTAAGGTGGGAGGAATGATCCAGGTGGATGTTGGTGGCCACCCACCTATCCCATTTGGACCCCCACAACTATCTTTTTTAGTCTTTTCAGTTTCCTAAATTGTAGCATAGGTTACTATTTTTAGTAGTTTTTCAGGTCCTAAACTTCCGGATCCGTTTTGAGGCCTTAAACGACGTTTTTTGGGAGATCTATTGGAAACATTGGTCGGGGCCATCGACCAATGTTTCCCTTCCCAAATTTTTGGTGATCAGATAGATCTTTCTAACAAGCTATTGTACGCGTCAAACGGAGATCACATGCCAATGTTACGACCCTAGGAAATTGATGTACCAATTTACCGAAATGGGGCCCACAATTTGGCGTTTCATCTTCTAGGGTTAGGTTTCAGGATGTGAAGGGTTTTCCATTATTTCTCAACAATAAATAGGCCTTCGAGCCTCATTGTAACACAGTTCAGAGGCATGTAGCTACCACATCTCTTCTCAGAGATAAGCTACCATCGCCCTAGCTGGTTTATTTCCATTTCTGGTTGTAAGCATATTTTAGTATTTTCCATTAATGAAATGAAGTATTATTTCCACTGCATATCTGTGTTTATGGCTATTTCCGTAATTTTTTGTGTTCCTGTTTAAGTCTGGATCAGTGGTATCAGAGCGATCTTCTTTTTCTCTATTTTTCTTTGCATGTCCCCAATGAGGTCGAGATATAAGGAGTTAGGGCTTGAACTGGTCGAACCTTTGCAAGACCAGCCTCGCAAATCCCGACGACCTCCCATGGTGGATGAGAAGAAAGACTAGGGGGTAGGAGATCCTATCAAAATCTTGCTCAAAGAAGCCCTCGAGTGGCAAAGGAACGTGATGATGGATAGCACTGCTCAGATCCTTCAGCGGCTACCCAGAGCCGATGCATCGGCTTCCAACAGCTACTCTGGAAATGCCACACCATTTAAGGTACAAGTTAATTTCGAAATCCCCATATTTGAGGGTCAAATAGATGCAGATGCCGTAGATAAATGGTTAAATTTGCTAGAAAGGTATTTCTTTGTTCATGAATTTTCGAGTCAGGAAACGATTTTTTTCGCTCTTCTCAAAGCAGCCCCCCACATCAAGGATTGGTGGGAAACCTATTGCGAGCAGAAGGATGAAAGTATAGGCTCACTATTTTCTGCTGCACCCACTTGGGATTCATTCTGGGATTTTGTCAAGGAGAAGTGCTACCCTGTCAAAAGCTATGAGGACAAATACATCAAATTGACCACACTGCGGCAGGGACGAGACCAAGATGTGCTAGAGTTAACAAACATTTTTCATACCCTTCACACACAGTTGGGTATCAAAGATTCTGAGCTGCATCTGGTACTCAAATACTGTGGCCACCTACATAGATACATCCAAGAATAGATGGAGTTCCTGAACATCTCCTTGCTCGACACGGCATACCGATATGCTTTAAAAATCGAGCAAAAGTTCAAGCAAAAGAAGCGAGACTTTGGATCTGCAAATCTGAAGCCCAAAGGACAAAGCCAAGGCAGGGTGACCCAAGACAACCCGTCAAAGCTGCAAGAAAAGAACAACACCACAAAGCTGAAGAAGGACATAGGAAATTGGTGTGAATTCCACAAGAGTCCCACTCATAACACAAGTTAGTGTCGGACCAAGCAGTCACTGGTGGCCGAGTTGAAGGCTTCCGAATCAGATGCATATTTCAACCCTTAGCCAGAACTCGACAAGGGTAATGGAAAAGGGAAGCAGATCATTAATGCGGATCCCAGCGCCACTGTTGCCACTGCCAAGATCCAGAAAAATGAGCCTGAAAATCTAGAGGAAGGGGAGCGTCTTTTCCACTCACAGATGTGGGTGAAGGGTTCGCCACTACAATTCATTTTCGACAGTGGCAGCCAAAAGAACCTCATTTTAGCAGAGGTCGTGAAGAGGTTGGGCCTGCTGACTACACCACACCTGTAGCTATACAGTATCGGGTGGCTTCATGAAGGACGAGATCTCAAAGTCCGCTAGCAGTGTCTCCTTCCCTACAGCATCAAGCCCTTCATAGATGAGGTATTGTGCGATGTTACACCTCTGGATGTTTGTGATGTACTATTAGGCCAACCATACTTCTGGAGGTGGCATGATGTGTATGAGTCAAGGCCTCGCGCTGTTACTATTTCTTTGGATGATTCATTATACAGGATACCGGAGGCAGCCCCACCTACCGCCATCTCTTTGATCACTGCTAGGAAAGGCAGCAAGCTCATCTCCCAGACCAGGAAATTCATCTGTCTGGTTGACTCCCAAAGTAAGGAGAAGATCATCACCACATCCATGAACCCCGTGAAGGGTTCCTCCACACAGTAGCAAAAGCAAAGGGATACGGTCATGATAGAACATAGGAACAAATTCTCCTCACCCATAGGGGTACCACAAAAGCTTCAAGTGGGAAACAAAGTCTGGTTGCATCTGTAGAAAGAAAGCCTCAAGTGGGCTCAAGGAATGATCTTGAAGCTTGAGGTTGTGAAGTACACAGTTTAAGCTGGGTCAGGGGATAAGACTACACAGTTTTGGAAGCTAGTGGGATAGGATAAGGGAATGAGCATTGAGGGGACACACTGTGTAGTTTTGGGAGACAAGGAAGGCAAGGCCCCTATGGAGCTACATAGTTCAAGGGATTAGGGGATGAGCTTGAGGCTTGTGATTGTGTAGTGCACTATGGATTCTAGGCTGGGAGGAATGACTATGCAATTTTGGAGGTGAAGTTCGGGGCTTAGGCAAAAAACTACGTAGTGCAGTAGTCCTGGGAGGCCGGAACCATGCATTCTGTAGTGCCAAGTAGCAAGGTCACAAATAGAGGATTGAGACTGTGTAGTGCACAACTTAAGGGAGGGTTGGTGAAGCTAGGTTTCCTAGTCAGGAAGTTTTTATGAAAATGGTTGTGTGGGATCAGTGAGATCAGTGTGAAAGGCGATGAACTTTGATAATGATCACACACTTAGAATAATTAACGACATGACAACATACATCATCCAAACACATGAACAAAGAATTTCCTTCTGTGAAATATCTTTATGACAAGTTACAACAAATGTGACACCAAAAATGTACTTTGCGGTGACCATGACGACACTTGTGCGACTGTGCTCAAAAATATGGAAATGAGTGTGACGAGTATGTAAAAGGTTAGAAAAGCTCATTTGTGTAAAAAATCCTCATAGATTCAAATTAATATTTGTAATATGCTGAAACAAAATACTTGAATCTACTCTACCAATTTTCAGAAACCAATTATGATCGCACAATCAAATAGCATACAAGAGAAAGAATTTCAATCACACATTACACAATGATTTCCTAGGGAAAGCCACAACTAAAAACCCTACTATTTGTATATTGCATAAGTCAGAAAATATGAGAAGATTACAATGCTTTTCTCAAGCCTCACAACTCTCTGCACTATCTCTATCTATCTCTTTGCTTCTTGAACAAGCTTAGGCCAATACTTAACCAATTCCAAGCCTTCCCAAGTCCCCATTTCCTTGCGTTGTTCCCTTGGGAAACTAGGCCTATTAATGAGGGAAATTCCCAATATTAATTATGCAATCCATTAATATCTTCCTCTGATTGCATGCACCACCTATACAATTCAGATGATTATACAACTGATAGTACACTGCCCTTGAAATCCAATCTCAACTGGGTAACTTTCATATCTAACATGCATGAGTTATTTATGAGTGAATCATCAGTTAATTGTTTGACCAATGCAAGCACACCACACTGCTAGACCTCCTATTAGTTCCTCAAACAATTAGAACTAATTTAACTCACTTTAACTCAGATAAACTGAGTGAATTAATTACAACTCAAAATAAACTCAACCTGGGCCCCTAAAATTTAGGAACTGCTCTACATGACTCTAAATAGACTCTCAACTCAAATTAGCTGAGCCAACTAAGTCAAATTAACTTAGTTAACTATTACAAGTTGTCATGAAATGTGGAATTACAATTTTATTTCTAATTTAATTCTAGCGAAAGTTCAATCATAATTTCTTGTTGCCCTTTTTCAACACTCCCTCTCAACAAGAAACAGATTATCTTATACCTCGATCCTTCCTCTATGGAGCTCAAATTTTCCTCTTAAAAATGCCTTTCTGAAGATGTTTTCATCCTACTCCTATGTATGAATGTACTCTAACAACATAATTTTCCCCTGCACACAATCTCTGAGATGGTGGTACCGGATGTCAACATGCTTGCAGCCATCATGAAAAACGGGATTAACTGAGAGTTTGATGTAACTATTTTTATCACAGTAAATCAATATTGTATCCATCTGCTGACCAAACAACTCAATAAGGATCTTCCTCATCTAGATAGCCTCATAAGTTGCTTGAATAGAAACCATGTACTCTGCTTTTTCTTAACTAAGTGCAACTAATATTTGCTTCCTATTGTACCCTGAAACTGTTGTTGACCCAATACTGAAGCTGCCCTTTGATGTGCTCTTCCTGTCAGATGGACTCCCTACCCAACCTACATTTGTGAAGCCTTGAAGCTTCACTCCCTCTATTCACTTGTACCAAATACCAAACTAAGTGGTGACTCTGAGATATCTCAACACATGTTTGGTTGCCTTCCAATAAAGCTTGGTTGGCTCAACCATTGCTTGATTAAGATGGTTGAATTCATAACACATGTTTGGTCATGTGTTCACTAAGCACATAAGTGAAGCCACAAGCTGCCTATAAATGGTAGCTTCTACCACTTTCCCTAAAGTAGCATCTTCCTTCCTCCAATTCCTTGCTAGAGGAGTTTCCATGGGTTTTCTTCTATCCATGTGAAACTTCTTCAGTATCTCGTTGGCATACTATCCTTCAGAGACAATTATTTCCCCATCTCTTTACCAAATTTCCAAGCCATGGAAATAATGAAAGATACCCATGTCCTTCATTCAAATTCTCTTACAATGATCCAGGTGGATATTGGTGGCCACCTGCCAAGTCCACCTGGACCCCCACCATTGTCTTTCTCAGCATTTTCAGTTTCCTTAATTGTAGCACAACTTACTATTTTTAGCAGTTTTTCGGGTCCTGAACTTCCGGAGCCGTTTTGAGGCCCTAAACGATGTTTTTTGGGGAATCCGCGGGCAACATGGGTCCATGGAATGGACCGATGTTGCCCGTTCCAACAATGATAGTGCTCAGATAGATCTTTCTAATGAGCTATTGTACGCGTCAAACGGAGATCATATGCCAAAGTTACGACCCCGGGAAGTTGATGCACCAATTTACCCCAAACGGGGCCCACAGTTTGGCGTTTCATCTCCTAGGGTTAGGTTTTGGAATGTTAAGGGTTTTCCATTGTTTCTCAACAATAAATAGGCCTTCAAGCCTCATTGTAATCCAATTCAGAGGCATGTAGCCTTCACATCTCTTCTCAGAGATAAGCTACCATCGCCCTAGCTGGTTTATTTCCATTTCTGGTTGTAAGCATATTTCAGTATTTTCCATTAATGAAATGAAGTATTATTTCTGCTGCATCTTTGTGTATATGGTTATCTCTGTAATTTGTTGTGTTCCTGTTTAAATCCGGATCAGTGGTATCAGAGCGGTCTGCTTTTTCTCTGTTTTTCTTTGCATGTCCCCAACAAGTTCGGGATATAAGGAGTTAGGGCTTGAACTGGTTGAACCTTTGCAAGACCAGCCTCACAAATCCCGACGGCCTCCCATGGTGGACGAGAAGAAAGACGAGGGAGCAGGAGATCCCATAAAAATCTTGCTCGAAGAAGCCCTCGAGCGACAATGGAACGCGATGATGGACAGCTTTGCCCAGATCCTTCAGCGGCTACCCAGAAGCGACGCATCGGCTTCCAGCAGCTACTCTGGAAATGCCACACCCTTTAAGGTACAAGTTAATTTTGAAATCCCCATATTCGAGGGTTAGATAGACGCAGATGCCGTAGATAAATGGTTAAATCTGCTAGAGGGTTATTTTTCTGTTCATGAATTTTCGAGTCGGGAAAAGATTGTTTTTGCTCTTCTCAAAACAGCCCCCACGTCAAGGACTGGTGGGAAACCTACTGCGAGCAGAAGTATGAAAGTACTGGCTCACTATTTTCAGCCGCACCCACCTGGGATTCGTTCCGGGACGCCATCAAGGAGCAGTACTACCCTGTCGGAAGCTACGAGGATGAATACATAAAGTGGACCACGCTGCGGCAGGGAAGGGACCAAGACGTGCCGGAGTTCACCAATCTTTTCCATACCCTTCGCACAAAGTTGGGTATCAAGGATTCGGAGCAACATTTGATACTCAAATACCGTGGCTTCCTGCACAAGTACATCCAGGAAGAAATACAATTCCTAAACATCCCCTCGCTCGGCGCAGCATACCGATATGCCGTCAAGGTCGAGCAGAAGTTTAAACAAAAGAAGCGAGACTTCGGATCTGCGAATCCAAAGCAGGGGAAAGGTGCCCCTAAACCACAGAACAAAGGACAAAGCCAAGGCAGGACAGCCCAAGACAACCAGCCGAAGCTGCAAGCAAAGAACAGCGCCGCGAAGCCGAGAAAGGACACTGGAAAATGGTGGGAGTTCCATAAGAGCTCCACTCACAACACAAGTGAGTGTCGGGCCAAGCAGTCACTGGTGGCTGAGCTAAAGGTTTTAGAATCAGATGCATGTTCCGACTCTGAGTCAGAACCCGATAAGGGGTATGAAAAATGGAAGCAGATCATTGATGCGGATCCCAGCGCCACTGTTGCTACCGCAAAGATCCAGAAAAATGAACCCGAAGATCCAGAGGAGGAGGAGCTTCTCTTCCACTCCCAGATGTGGGTAAAGGGCTCCCCGATACAGTTCATTGTTGATAGCGGGAGTCAAAAGAACCTCATTTCGGCAAAGGTCGTGAAGCGGTTGGGCTTACCGACCACAGCACATCCACAACCATACACCATTGGGTGGCTTCACCAAGGACGAGATCTTCGCGTGAGCCAGCAGTGTCGCCTTCCATACAACATCAAGCCCTTCACGGATGAGGTATTGTGTGACATTGCTCCCCTTGAAGTTTGTGATGTATTACTAGGACAACCATACTTGTGGAAGCGACATGCTGTGTATGAATCAAGGCCCCGTGCTGTTATTATTACATTGGGAAATAAATTGTTCAGGATACCAGAGGTAGCACCACCTGCCGCCATCTCTTTGATTACTGCAAAACAATGCAGTAAGATCATTTCCAAAACCAGGAAATTTGTTTTCCTGATGATACGCCCTAATGGAAAGAAGAAGACAGTGGCCACGGCCTCCAAACGGGGTCCCTCTGCACGACAACTACAGATGGACAAGATTGTGGAGGAGTACGAGGACATCTTCACCTCCCCGGCAGGGGTTCCTCTGCACTGTCAAGTCAAGCACTCCATCGATCTGACCCCAGGTGCGCCGCTATCCAATGGACCAATTTATCGGCGCTCCGTTCTGGAGAACAATGAAATCAAGAGGCAGATTCAGGAGCTCCTGCAGAAAGGTCACATCCGTCCGAGTTCATCGCCCTGTGGGAGCCCAATCGTGTTGGTACAGAAGAAGGATGGGACGTGGAGACTCTGTATTGACTATCGAGCGCTAAACAAGATCATTGTCCGTAATAGGTACCCGATCCCGCGGATTGATGACCTCCTAGACCAACTAAAGGGGGCAAAATATTTCAGCAAGATCGATCTGAAGTCAGGATATCACCAGGTACCAATCAAACCCTCAAATGTGTGGAAGACTGCCTTCAAATCCAAGGAGGGCCTCTTCGAATGGTTGGTCATGCCTTTCGGGTTGACGAATGCTCCTGCAACCTTTATGAGGCTAATGGATGACATCTTGCAGCCATTCACCAACTCCTTTGTAGTAGTATACTTGGATGACATTCTGATCTTCAGCCAGAGTTGGGAAGAGCACCTCCACCACATCCGACAGGTTCTCCAAACACTGCGGCAACACAAGCTATGTGCCAATTTGGAGAAATGCACTTTTGGCATGACCCAGGTTCAGTATCTGGGATACATCATTGATGAATAGGGGGTGCATGTCGATCCAGCCAAGGTCCAAGTCATTCGGGATTGGCCCTCTCCAACCACTCTAACAGAGCTCCGCAGCTTTCTAGGTCTTGCCAACTTCTACCGCAGGTTTGTGTTGGGGTTTTCTCATATTTCTTGGCCCTTGAGTCAAGTCACCAAGGGAGGGGCGAAAGCAAAATTCTTTTGGTCTGAATCTCAACAGAAGGCATTCAAGGAGTTGAAGGATCGCCTCTGCACGGCACCAGTGCTCGCATTACCAGATTTACAACAACCATTTGAGGTCGAGACAGATGCCTCTGACTATGCTATTGGGGCAGTCCTTACTCAACATGGACATCCAGTGGCATATCATAGTGAAACACTTTCAGACACAGTCCGGAAGTACCCCACTTATGATAAAGAGATGTATTCCATTGTATAGGCCTGCCGACAATGGAAGCATTACATTTTGGGGAAAGAAACGGTCATCCACACAGACCACCGACCCCTGCAGTTCATACAGACCCAAGGGAAATTGCAGAATGATCGCCATCAGAAGTGATCTACATACCTGCAACAGTTTCACTTGAATATCAAGTATAAAAAGGGCAGCACCAATAATGTTGCAGATTGCCTCAGTCGACCACCGATCATGGCGCTGACCACCGTGCTCAACTCTTGTGGGCACGAGACTTCTGATTGGCCACTTCTCTACAAAAGCAACCCAGAATTCGGCCACACATACCAGACACTCTTGGAGGGTCGGCATGTTGCAGATTTTCACCTCCAGGATGCCCTATTATGCCACCTAGGTCACCTTTGTGTTCCTTCAAGCGAGCGTGCCAAGATGATTTGGGAAGCACACTACAGTCGGGCTGCTGGGCATTTCGGGGTCGAGAAAACAGTGGTAGTACTGAAAAATTATTTCTATTGGCCGAATCTTTCACAGGATGTTGGGAAGTACATCCGATCATGCACTGCCTGTGCCATTGCCAAACCGACCATTAAGAAGCATGGCCTCTATACCCCGTTGCCTACCCCTAGTCGACCTTGGGAATCCATCTCCATGGATTACATGTCAGGCCTTCCTTCCACTAAGCATGGAAATGACTGTGTTTTTGTGGTCGTCGATAGGTTCTCGAAGATGGCCATTATGGTGGCCTGCAAGAAGAATATCACAGCAGAAGCCTCTGCTAAACTCTTCTTTGAACGAGTGTGGGTGCACTTTGGGATCCCACAGTCTATCATCTCAGATCGGGACAGTCAGTTTCTCAGCACATTTTGGTCCAGTCTCTGGTCAATGCTGGACACCAAACTCACGAAGTCCACAGCCTTCCATCCTGAAACTGATGGCCAGACAGAGGTTGTCAATAGGATGATTGAGCACATTCTGTGCATGTATAACTCAAAGCATCCACGCACATGGGACGAGAGCCTCCCCTATGTTCAACACAGCTACAACCGAGCTCTTCACAGCTCCACTGGCCATAGCCCTTTTCAGGTGGGTTTGGGATTCCAACCACTATGCCCCATTGATGTAGCCATGCCACTTGCAGCTACTCACATGAATTCAGCTCATGTCCAGTCCGAAACAGATAAGGCCACCAGCTTCATTGAGCGCATCCAACATATTCGCCAGCAGGTCCATGACATTCTTGAGAAATCAAATGCCAAGTACAAGCAGCGACATGATCAACATCGGGTGCCACACAAGTTTCAGGTAGGTGACAAAGTCTGGTTGCATTTGCAAAAGGAACGCCTTACTGGAGTCTATTGGAAATTGAGACCACTCCGATATGGTCCTTACACCATTACTAAGGCTATGGGAGACAATGCATTTGAGCTCAGCATTCCCCCATTCCTTGGCCTGCACCCAGTGTTCAATGTGGACCGCCTTCGGCCATACTTTCCACCATTGCTAGACACATCCGACATTGCAGAACAGCTCAAACCCACAGAATTAAATCCAGATTGCATGGAACAAGCTGCAACTGATCGGATCATGGACACACAAATCAAAAACACTCGCCAACAGAATATCCAACTGTATCGAGTTGTCAAAGTAGGCCAACTCCTTCAGCAGGGCAAGTGGCTCACCAGGGAACAAGTTCAGCAGAAGTTTCCTCATCTCATGGAGGAGCTCAACGTAATGGGGACCATTGCTTCCTAAGGGGGGAGGAATGATCCAGGTGGATATTGGTGGCCACCTGCCAAGTCCACCTGGACCCCCACCATTGTCTTTCTCAACATTTTCAGTTTCCTTAATTGTAGCACAACTTACTATTTTTAGCAGTTTTTCGGGTCCTGAACTTCCGGAGCTGTTTTGAGGCCCTAAACGACGTTTTTGGGGGAATCCGGGGGCAACATGGGTCCATGGGATGGACCGATGTTTCCCGTTCCAACAATGATAGTGCTCGGATAGATATTTCTAATGAGCTATTATACGCGTCAAACGGAGATCATATGCCAAAGTTACGACCCCGGGAAGTTGATGTACCAATTTACCCCAAACGGGGCCCACAGTTTGCCGTTTCATCTCCTAGGGTTAGGTTTTGGAATGTTAAGGGTTTTCCATTGTTTCTCAACAATAAATAGGCCTTCGAGCCTCATTGTAATCCAGTTCAGAGGCATGTAGCCTTCACATCTCTTCTCAGAGATAAGCTACCATCGCCCTAGCTGGTTTATTTCCATTTCTGGTTGTAAGCATATTTCAGTATTTTCCATTAATGAAATGAAGTATTATTTCCGCTGCATCTTTGTGTATATGGTTATCTCTGTAATGTGTTGCATTCCTGTTTAAATCCGCATCATACAAGTTCCTCTTTGCAAGATTTGATCAGGTTCTCGTCACTTGTTAGAATCAAATCATTGACATATAATACTATAGTCAATAATTTACCTTCAACCACAATATGGTAAAGGTTCGCATCTGCTTCCCTTTTGGTTTGGTAAATGATTTCATTAAACATGTAGGAAATGGTGAGGTTAAACTTATAGAAGTAAATTAGAATTATTTTCACTATATTATTTTATTAAAATAAGATTGAAAATTTGAAAAATAAATATAATGTTTTTTCTCCAAAAGATCATTAAGAAAAGGTATTAGTGTAATTAATATTTATGTTGATTCTTTTATGGTTTGGATTTCTTCACACAAATAAATTATTTTAAAGTATTTTTAGAATTTAAAATAAATTAATGGAAAGACGTACCTACCATCTTTTCCTCTCCCCTTTAATAAATGTAAGAAGACATGTTTTTATTTATTGAATACAAAGTTCATTGTTCTTTATTGTTACAAGTGTGATTTTTTCTTTATGTATTTGATATATTTATCACTTTAGTGATTCTATAAGGTTGTGATGTTTGGGTTGTAGTTATTTTAGGGAAATTTGGGAGCCTCAATGGCTAGTTTGATTGGTAGATTCTCTTATGCTAAAGTCGAGTGAGGCCACCAAAATAAATCTAATTAAGTTTGTTTGGGTTACATGTCAGATGTACAAGGTTGATTAAAACATAATTGTTGTTGATTTAACCATGTTAAACTTGTTCAACAATTCTCCAATGTATTTCTTTGTGGAGAGGAATATGTACTTTGGATGTTGAGTCACTTCAATGCCCAAGTGGTAGTGAATATCTCCGAATTTTTTCATCTAAAACCTTTTCTTCATCTCTTTCTTTATGGATACAATATAGCTTTCATTGTTCCCTATCATCAAAAAATAATCTACATACACTACAAGGTATATAATATTTTTTCAATCTTTCATGAAAAATTGAGTTGCATCATCAAGTTTAAAGTTCATGAAATCTAATTTTAGAGGATACTCAATTAATTTTTCATATGAGGCTCACAATGTTTGCTTCAATCTATATAGGGATTCAATGAGTTTACAAAAAAAATATTTGTGTCCCTTCACAATAGTATTCTTTACATCCATTTGATAAAATTTCTATGTGAAAACACGTGTGCATCTCAGATCTGAGGGTTTGTGGTATGTAAGTGTGTTGTGTAATCTAATTTATAGCATTTCCTTAGTCTTCCTTTCTGAGTATTCAATGATTGTCTTTCGATACAAGTGTTTCCCTACATTTCCTCAAGTTGAGATTGATTGATGAGTTGTTTCCAGTTAAATCATTTATAGTCGATTTTCTTTCAGTTAAATCATTTACAAGTCCATTTGAATGTGTTTTTGTTTAAATAATAGCTCTGATCACAACATAAGTAAGTCTTTGTATGAAGATAACTGTGATATCTTCCTTGAAGAAATATAAGAACTTATCAAACAAACGGGAATTATTTAAAACTTTTTCTGAGTTTAAATATTTGTTCTGAGAAAACTTTACTCATGTTGCAACAAAAACCTAAAGGAGAGGAGCACTTTTCCTTTTAAGTAGACATTCATTGTTTTCATGCAAAAGTCTTTCTGTCGATTGAGGGTTTTCTTAAGCCTTCACAGTACTCCTATTTTGAATGTTTGATTGTTGAAGGATCTTTGTTTCTTTTGAATGATTGAGTTAATATTTCCTTTCTGCTCATATTTGTTTATAGTTGGTTAATGTTGACACACTTTATGCGTGGTAAAAGTGATTTAAGACAAAAGATGCTTCAATATAGGAGCAGTAGAACTTAGCACAGGAACATTGATTCCTTACTATAGGAACAACTGTTTCTGAGTACAGGAACATATGTTCTGGTATAGGAATAGAGCATTTTAGTACAAGAACTCAGGGTTCCAATACCAAGTCAGAACACCAAGTGCAGGAACAATGTTTTAGTACATCAATGAAACCTTTGTAATAGAGACATATTTAACTAGGTTCATAATTATTCATTCTATTCCTTAAAGAATTTGAGACTCAATCAAAAGGATATATTCTTCTATTTCTTTTGCTTATTTATTTGAAGTTGGTTGCAGAGTTGTTTCAATTCCTTTCTATTAAATTTTGGCAAATATTTCTTTTAGTTGATTCCAATACCGAACCTGCTTGGGTTGACTCTTTCCATTCTTTTGATTCTGCAAGTGAAAGTAGAGAAATTAGAAGTAGATCTTACAAAAGTGAATACCATATAATCATTTGGCATTTCTTGTGCTACGCCTCAAAGCTTATGTAGCCCCGGGTTGACAAATTAAGCATTGAAGGAGTTTGTTGAATTACAACTCCGACACTCATCATTGACCCTCCTCACTTGGTCAACATTGATATTAAACTCTTCACAGTGCAAGAGGTAGAGATGGGTATCAATAATTTGGTTGTTGGAAAAGAAAAAGACTTATTTGAACTCCAAGCAAAGTATCTAAAGACTTAGTTGAACTCCAAGCAAAGTATCTAAAGTGGGGCTTAAAAATTCTTGCACCTCACATTACAAAAAAAATTCAGCAACATCATACAATAGGGGTCACCCATAGATTGGAGAACGAGTTTGGAAATACCTCTTTTCAAGAGCGTTGACATCAATAATCCCTCCAATTATAGGACCATAATGATAAATCCCTTATTTACAAAGTTATTTCGAAGCATGCTAGAAAAAAAATCACCAAGTGGGAACCGAGGAAGAGATAAACGTACTAAAGGGAAAGCAGGTTTTAGACCTAAACATTCCACAATTGGTCATGGTATAACATTAAGGCACATCATTGAAAATGTTTGGGAAAAAAAGGAAGAAGCCTTTTGTTGCTTTTTTATTTCAGAAAAGCCTTTGACACGGTTCATAACGATACAATTTGGCACATAATGGAATAACTTGGGGTTCCTAGTAATTTGAGAGGAGTTGTGCATAGGCTATATGAAGAGGTAAAACTTAGAATTAGAACTTTGGCGGGCAATTTTGAAATTTTTAGAAGTGATATCGGGCTCAAGCAAGGTTTCCCATTGTCTCTTACCCTTTTTGGTTTATATATTGACAAGCATGAAGAGTGGTTAAAATCGCAGGGGGTGACGGTATTCATTTAGGTGAGTTTGTTATAAGGCTTCTTTTGTATGCGAATGATATTATTTTGATTGCTAAATTTTCTCTTGGATTGCAAGAGCACTTACTTTCCCTTGAGCATTTTTTTAGAAATGTCAGGATGTGAGCCAATATTAGCAAAATGAAAGTAATGAATTTTTTTAACAAATGAAAACATAACCAGCATAAGTTCTACTTTGAAGGAAACATTCTGGGAGAAGTTATGGATTACAAATATCTTGGAATTGACTTGAATAGAAATCTAAGTTGGGACGAATGTAGAAATAAAATAAATTTTGGGGCCTGGAAAACATTTTATTCTTTTCAAACTAGGTGTAAAGAGGAAGAGTTATGGGACTTGATGACCACTCAAATTCTTTTAGGATTTTAGTGATTCTGGTGATTCTATATTGTTGTGAAGTGTGGGCCAACAGTTAATCTGGCATGCAATGGAAACAAATTGGGAAAATTCAGAAGTTCTTGATTACAAAAAAGTTTAAAATTAAAATTGCAGTTCCTTATGATATCTTCTTAAATGAAATAGGGGTTACTCGGATTGAAGCAATCGCTATAGTGCAAGTCATAAGATATTTAAAAAAATTGAGCAAATGGAAGAGGGAAGATGGCCTAAGGTTTTATTTAATGACATATTGTGCAAAATAAAGAAGACTTGTTGCAACAAAATAACAAATGGTTTAGTAAATTGGGTATTTCTTGAACATGTGTCCCACAAACAGTAAAGAGATAAAAACTTTTGTTATGGATAGTTTGAAAAGCATACCTGAGATAAGGAGATAGGGAGAAGAAAAAAGTACTACATTGAAGAGTTTAATATCACTCATAATCATCAACAAAAAGCATACATAGGGGACAATGTTTTCTTGGAGAGCCAAAATTATTATTACTCAGCTAAGGACTAATTCTCATCAACTCTGTTGTGAAACAGGGCGTTGGAAAAGGCCAAAAGAAGTGTGGGAAGAAAGACTATGCATCTATTACTCTTTTGAAAAAGTGGAAACTAAAAAGAATTTCATTTTAGAATGTGAGGCCTTCAAAGATAGCAGAGAAAGTTATGTAGTTATTTTGGCAGCTATCTCTTAAAATAAGTTATTAAGCGAAAAGTTTGTCGAAAAGTTGAGAGCATTTATTGTGAGGCTTCATAAGAAAAATATTGAATACGAGAATCAAATGGCCAAACAATCTATCCCATATACTATCTTTAATATTTTGGATGTTAAAATAATTTCTTTCTTTATTCTTTCTTTTTTGGAAAATTTGAATCCATTATTTGAATTTGCCTTGAATAAAGGCCCCACTCATTTGTAGCATGTTTTCCAATCATTGTTGAGGCTATTACATTTATAGACAAGGGTAACCCTTCACACACCTCAACGAAAACTATGGCAATATGCTGTACGTCCTCATGAACATGCCCTTCTTTGAAGCCTACTTTGCAAAACAATTCCCAAGCCTCCTCTCTCGGCAGTGGTTGTATTTACATGGAGTGATTTGCATTGATTTCTAGAATCAGATCTCTATTTTGAATAGAGAATACAACTTTTCTACCTTTTTTTTCTCACCAAATTCCACGCTGAATTCTTTTAGTCACTACGCATGTCATCTAAAATCAAGAAAAAATTCTTTGTCCTGAGATGGATGACAACTTCATCTTCCACATATCAACATCATTATAAGGACAACTATTGAGATCTAAGTTGATTGAAAAATCCATGACTATGCAACTCCAAAACAGAGAGTTGAGCAACTACAACCCAAATCGCATGATAAAATATGCTACTCGCATTAGAGATGTTGTAGACCATTTTTAGCAATGTTGTTTTTCCAACCCCTCCCATATCATATACAACAAATATTCGATTGCAAGGAGCTTCTATAAGCCACCTCTTAAGTCATATCTATGCAGATTTAATTTCCAACCCTACGAGTCTGGTGTCTAGTTCATCTTGAAGCAGTAAGTTCACCTGTTGTGGTGTCGTGAATGCAATTTATTAAGCATTGTGAAACACAAAGTAGTTGGTTTGACGATTCTGAAAATCTCATCGAAACTTTTCTTCCACATTTTGATATCTGTATAGAGTTTAGGGTTGCAAAGGAAGCATTTAATGCATCACTACCACCTTCTAGAGCAATTGATCAACTGCCTTTCTCTTCCAATTGTGTCTTGCAACCTTAACATACATTTTTGTAGAGATTGAGGGGGAATCTTTTTTGGATCTTGGATTGATCACTAATTTCAAGCAAGAGCCTCTTCATGTGATTTAACTTATTTTCCAAAAGGTGACGATTCTCATCCAACTGGATAACATCATCTATTTGTTGGATGAATGGAGTGATAGTGCTCTTGAGGGCCATTGTATCAAGCCCACGAGTTGTGGATGTGATGTGCAACGAGTTGGGTGGGCGCTCCTGTTTAAACACGACGAGCCGGGTGAGCGATGAGTCAGTGAGCCAGCACATTGGTTGCAACGTTTCATTGTGACAATGGTATGAATTGGAGGACAATGATGAGCTAGGGCAGTCGGTTAAAGGCACCTAGGGCACGAGTGCAACAAGCCAATGAAGGAGTCGAAAAGCCGAAAGTCGATAATTTGGCCAAGTATGGCAAACTTCATGAAGGGAAACTTATATCGTGTGAGTTCGGAATGTGGACCTAATGACGCGATGGTGTGGGCAAGCCAACGTGAAGGATGGGTGAGCTGACATGTTATGTGGGTGAGTTGGCTAAATTGACAGGTCGGCCTAGGCAGGCCGACACATGAACCATCCATGGCGGAGTGTATATATAGGTAGATGGTTGGATGGAGGAAGGCAATCATTCAAGTCTTGGAAGTTCAACATAGGTGATCTCGAGGGTGAAGGGAAAGCTAGAAGGTTGGCCGCATAAGGCGAGTGACAAGGTGTAGGTGGGCAACCTGAACGAACCATAGAGTCGAGTGAACAGAATGTGGGTTTCGGCGAGCTACAGGTTGGGAAGGCGACCCGCGAAGGGTGCGCTGAACGACAGGCGAACCCCAGAGTTGGAAGAGGGGAAAGAAACCCGTGGAGGGCATGATACATGCTAGTGAGTTAGGCTGAATGGGCAGCCTGCAGTTGGGCAGTTTTGTGGTACGGGCGGAACCGTTCTGCGGTGTAGGTGTGACAAAACCGGTGGGCGAGTTTGTGGTTAGCACTATGGGCAGACAAGTCTGCACTAGGGCAGGGCGAGTAGGCGAGCTACAATTGGGTGGGCACACAGAGTTCAAGTGAGTGCTTCGAAAGCGTTGAACGGAGGTCAACTTACGGTAGGCATCGGGCGGGTGACAAGCTGTGGGAAAACCTAAACGAACAGGTAAGTTTGGCTGAACAATATGACCATGGTTGAACCGGTTGGCACGATGAGTGGTGCGGAGGGCAGGCTAGGGGTGGGTTCCTCCTCCCAGCGAGTTGGGTGACCCGACCCAATGAAGGGTGGGTGCTCCTAAACAAAGGTTCGGGTAGGCTGCGCGGTGCAGGCCGAATTGTTTATTTTTGAAGATTTTGCGAGAAGGAAGTTTGGGTTCCTCTTCAAGGAATGTTATTGTATATTTTGAAGAATTATCATTATTATTGTGGGAAGACTCATCTTCAGGGAGTTTCCCCTCCCGTTAGATATTGTATCCACTGTGCATATGTGTAAAATGATAATGATGATGAAATATGTTTAATTGATTTTTTCTGTTGTGCTATGAGTGTTAATAATTAGAAAGTGAAAAGTAAACTAAGTATGGAATGTTAGGCGTAGTCCACACTTGAAATTATTGTTGAAAAAAAATCGAGTGGTGGTGCCGCACCTCCTATACGTGGTTGAAAGACTACCACTAGGATAGGGTCGTGACAGGTGGTATCGGAGCCATACTGAATACCAGACGAGAAGTGATACCAATGCACTTCATGACAGGTGGTATCGGTGCTCCGTATTCTGTGGGGTTTGGTGATTCAAAATTACAAGTGTTGTCAAGGGATGATTGGATCAAACAGGTTGTAGAAGTGTGCCTCTACACTTCAGGAAAATAGATGATAGAGGATTTTGATCGGTTTATGTACCAGACTACAAGGGAAGAAGATGGTTGAAATGGTAGAAGAACCTCATGTGATGATGGGTGAATTTGGTAGGGATGCTGGAGATTCTTTCTTGGATAGAGTGTTGGATTGAATGGAGGAGTTGGATTCTAACATGGCTTCGATGAAGGCTGAGAATTTTGAAATTCGAGATGGTTATTCGAAGGTGAAAGGGGAGCTTGAATACCTCAAGGTCCGATATGATTATACTAAATGGCAGTATATACAAATAGAAAAGTAATTCAAAGAGATTGGAGAAGCAAGAGTTCAAGTTTTTGTAGAAATCTTGAAATTGCAGAAAGATCTTGAAGATGCTTGGAATGAGATTGCGGTTTTGAAGAAGGTTGTTGGGCACAACTCAGGTGGAGGAGTGGCTCATGTGAAAGTCAAGGAACCAGATTCTTATGACGGGACGAGGAGTGCGAAAACTCTTGGTAACTTTCTATGGGACATGGAATAGTACTTGGAGCATTTTGGGATGTCTGATGAGGAAACCAAAGTCAAAATGTGCTTAGCTCTTGATGAAGGATGCTAAGATGTGGTGGCGAAGGAAGATGGACCACCTTGCCAATGGCAATGCTACAGAGATCACTTCATGGGATGAAATGAAGAAGGCTTTGCAAACTCATTTTAGTCCACAAGACAAAACATGGGATGCAAGGATGAAGATAAAGTATATAAAGAAAATAGGGAGTCTACAAGCTTATCAGTGAGAGTTCTCAAGTGCAGTTTTGGAACTTCTAGACATGGTGGAGAGGGACAAGGTGTTCAATTTTATCATAGGGTTGAAGCCTTGGGCATGCAATGAAGTGAAGAGGCAAAAGATAAAAACACTTGAAGAAGAATTTGTTGTTGTGGATCGCTTGGTAGAACACTATGATGAAGGAACCGAAGAAAAGAAGAAAAATACTGACAAGCCGAAAGAGAAGTCTACAAAGGAGGAGCCTTCGAGATCGCATGATAAGGTGAAGATGAAGAAACCGTTGAAGTGTTGGATATGTGAGGAACCACATATGGTGAAGAATTTTCCTTCAAGACCAAAAGTGCCTCTGATAGCACAGTCTAATGTGAAAAAGAAAGAAGAAACTTATGTTGGAGTCATGCAGATTCTACGAGTTGCGGTGGCTATGGAAGCAGTCTCACGAAGAGATCCGGAAAGAAACAAGTTAGAGTATGTGGAGATGAAAGTTGATAGTGGTGTTTTACTCCCTGTGGTGGATAGTCCGGTAACTCACAACTTTATGAGCGAGGATACTGCGAGAAGAATTGCACTGAAGCTTGTACTGGTGTAGGCAAAAATGTAGGAAATGAATTATCCTCTAGATTCTATGATTGGTGTGGCTAAGAAAGTGGATGTGACACTTGGTGCATAGACAGGGAAGGTTGATTTCACTGTGGTGTGGATAGATGACTACGAAGTTGTACTGGGAATGGAGTTTATGAAGAAGTTTTAAGCTATGGTAGTTCCCCATATGAAGAAACTATACATTTACGACAGACGAGAGGATGTACTTATCGGTGTTCTGATCGTCGGAGCTACAAAGGCCACGTGTAAACTGACAGCGATGAATATGGATAATGAAAATCGAGATGAAGAGGTCTATAAGTGGTTGTCTATTATAGAGGAAAATATTATGGAACAATCACAAGTTATCCAGACATTGTCTGATAGTATCTTGGATCTATCAAGGAGGCTAGAGGTAGTGGAGGATGATGATGACGATGAGGATGTTAGACCGAATGTTCAAACGGAGGATCGAGAAGCATACTTGCAGAGATTATAAGTGCAGCATCCTGATAGGTGGATTGAGTTGATTAGTGAGGGAGATCCTTCAGCCTCTACTCCCTCCTTATCTTGTTAGACTATCATGGAGATGAGCCTCATTGTTAGCTGCTCATAGCAGTGAGTCTCCAACATTTTTGGAAGACATCTAGGAGTGAGATGACACAGATTGATAGGTAGCATGTAGTGGAGAGTCATGATGATGTAGGGGCATGATTTCTTATGGAAGCGATGTGTGGTTGGATTAGCTATCCAACTAATCACCAACATGTGGGGTACCAACACATGATTCCTTACAGAATTTGTCATATCTATGGCATGAGGCAGGTCGAGAGGTGCACACATTTGGATTATCCATACACACATTTGTGTGGTTTAACAATCTTTGTGATGGTGGTTGTCGGGATGCGGGAGAGTTGTCGAGGACGACAACCACTTAAAGCGGGGGATTATGTCAAGCCCATGAATTGCAGATGTGATGTGCGATGAGTTAGGTGGGCGCTCCCAGTTAAACGCGACGAGCTAGGTGGGCGCTCCCAGTTAAACGCGACGAGCCAGGTGAGTGACAAATCGGCGAGTGCAACGAGTCAACGAGCATGCACATTGGTAGCGATGTTTTGTTGCGATGATGGGATGAGTTAGAGTAGAGTGACGAGCTGGGGTGGTCAGTTAAAGGCGCCTAGGGCACGAGCACGATGAGCCAACAAAGGAGTCGAAAAGCTGAAAGTCTAGAATTTGGCTAAGTATGGAAAACTTCGTGAAGGAAAACTTATCGTGTGAGTTCGGCGTGTGGACTTGACGAGGTGATGGTGTGGGTGATCTGACGTGAAGGATAGGCAAGCCGATAGGTTATGTGGGTGAGTTGGCCAAATTGACAGGTCAGCCTAGGCAGGCCGACCCATGAACCATCCATGGTGGAGCGTATATATAGGCAAACGGTTGGATGGAGGAAGGAAATCATTCAAGTCTTGGAAGTTCAACATAGGCGAGCTCAAGGGTGAAGGGTGAGCTAGAAGGTTGGGTGCATAAGGTGAGTGGCAAGGTGCAAGTGGGAAACCTGACCAAAGCACTGAGCCGGGTGAATAGAACGCAGGTTTCTGCGAGCTACAGGTTGGGCAGGCGACCCACGAAGGGCGCACTGCATGACGGGCAAACTAGCAAGTTGGACGAGGGGTGGAAAACCTGTGGAGGGCGTGCTGCACGCTGGCAAGTTGGGCTGAATGGGCAGTCTATGGTTGGGAAGTTCTACGGTGTTGGTGGAACAGTTTTGCGATGTGGGTGTGACAAAATCGGCGGGCGAGTATGCGGTTAGAACTGTGGGCAGACAAGTTTGCGATAAGGCAGGGCAAGTGAGAGAGCTGTAGTCCGGTGGGCACACAGAGTTCGGGCGAGCATTGGGTGAGTGCTGAACAATGGTTGAGTTACAATGGGCGTCGAGTGGGCGACACGTCGTGGGCAGGCCTGAATGAATAGGCGAGTTCGACTGAATGATACAACGACAATTGAACTAGTTGGCATGACGAATGGTGCGAAGGGTGGCTTGGGGGTGGGCATCTCTGCCCGGTGAGTTGGGTGACACGACCAGGTGAAGGGTGGGCGCTCCATAACGACGGTTCGGGTAGGCTACACTGTGTAGGCCGAGTTGTGTATTTTGGAAGATTTTATGAGAAGGAAGTTGGGGTTCCTCTCCAAGGACACTTATTTTATATTTTGAAGAATTATCATTATTCTTGTGGGCATACTCATCTTCAGGGAGTTTCCCCTCCCATTAAATATTGTATCTGAAGTGCGTATGTGTAAAATGATAATGATGATGAAAGATGATTAATTGAATTTTTCCGATGTCTTATGAATGTTGATACTTAGAAAGTGAAAAATAAACTATGGAATGTTAGGCATATTCCAAACTTGAAATTGTTGTTGAAAAGAAATCGGGTGGTGGTGCTGCACCTCCTATGAGCGGTTGAAAGAATACCACTAGGATAGGGGCATGACAGATTTCTTTTGGCGCCGATGATAATAGCCATCATTGCCAATTTTTTTGGGTTCGCATTAGAAGCATAACATGTCTAAAGGGGTTAGAAACATCATGACACAATAAATGAAAACATGCTGATGCAAATTGTTTGGCCTTGTTGTGTTTCCAAATAAAACTCCAAACGATTTAATCGGATTTCAGAAATATGATTTCAAAATATTCATAAAAAATACAATTAAATATAACTATCCATACATTCATAAAATTAACATATTAATTATAAAAAAAACAACAAAATAAATATACATTTTAACAGATTTTCTTACTTATATTTTTATAAATAATAAAATGTTAATTTTATTTTAAATTATAAATAAATTAATAAATATAAAATAACCAACTCCTTCTAATAATTATAGAAGAAGACGAATAAGTACACTCTTTCCCTTTTTCAAACCTCCATTGCTCAACAAATAATTATAGAGTAGTATAATGAGGCCATAAATTGACTTCGGAAATAGTGGAAATTCTGGTATGATTTTTTGCCAAAATATTGTAGAAATTTTGGGAAATCTAAGTTACAGCTATCAAACTTCAATATTTTTGGTGCACAAGAGTTTTTTATGGGTGTTGAATCCATTTCCACCATCAAAAAACCAATTCAAACAATCCTATGATTAGATTTTTGGAAAAAAAAAATGGTCAAATTCTAATGAAAAATAACTTTCTGGGTGAATTTGTAGACAACACCATTAATTACAACCTTCCTCTTTTTCAAATGAACACTATATTGTTTTTTTTTTTATCTTGACTATAGATTGACTTTTTGTAATTCTTGCGCATAGGGTTAGAATTTAAAAATAAACTCTCTAATCGGTTTTCACACTTTCTGATCCGCTTTCAAAGAATAATTTTGATAGTTAAATAAATTTTTTTAACCATATTTGATGGTAAAATCACCTTGTGATGGGAAATTTGTCTATCAAAATCCATCCCTGCTTACTTATAGGAGAAAGAGGGAAAAAAACCAGCATCTAGATAAAATAAATAAAACCCTACATTAATAGTCGGTGTACTGTTTATCTTGAATTTATTTCGAATAACAGAAAGGGTTAAAAAAAAAAAATCATCCTTTCATCCTTCTTTTGTGTCTGCCCCGTCTCCACCACATCGAGACTTTGGGGGTCTCCATCCAAAATTACATCTCCTCTCATCCTTCTAATAACTACCGAAGCGATGAATAATTTGGGTATGCGTCATCTCCACCACACCTAGACTTTGAACTCTCCGTAAATAGCTACATGTGTGGCCTACCCTTCCTTTGCCTCCGTTCTGTCTCACACTAGAGACTTTGGGAATTTGGTCACTAATTACACCTCATCTCATCCCTCCAATAACCACAAAAGGGGAGGTATAACTACATATTTTGTTTTTTCTTATGCCCTTATAGAAGTGATTTCGGGGACAATAATTTAAGTATCATTTTTGTTGAAACTTGAATTTATAATTTATTATTATTATTATTATCAGAAGAAAAAAAATGAATTTTTCATTTATATTTGAAACATTTGCAAATTACATTGTCTAAATAAATTGCTTCATTCCCATATCCATTAGAGTGTTTGCCTACAACACTTGACAATAGACCAGGACTTACATTCTCCAATTGAAACATGACTAGGAACAGGGTACTTTGAAGACATGAATTCCCCGACAATTCTCATACATAGACCAGGACATTTTGATACACATACCATTCAGATTCCTCACGCATCAACTACAATACTATAACATTGCGACGAAACCCGCTTCTAGAAGATCGCCTTATTATCCTGTAGAAAGGGACAAAATATCCTCATTCCCAAAATCATATAGATGATAATCACTATGTAGCATAATTATGAAAAACATAGTGCATACTATTTGTGCTACAAAAATCCATGATCTGCTCTACTCAAACCTAGTGTCATGACCCATAACTATTCAAAATCGAACAAAAAAAAGCAGGATTCCCTCATATTTTCAGATGACCATCCCTCATGAGGGTGTCGTTGTAAAAATCATGGAAATGGATCATATCCACTGATGTCATGCATCCTTCTTTTGATAATATGTTTGCATTTGCGTTTTGTTCTCTACATATGTGGGGCACTGATACCCTATGAAAAGAAGAAAATTATGTGCTAATCCTTACCTTCCAGTGAGAAAGGGTTGGAGCCTACAGAGTATATTGTTGATTGGCCTAATTGATGATTGACTTAGAGTCTCCAAATAAGTCAATCTCATCGATATCCAACCACCTTGCACTATAGAATATGCCCCAAAAGGAAAGGAGCTCATCCTTAGTGTTGGTGACATATCCACTACACCATTTAAACTTATATAAGTCAACAAGCCTCGTAAATATTAGCAACCCACTTCTGTAGACCTCTGATGAGGCAACCCCATCAAAGAGCCTAACCAGAAATTTATGCCACATATTTTTCATAGTTATGCATCTTTTAGGATAATTATAAGACACCGTCCCTTTCTCTAAGAAGTAGGATGTGATCTTAATGGCAATATCTTGCTCTTCGGGATCCCTTTAGTAATCAATCAAAGTGTTTTGCACCCTCCAGATGCCCCATATAATATAAAAAGGGAGAGATTTGTATTCCTTGTTTTCTGTGAACCAGTTTGTGAGGTAAGATTCCATCGAAGACTGATCCCACATTGATGATAATTTAATATGATCAAGGACCTCCTTCCACAATTCAACAACAAATGATCACTTCAAGAATAGATGGCAAGTGTCCTCTGATTGATCCATGCATAAAGCACATCTACTCAATCCATAAAAACCCCTCTTTAGTAGGTTTGACCATGTAAGGGTTTTTTCATCTACCACCAATGAACAAAAACATGTTAGTTTTTGTGGTATATCCCATTTCCATGCTATCTTGAACGACCCAAACTCAAGATCTCTTAACTAGTCTTGTGTTAAGAAGGCGTAAATTCCATTTATAATAATCTTCCCATTAGACATGGGACCATTCCACGTAAGTTGATCCTTCACTTCAAAGATTGTAATCCTTGCCATCTTTAGCTAGATTGTGTATTCCTCCCATTCTCTCGCAAGTGCCCCAAAAAGGCCAATATCCCCTTCCTGTTTTCCAAGTGTTGTGCCATACCTCATGTCCCTTGTCCACATAGACATCTTCGAAATGTATAAAACCCCTGCTGCGAAGGGTATATAATAGTATAGGGGAAAGCATAATATGTCTAGGAAGACTGATGATGGCTACTAGACCAGTCTTTGCATGTGCACCATTGCCCACTATCCACTGCAGATTGCTTAGTAACCATGGACAAATTTTTAACATACTCCTCCAACTCAGCGAAGTTACCTATTGGGATGGGGCGCCTGCTCTAATTCATGATATCAGAGAATGGTACTTTAAATATTTACTTTTAATCAATTGGTGCCAAATATGAGCTATGTTGATAGCCCTCCAAAGGTTCTTTATTAAAAGTGGCCAAGTTAGAAATGCCCCAACCACCCAAAGATACTTGCCTAGAAATTTTCTCAAGAACTTCTTCTTATCCCCAACTCTAGCCCAAACAAAATTTTCCATAATAGAATTTAATCTTTGAAAAATGATGATAGGGAGACACACGATATGTATCCATTAAATAGTAATGCTCTGGAGCATAAATTTAATCATAAATAGTTCCCCCTAGAGAAAGCCATTTGTTTGACCGAGAAATTGACCTCCTTTGAAATTTTTGCACCAGCCATTCCTAGTCACTATTCACATATTGATTTGGTTTAATGAAAAAAACCAGTGATCTAAATCCATCATCCAATGGAAGTGACTTACCCCAAAAATGGCAAAAATCTCCCTGGCCAAAGATGATTCCAGGTCCAATGTTTAAAGAGCAGACTTCCTAGAATTCATAATCAAACCAGAAGCTTCCCCAAAATCTTGAAGAATGTGAAAAAAGGCTTTCAATTCCAAAATAGATCCCTTCCCTAGTAGAATAATATTTTCAACAAGCATTAAATGTGTTATAGACACATACCTAAACAGCTTACAATAAATGATATGTTGGGTGTGGAGCCTGATTATCTTTTGTATTCAAAGGTATCGGGACATAGTAAAACATTTGCTGCAGGGGGGTCCAAGGGGGGAAGTTGCGACCTTTTGGGAGCCCACCCCTCGTGGGGGGTTTTGCGGGCAATGCCCCTGAAGCTAAGAATAGATGTAAAATTGCCTTGTTAAAGTATAGTAATTTCTAGTCAATATGGGCCATTCATTAGGCGAACATCTGATGGTAGAAGTTATGTTTAATTTAGGGGTTTTTTCCCTAGAAGGCAACCCCTCACTATATATGAGGGAATTGTATTGCGTCTATGTACATATTGTTATGGACATTTTTGTGCCTCGCAGCATGGAGCATGAAATGTCGATAATTACAGGGATCCAAAGTCCCTAAACATGTTGTTCTTACCCCTAGAGGAACAAGGTCAGCAAACCACAGCACTTCAAATCAGTTCTCCACCTGAAAACGCTCAAAAACAAGGCAATTCTGGATCATGTCAACTGCTACACTGTCTACCTGCACTGAATGTCAACTGCTACACTGGCTACCTGCACTGAATGTCAACTGCTACACTGGCTACCTGCACTGAATGTCAACTCCAACACTAGCTACCTGCGCTGAACGTGTTTGGACAAGTGGCAGGCTCATTTCTCAAGGTGTCAATGCCCAGGAAGCTTCCAAAATGACACTTGGATCAGGGAATTCGCCCAGTGATGAGTAAGAGGTTCTTAAACTCCAAGTGGAAGCAAGGATCTCCAAGTGGACTCAAGAACTGAAGTATAACTGAAGTATAACTGAAGTGGGAGAGGACACTAGTCAGCTTGAAGCCAGCCTCAAGATGACTCATCCTTTCTCCAAATCTCCTATATATAGAGCTCTCTCATGAGGTCTAGGGAGGCTGGAATTTTGTGCAAAGCAAGGA
The DNA here is from genome assembly GCA_031772625.1 of Pinus tabuliformis. NCBI lineage: Eukaryota > Viridiplantae > Streptophyta > Pinopsida > Pinales > Pinaceae > Pinus > Pinus tabuliformis. The sequence goes on from CM062819.1 coordinate 595,645,485, forward strand.
AGTGCTGTTGGTTTACAGTTAGAGCTATTGGGTGATTGCTTTTATAGAGGAGAAGAGGAGATTTCTTGCTGCTGGGGAGGTGCTGCTGGATTGGAGCCATTTATGGTTGTAACCTTCTCAGAACCTTTTTCTTCTATCAATAAAGCTTTTGATGTTCTCCTATATACTTGTAATGCAATGATGTATTGTTTTTATCTGTATATTTGATTCATTCTAATCCATGCATCAGTTATGAGTACATGTTTCTTGTAGTTTCCCTCTCTTGTTTTTGCAGGATCTTTGTGTAGCTGGGCCGGCAAAGGGAGCAAGGAGCTGGGAACAAGAGGTAAAGAGAGAAGACAGGATCGACAAAAGCGAAAGACATTGGTTGGTCAATCTTTTCTTCCTTCTCTGTACTTTGATAAAGGAAAAATATCAAAGCTTTACTTTCAGTTGTTGCTAAGGAACTATCACCCTTAGAGTAGGGATAGGGTCATTCCGAGTCGGATACTTTTCCCCACAACAAACTGGCAACTCCACTGGGGACCTAGTATCTTGTTGGTTTATTGTGTTTCTTGCTATTCATCTCATAAACAAGGAGAGCACCAAATCGAACTGCAATTGAGTCCTTCAATTGCAAAGTAGAGGGCAGCTGCTCTGGCTCAGTTTCTGAGCAAGTTTATGATTTGAAGAGCTGATCCACAAGGACTCTTATGCTCTTTGTGATAGATTTTCATCCTCTTGATCATCCCTTAGCTTGTACTTGACCTATAGCTTTTTATTTCAGCAAAAACGGTGAATTTTTGAGCTTTTTATGACCCGGAAACCCTTGTAAACGCAACTCTCGTCTCTCAGTGCAGGCTGCCCAAAGGCAGTCTGCATTTCAGCGCAGGTACTCCCTTCGGGAACTGCGCTGAAAGACAGTTTGACAGACCAGAGCCTGCGCTGGACCAGTTAGCCAGTGTCTTGCTGAGGTTTCCTACTGAGTCTTGGCCCTGTTTTCACTGTTGTTTTGCTGCTGATTGCTTGTCATTTGTACTTATTGTAAACCAACTTTCCTTGACATTATTCCGCCTCAGTTGTGTGATGAAACTGTGATTTTTCTTTCAGTATTTCTTGTTTCAGTTACAATTTCCCATTGTGAAAAGCAAACCAGTATAGCTGTGGCCTCTTAGATCTTGAACTGTAAAAGTGTCGTCGTGATCTTAAGAGCTAGTTTTATTACTGTTCATGGCTGTTTGAGTTTGTTTGTTTTTCATTTTATGGTTTGAATTCATACATTTTTAGTGTCGAAACAAGTACCTGTAAGGCGTCTTTTGATTTTAGACAAAACTTGTTTGTTTATGCTTCAAATTGAATTCGAAAATTATACGACAGTTTCCTTTTGTCTACATCAACATTAAGGGAAAAGAAAAGAAATACATGCATCTTGCATTTGCATTTTTTGATAAGTTTGCGTGATTGATCTAGGGGAAAGTGCATTAGTTTGTGCTTTGTGCTCTGTGTGGAAAGATAATGTTTTTCTCTCCCCTCAGTAGTTAGGATTTTCAAAGCTAAAAAGATTGTAAAGCTTACTTATCATTTTAGCTGCATTTAGGAATTTGTACCAATACATCTCGTGGTGATCCTGAAAGACAAACTACTAAACAAGATCAACTTAAAATATATTGAATGAATCTAAAAACGCTTTGTAACATAACGCTCACAATAGAGGTCTAGGTAGAGACGTGTTCCGGCGTCGTTAAACGTAGTGACTGTCGATCTCTACGAAGGTGGGTGATTCCTCCTGAGAGTCGGTGGCACTAATACGGACTTGTGCTCCCACGTACCGTCGAGTATATATTGGGAGACCCCTATAGGCATATATCCTTTATCCTTAGGAAGCCGTGTCGACCGCCCTACTGATCGCAATGCAGTGAACACAGCATTCACGAAGATTGACCACACGTACCGTAAAACGTATTCCGTGGTTTTGCGAAAGGTTTGGCACACCCTCTGACTAGATCTCCAGAGCAGTTTCTTTTGGCCTTTTTCAAACTCTATAACTGAAAAAGTCCAACCGAGCATTTGTCACTTCGGGCTCGTTAATACATCGAAGGAGACTAGAGTCATCTTTAGCTTTTTCTCGACTCTTAAAAAATGAAAAAGCAAGTTGTGTCTAAAGCGTCGTTAATAAATTCATTTTAAGCGGAATAATCATCACCTTTCCCTCGTTGATCTTCGAAGTTAGTCTACCACAAGTGTAAGTTCTTGTAGAATCGCGAGAAAATCTCTTGGATAGACTAGATATGTCTGAACAACCGTCGACATCCAGGACTGTGTCATCCGACACAGCAGCGGCAGAGCCTCCTGCTGCTATCCCAACAATGTTCGATGGTATACCATCTGTCCCGGCAAGTTATCAACAACAAGCCGGAGTCCCATCAGGGACGATGACATGGTTAGTTCCTATTTCTTCATCCGGATTATCATCTGGTATTTCTTATGTTGAAACTCAACAAATCAATCCAACGTGTCTTCAAAGGCCAATCTGCCCTTTAAGTACTGGATTGCCACCATATGGAGGACAGTATGCCTTTTCATTGTTCCCCCCTGGAGAACAACCATATGGGAGTTTACAACAAAATTCAGGTCAAACTGGAAATACATCCAGCGGATGGGTACCAATACTGCCTCAACAACCAAGAGTTGCATATTCAATGCAACCAGTCCACCCTGTGTCGAATGTTGCCACTATACCTGGTATGGTGATTGCGTCGCAAGTACAAGTGCTGCCTACTGTATGTCAACCCCAAGTTTCTCAGGTTGCCATACAACAGCCTCTTGTCTCGACATCTCAATCGCAACCTCATGGCAGTGCCTCCTTATCTGGAGCGACTCAGGATCAAACAAGTACTGTGACTCCTCATCTTGGTCAATCATCTAGTATTGGGCATCAGCAAATGGTCCAACAACCAGAGCTGGTTCGAACTCAACAACCGCAATTCCAGCAATCATATCAAGGACCTGAGCAACAAGTCTTTGTAAGTAATGGGCAACCATACTTTGATGGTTATGCCCATCAACCTTGTCAAAGTTGCCAACATTATGCTGGTATGCAAAGACCCACTGCTCAGGCGATTCCATCTTATCCTGGATATGCTTCACCTAACCTGAATCAACAGTTGCCCTTTGTAGCAACTCTAGAATTACCAGATCTAAACCGGCTGACGAATGATCCAATTGCTTATGCCCCTTGGTGGCCAGCGATTCCGCATAAACTTCCATCAGACATTCCTAAATTTAATGGAAATCCAGGTGAAGACCCGTCAAATCATGTGATGACATTCCATCTATGGTGTTCATCAAACACCCTGAATGATGATTCGATAAGACTTCGCCTTTTTCAGAGGACGTTAACGGGTCCAGCGGCAAAATGGTACATTGAATTGCCTAGAGCTTTGTTCGACAACTTCAGTGACTTAGCTACAACCTTTTTAACCCATTTTCAATTACCGATAAGGTATGAAACGGGAACAAAACTCCTTACCAACTTCAAACAGACAACGGCCACTCATATATCTGATCATATACATGAATGGCGACGTCGTCGTAGGATGGTAAAAACATATGTTCCCGATCAGCTATTAGCTGAATGGTTTATAAAGTCATTACTTCCGGCCATAACGGAAGATGTGGCCAAGGGGGGAGTCGTAACAGAAGAGCAAGTTATAGCTCGTGCGCAATATCTAGACTTGGTTTATACTCAGTCTGGCACGCTCTACGACAAAATACCTGATGCCCCTAGACCGGAATTCTCAATTCCTCCTCCTCCTAAATCAAACAATGACTCTCACGCCGGCGAGAACGTGATTGGCAAGCACAAAATTTATAGTCAAAGTGCAAATGAAAAACTTCTTACCTCAGAAGTAAATGCCATGTCGACCGACAAGGGCAAACAACTGAAGCAACCAGGGGGCAAGAAGAAAAAGACAGGAAGAAAAAGGAAACCCCCGGCAGGGTGTCATATATGCGGTGAGGATCATTGGACGAAATATTGTCCACATATAGCTGAAGTTAAGAAACTCTTTAAGAGTTCAAAAACCCCAGCAGTATTGACTGATCCGTTTCCTAATCCAGGTCAAAATCTGGTTGCTAATCAAAATGCTTCAGGATCCCAAGTGCTTATGTTGTCTACCTCAAAGCAACAGAATAATGCTTTGACAAGGAATAAAGATTACAGGAATCCAAAGCTGTCGAACAACAAGGTTAATGAACGACCTAGTAGTTCAACAACAACTTTGACCGAAGTTGTGCCACCCATCGTTCCTGAGCCAATGATAAAGTCGCCAAAGGGAGTAGTACACAAATCGACATTTAATCCTCGTGCCAAAGAAGCACAAAATTATAATATAGTAAAGGACCTGGCCCAATCGCCGTCCACTATGTCGACACTTGAGGTACCACAAAATTAGCCCTCCCAAGAGCAAGCTTTATTATCAGCAAAAGGTGGGATTGGCCCAATGGATTCCAATCTTGTGGCCTTTGATCATAAAGGATATGACCCGCAATTACCAGCTCAACTAGCTTTCCTTATTCAAGTGAAAGCCCTCAACAAAACTGTTCATCGAACAATTATTGATGAGGGGGCATCTACATGTCTTATGTCGATGAGTTTCTGGAAAGATTTAGGCTCACCACCCTTGTCGAAATCGTCAACGACGTTAAAAGCATTTGATGGACGATCATACACTCCATACGGGATTTTGAGTAACTTGCAAGTAGAACTGGGGGGCAAAACAGTAGGAATTGATGTTGAAGTAATTGATGGAAACCTCGATTACAACATCCTACTTGGAAGACCATGGATCTATGCCATGGCCGCAGTTGTGTCGACCTACTTCAGGAAGATTGCATTCCCCTTCCAAGGAGGAATTACAATCGTCGACCAACAAACTTTTCTCCACAATAGTTCACAAGTTACAGGAAGCATTCCAATGATCCATGGAAGGAATCATTTGCTCCAAAATATCGGAGTAGGTCTCCTAAAATACCCTGCCTTAATGGGTACTTTCGCCCTACCGCCTCCAAGTAATCTGGCGGGAGTGGCCACGGTGGAAACCTACAAAATGAAATCTAATCCAATCTTCTGGTTGGATTCGGAAGATTCCTAAATATTTTGTCGACATGGATCATTCCCGAGGACGGTTCTTATCTTGTGTCAACCTCGTTAAAAAATGAAAACAAGGACCCGAGGACGGTTCTTATCTTGTGTCAACCTTGTTAAAAAATGAAACAATCCCCTCTTCAAATCTCAAAAGTGAACCTTCATTCCAATCACCAAGTTGAATGCAATGAAGCTTGGGGGGCATGCACCTCGATTTGAAGACATTATGCTGGGGGCATGCAAACTTAATCGAGCAGTTTTAGCACATGGTTCATGCTCGTTAAAAAATAAACGCAAGATCCGAGCAGTTTTAACGCGGTCTTCATGCTCGTTAAAAAATAAATAAAAGCAGTGAGCAATGTTCCCTCCAGAGTTTAAGCTCATTTTTATCTTAAAAAAAAAAGAACCTATCCCGGTAAATAACCTTTTGAGATCGTAAATCCATCAGCCATAAAAGCCTTGGTCGTGTTTGTGCACCGTCACCTCCACTTTTCATTTGGCCGATCATTCACCTCCATTTGTGTGTTTACCTCTTTTGAGAAATAGCTGCGAAGAGTGATTTCACCTAGCCATCCTTGTGACACTGTCGTGATTGGAGAATTCCAACCTGTACCTGGAATCAGCTGCTATCCCTGTTTATCACTCGTTCCTCAAAAGACGAGTCTTCTTTGAGCTCTTTTCATCTGACTCGTAAAATATGAAAAGTTTGCCGAGTTTTGGCCTTCCAGCTCGTTAAACGACCGGAAGAGCTATCCCTCCTCTAGATTTTAATCTTTTTTGGACCTGAGGGATTATTGCACAAAAAGATCGAGCGCTTGTCTTGTTCGACTCGTTAAAAGTACTGAACACTCATCCCTTCTGTATTGTTTTATACTTTTTCGGACTTAAGGGATTAGATGACGAAAAAGGAATTTTGGAGTTAACTTTCTGTACCTTTTCAGACTCTCTAAAAATGAAAAGGACCGAGTTTTCCTTGTCGTTAGACTCGTTAAAATGACTAAATAACGACAAACTTGTCTTTAGACGAGAACGAGTTTCCCTATCGCTAGGCTCGTTAAAACATAGTGATGGGCTTGCCCGAAGGGCAGGTTATAGAACAAGCATATGTTATCCTCCTCAAGCTTGACAAAAATAAAGAGGTACTGGTCAGAAATGACTGGGGAAAAATTGGGAGAACATCAAAGCTTAATGGTAGCAATTCGCTCTTGAACATGACACTTTTCCTCCGTACCACATCGGGTTGGGTTGTTTCATTCACCGGTCTCATCGCCATGGTCTTCTCCAAACCATCCACATTTTGGGGTAATGCTACCGATCCATCGCATCAGTGTCGTTATATGTTCAAGAGAGGTCATTCTGAAACTGTCAACCGTGTCCCATCCACTTCCATACATTATCCTTCATCCATTCATGATCGCCACCCTGAATCATATGTCACAGTTTGTTTTCACCTCCACTAAAATCATTAGCTCCGTTCCGTGTCATTGATGTGGGATTCATTAAGGCGCTCCTTTGACGGATCGCTTCTTGTCGACTTCAGCTCATTATCCAAGAAGTTGATCTAGGAACAACCCCATCAGTACTTTGAAGCTTGCATGCCTCAATGGCAAGTTTCTCACTTCCAGTGACAGGTATACATCAATGACCTTCGACCAGAAGATTTTGCGTGGCGTTCAACGCCAAGTCCTTTATTCACGCCACGTGAATTGTACTACAGTACCTTGAGGGTCATTATCATTATCGGTGATTCCTCTCGCGCTTGTTAACGGTTTTCATCATTGACCGGTAATCAAGCGATGTCTTTCCATGTTCGACTTCAGTGCAATTCTCACATGGATCGACTTGTACTTAGAGTGAAGATCGAGCGAGTTTGAAGACCCCAGATCTAGTTTCATCCATCCGGGCTGCGATACATATTCAAGAAATATAAAAACATTTGTCATGTACATCATTGCAGCAGATGATCATCCTACTCAAAGGATGATAATTTCAGCAGAGAATTATCAGTCTACCATCAGACGATCGTCTGTTCTATGTACCAAAATGTATTTATAAAGCTGAGCATGGGAATGCCCGCCTCAGCTAGATCATGAAAACAGAATGAAAAATAATGTATTGTATTGTATTGTATTACAGGGCACCTCTCAGCACTTGAATGAACTTCGGACCCTCTGGATAAAGCATTTCACCCGATAAACGGCCTCATACTTTAGGGGGCAACTGTTATGGACATTTTTGTGCCTCGCAGCATGGAGCATGAAATGTCGATAATTACAGGGATCCAAAGTCCCTAAACATGTTGTTCTTACCCCTAGAGGAACAAGGTCAGCAAACCACAGCACTTCAAATCAGTTCTCCACCTGAAAACGCTCAAAAACAAGGCAATTCTGGATCATGTCAACTGCTACACTGGCTACCTGCACTGAATGTCAACTGCTACACTGGATACCTACACTGAATGTCAACTGCTACACTGGCTACCTGCGCTGAATGTCAACTCCAACACTAGCTACCTGCGCTGAACGTGTTTGGACAAGTGGCAGGCTCATTTCTCAAGGTGTCAATGCCCAGGAAGCTTCCAAAATGACACTTGGATCAGGGAATTCGCCCAGTGATGAGTAAGAGGTTCTTAAACTCCAAGTGGAAGCAAGGATCTCCAAGTGGACTCAAGAACTGAAGTATAACTGAAGTGGGAGAGGACACTAGTCAGCTTGAAGCCAGCCTCAAGATGACTCATCCTTTCTCCAAATCTCCTATATATAGAGCTCTCTCATGAGGTCTAGGGAGGCTGGAATTTTGTGCAAAGCAAGGAAGTACTGTTGGTTTACAGTTAGAGCTATTGGGTGATTGCTTTTATAGAGGAGAAGAGGAGATTTCTTGCTGCTGGGGAGGTGCTGCTGGATTGGAGCCATTTATGGTTGTAACCTTCTCAGAACCTTTTTCTTCTATCAATAAAGCTTTTGATGTTCTCCTATATACTTGTAATGCAATGATGTATTGTTTTTATCTGTATATTTGATTCATTCTAATCCATGCATCAGTTATGAGTACATGTTTCTTGTAGTTTCTCTCTCTTGTTTTTGCAGGATCTTTGTGTAGCTGGGCCGGCAAAGGGAGCAAGGAGCTGGGAACAAGAGGCAAAGAGAGAAGACAGGATCGACAAAAGCGAAATACATCGGTTGGTCAATCTTTTCTTCCTTCTCTGTACTTTCATAAAGGAAAAATATCAAAGCTTTACTTTCAGTTGTTGCTAAGGAACTATCACCCTTAGAGTAGGGATAGGGCCATTCCGAGTCGGATACTTTTCCCCACAACACATATGTATTCTGAGTGAGGAAGAGGGAGGAGATTGAGAGCGAAAAGGGAGTTACAACGTATCTGCTGTAGGTTGTATCTCTTTAGTTTGCTGGTTAATATAATAAAAGAAGGACTGGCTGTTTCTCCATGGACGTAGCCCAAACTGGGTGAACCACGTATATATGTGTCTCTCTTGTTTTATGCATTTTCTATGTTTATATTTCTGCAATATTTTATGTGTTCCATTACTCTGTAATATATAATTTTCTAACAACTAGTATCAGAGTTGAAGGTCTATTTGGCTAATAAACTCGCAGGAGAGAAGGGTTCCTGGTTCGAGTGGGAGCAATGGTGGAAGATGGTAGGTTTAGGGTCAAAACAATTCAACAACCAAAACTACCGTCTGTGGAAGATGCATATGGAAGATTATCTGTATCAGAGAGATCTATACCTACCATTGAGTGGAAATACAAAGAAGTCAACGAGTATGATAGACACAGAATGCGATATTCTTGATAGAAAGGCACTTGGAACAATACAGATGTGCCTAGCGGCGTTGAAAGCGTTTAATATTTCAAAGGAAATGACAACAGAGGGTTTAATGTCGACATTGGCCAAACTATATGAAAAACCCTCAGCCTCAAATAAGGTATTTCTTATGGAGCGTTTATTTAATATGAAGATGTCAGAAGGTGGATCTATTGCAGACCATTTAAATGATTTTAATACAGTTACAAGTTAGTTAAGTTCTGTAGGGGTAAATTTTGATGATGAAGTTAGGGCTCTCTTGTTTCTAAGCTCATTGCTAGAAAGCTGGAATGGTTTAGTTATGGCCATTAGTAACTCCGTCTCTAGATCTAGTACTTTAAAGTTTGATGATGTTGTCGGTGCAATCCTTAGCGAGGAAATGTGACGGAAAAGCTTCGGTGAGACATCAGGTAATTCTTTGACTGCAGAGACTAGGGGGAGAAAAAGGGAAAGAGGAAAGAGCCCAGGATATCACAGTAAGTCAAGAAAAGGCAGATCCAAGTCTAGATCGAGGATAGTGTGCTGGAAATGTGGGAAGAAAGGACACCTAAAGAAAGACTGCAAGTCTCAAAAGGGAAAAGAAGGAGACACGCAACAAGAAACTAATCATGAAGCGAATGTAACATGTGATGTGTTGCAAGATGCTTTGATTCTTTCATTGTAAAATATTATTGATGCCTGGGTGGTAGATTCAGGGGCCTCATTCCATGCCACACCTGATAGGAAACATTTTCATGATTATGTTCAAGGAGATTTTGGACAGGTTCGATTGGCTAATGACAAACCTTGTAAAATCATTGGAATGGGTACAGTTTTCATAAGACAACAAAATGGAAATCAGTGGCTATTGAAGGAGGTAAGGCATGTTCTAGATCTAAAGAAAAATCTAATTTCAACAGGGCAGTTGGGAGGTGAAGGTTGCGTAACTAATTTCATAGATAAAACCTAGAAGGTCACTAAAGGATCCCTGGTAATAGCGAAAGGAGGAAAGGTTGGTACACTGTATTTATGCAATGGTATTTCTAATTCTGTTAATTCTTTAACCTCTAGAGGAGAAGATATGACATTGTGGCATCACAGGCTCGGGCACATGAGTGAGAAGGGGATGCAGATTCTTCACTCAAGAAATTTGTTTCCAGGTTTGAAGCATGTTGATTTAAAATTCTGTGAGAATTGTGTTTATGGAAAACAGAAGAGAGTTAGATTCCTTAGAGTTGGGAAAGAAAAGAAGAGTGAAAAATTAGAGCTTCTGCATACAGATGTATGGGGACCTGCTCAGGTATCATCTCTTGGTGGCTCTCGTTATTATGTTACTTTTATTGATGATGGAACCAGAAAAACATGGATTTATTGTATTCGAAATAAATCTGATGTATTTGATACTTTCAAGAAATGGAAAGCTTTGGTTGAAAATGAGACAAGAAAAAGGCTAAAGTGTCTCAGATCATACAATGGAGGTGAATATTGCAACAAAGAGTTTGATAGGTACTATTTTGAGAATGAAATTCGTGGAGAGAAGACAGTTCCAGGAATACCACAAGAAAATGGTGTGTTAGAAAGGATGAACAGGACAATCATGGAGTGTGCAAGGTGCAAGAGATTACATGTAGGATTTCCTTTACAATTTTGGGCAGATGTTGTAGATACTGTTGTTTATCTAATAAACAGAGGTCCTTCAAGTTCTTGGATGGTGGTATTCCAGAGGAGGCATGGACAGGTAAAAAGGTAAACTACTCCTTTTTAAATACTTTTGGTTGTGAAGCCTTTGTCCACATTAATAAAGAAAATAGAACAAAGCTTGAGGCGAAATCAAAGAAATGTACCTTTATTGGATATGGTGTTAATGATTTTGGTTATTGTTTATATGATTATTAAAATCACAAAATCATTACCAGCAGAGATGTAATATTCAATGAGAAGGTCTTGTATAAGAATCAGTTGCAGGAAAAGAAACAAGAAAAAGAAAACAGAGAGTACAGAGTGCTTGATGATATCACAAGAAAAGTGATGGTGCCTAAAAATCATAATGATCAATAGCCAGAACAACAACCACAACAACAACAAGCACGTCAAACACCTGAAAGTGTTGTTAGAAGATCTACGAGGATAAGTAGACCCCCTAAATGATACTCTCCTTCATTATATTATGTATTGTTGACTGATTCTGGTGAACCAGAATGTTATGAAGAAGCAGTGCAGGTAGAAACCAGGATGAAGTGGGAGCAAGCCATGAAAGAAGAGATGGACTCCTTAGCACATAACTAGACTTGGGACTTAGTCAGGTTGCTTGCAAGTAAAAGAGCATTACAGAATAAATGGGTTTACAAGTTGAAGGAAGAATATGGAGGTAGGAAAAGGTATAAAGCTAGACTTGTGGTGAAAGGGTTTGCATAGAAAAAGGGTAAATACTTTGATGAAATATTTTCTCCTGTTGTTAAAATGACTTCAATCAAAACTATTTTAAGTCTAGTAGCAGTTGAATATTTGCATCTTCAGCAGTTAGATGTAAAGAAAGCCTTTCTCCATGGGGATTTGGAGGAAGAGATATATATGCAGTAGCCACAACGATGTGAGGTAAAAGGGAAGGATAAACTAGTGTGCAGGTTGAAGAAGAGCTTGTATGGCTTAAAATAGGCTCCAAGGCAGTGGTATCTAAAATTTGACAGGTTTATGTTTGAACAAGGTTATACTAGATGTCACTCTAATCATTGTGTTTATCTGAAAAGGCAAAATGATGGCAGCTATATTATATTGTTATTGTATGTATATGACATGCTTGTTGCAGGTTATAACATGCAGGAAATAAATGTGCTCAAAAGGAAATTGGCAAACTCATTTGCAATGAAGGATTTGGGTGCTGCAAAACAAATCCTTGGTATGAGAATAACTAGAGATAGAAAGAATCGCAAATTAACATTGTCTCAAAGAGAGTACATAGAAAAGGTGTTCAGAAGGTTTAATATGCAGAATGCAAAACCAGTTAGTATACGTTTGGTTAGCCATTTCAAATTAAGTATGGAGGAGTGTCCCAAGGCTCAGGAATAAATGGCTCATATGTCTAAAGTTCCATATGCATCAGCAGTTGGAAGCCTAATGTATGCAATGGTCTACACAAGGCCTGATATTGCACATGTAGTGGGAGTTGTAAGTAGGTACATGAAAAATCTAGGAAAAGAACATTGGATGGAAGTGAAGTGGATTCTCAGGTATTTGAGAGGTACCACAAATCAAGAATTATGCTTTGGTGGTTCAAACATTGCTCTACAGGGATATGTTGATGTAGATATGGTGGGTGATAGAGATAATAGGAGGAGCACAACAGGGTATGTGTTTACTGTAGGTGGAACATCTGTCAGTTGGGTCTCAAAACTAAAAAGTGTTATTGCACTCTCAACAACAAAAATAGAGTATGTTGCTGCTATAGAGGCTAGTAAAGAAATGATTTGGTTACAAAGGTTTCTGGATGAATTGGGTAAGAAGAAAGAGTTGGGCAAGTTATACAGTGACAGCCAGAGTGCCATACATCTTGCAAAGAACTCTTCATTTCATTCCAAGACTAAGCATATATAGCTCAATTACCATTTCAAACGGTCAACGTTGGAAGTTGGACAGTTGAAGCTAGAAAAGATACACACTAGCTAGAATCCTGCAGATATGTTAACAAAAGTTGTAACCAGGGAGAAACTGATAATCTGCTCAGTTTCAATTGGTCTTCAAGTATGATGAAGAAGATGAGAAATAACCAAGTCCAAAGTGGAGTCATTTTCTAGCAAATGAAGCAACGATGGAGTTGCTATAATTAATCTCCAAGTGGGAGATTGTTGGGTGTGGAGCCTGATTATCTTCTATATTCAAAGGTATCGTTGCATTGGACCCAAGTTCGAAATGGGACGGCAACGCCACCCGTAAAATATTCGCTGCAAGGGGGGCCCACGGGGGTGGCTGCGACCTTTTGGGAGCCCCCCCCTGGCTAGGGTTTTCGAGGGAAGTGCCCCCAAAGCTAAGAATAGATGTAAAATTTCCTTGTAAAAGTATAGTAATTTCTAGTCAATCTAGGTCATTCGTTAGGTGAAGATCTGACAGTAGAAGTTATGTTTAATTTAGGGTTTTTTGCCCTAGAAGGCAACCCCTCGCTATATATGAGGGAATTGTATTGCGTCTATGTACATCTGTATTTTGAGTGTGGAAGAGAGAGGAGATTGACAGCGAAGAGGGAGTTATAACGGATCTGTTGTAGGTTGTATCTCTTCAGTTTGCTAGATAATATAATAAAAGAAGGACTGGCTATTTCTTCGTGGATGTAGCCCAAACTGGGTGAACCACTTATATCTGTGTCTCTCTTGTTTTATGTGTTTCTGTGTTTATATTTCTGCAATATTTTATGTGTTCCATTACTCTGTAATATATAATTTTCTAACATGATAATACTCCTTGACCTAGCATCCCACTTTCTCGTACATACCATCAATCACAATAAAAAATAATAATGGTGACAATGCACACCCATTTCTCAACCATCTGGACGCCTTGAAAAACTTAGTCGAAATTCAATTTATAATAATCGCCAGATATGTCGATGTAACATAAGCCATAATCCATCTTACCACCTTTGTCCCAAACCCAATTTTGTGTGGTATCAGCTTAAGGAGCTCCCAGTCCACATTGTATATCTATATATAATTGAAAATTAGTAAAATATTTATATAATTTATTTATTTTGAAAGTCAATTGAGTTTGGTTAGGGTGGTTAGTCAGAATAGTCATTATTCTCCCTACCTAGGTTCAAGTCTTGTAATTTGACATGTTGACACTATAGAGTAACTATGTTTCCCTCCTAAGTGAGTCTATATTGAATGCCAAAAGTTTTATAACCCAAATGGGTTAGCTCAAGTGGTCTAGACCCAAGAAGTGAAGTGTACATTCATGTAGTGTACACATTGTTCCCTTACTTGAGACTTGACGATCAAAGCTTGAATTATTTTTCGGAACATCATTGTCTTCACCTTAGTAGTTCAAGTTTATCACCAATAAATTAGGCTATGATTATAAGATTGGATATAACAAGGTCATGTGCAATGTGGCACTTGATTCCTTTTCAAAAAATATAGGGAGGAATGGTTGCAATTTTCCTTGTCCTTACTAATGCCACATTTGATTATATAGATCCACTAGGAATGGCTAGATATTTCTAAGTTTATTCAATTCATCTAATAACTATAGGAGACCCTAAACCTTCCTACAAGATATATTTAGCAACATGACACCTTAAGATATCAAGGGGGAATTTTGATATAGGACTCTAATTTAAAACAATAAGTGCTAAAAAAATTCCATTCATATACCATCACATGTTACTCTGGACTTCAAAAAACATATGAGAAAGTTAGTGCTCTTTCTTTTTGGATGACATGAAGAACTAACAAGGATGAAACAATGAAGATCCCTTGGACATTCCAAACTTTACAAATCTTGGTAGCCAAATGACTTGACACTTGTAGAAACTTTATAGTTGTACACCATCAAAAAAGAAATGAATACATCATCATTTTGGTTATTTAACACCTTTTCGAATATGCCCCCAACATTTATTTAAGCTATCCACCATTGCATAAGTCTTCACGAATAATATTTTTTGATTACATAACATCCTTGATTCCAATATGATGGATCATGATCTACCTTCACAAAAAAATCCGATAAGAGTTATTTGAATTATTGGGAACCTAATTGAAAGAGAACAATTTATCACCACCAAATATATGGCTAGATAAAGGTGGTCAGTAAGTGCCTAGAGGATTCTTTGAGATTGTTTTTGTTGAATTGACTAGGCCAATGGTTTCATTGCCTTTGTCTTGGAAATGGTGGTACAATAGTAGTTATTATGGTGCTACTAAATTGTCACCCAATGACTTAGTTATTGTGGAGAAATCCTGTCATTTTTAGTCGCATACTTACAAGGAACATGTGAGGTTTAAAAAGTGAAATATATCGTTCTTATTCCTAGAGTTGAAATTCCCCTAACACTTAAAGGATAATTGGTATTTTCTTAAAATAGAGTGAAGGAACATTAATATCATAACATTCAAGAGTGCTACTTTGAAGAGGTGGTTAATGTTCTTGTATGACTCCAACAAT
Source organism: Pinus tabuliformis (assembly GCA_031772625.1). NCBI lineage: Eukaryota > Viridiplantae > Streptophyta > Pinopsida > Pinales > Pinaceae > Pinus > Pinus tabuliformis. The sequence goes on from CM062819.1 coordinate 595,660,570, forward strand.
ATACGTAGGCATCTCCAAACAAAAAGAGCTATTAGAAGTCAATGGCCAAGTTCTATGGCCCCACTCAAATACTCTACTACATTGGATAAGTTGCCTCCATATTTCCCCTCCCAACAAATGCCAAGTGTTGGCTCTCCAAAATGTTTTCTTTTTCACACTATTTTGCTTTCGTTTTTATGATATTATGTGGCTCCGTAACCCCACATTAGGACCATTTTCATGATTATACATGGGTTTAGCCTTATTATTTTCCAAAGAATTTATTTTAGTATTTTGAGTGAATTTATGATTAAATATTAAAAAAAATACATGGTTTCACTTATATCTAAAAGTTGGATAAATTTTGTGATGTTTGTAGGCATATTTGAAGAATCCAACAAATTCATATTTGACCACTTAGCCTCAAATTTGAATTTCCTCTTCAAACTCTTAAAGATTCGAGGAAGATTTGAAGATGCTTATTCAAGCTCGTCCAATGGAGAATAGTTATAGAAGTTTTAAAAAGATATCCTATCAAAGTTATTAAGAGATATGTGAGAGGATTTGTAGAGATAATGATCTCCTAATTTTAGCAAATTTGTTGTACCTACTTGAGAGAAAAGTGGATATGAATTTAATATTTTGTTATCCTCTTCTCAAAGCAATTCATGTATAAATAGGAGTGCTTTCTCCATTGACAGAGGAGGAAGGGAGAAGAAACTTAGAATTTGGAATCATAATACTTGAAGAAATACCTTTGTAGTTATGTTGTTCCAAGATTATTTCACTTAATATATGTTATTGTTCTAATTTTCAACTTCTGGTGTGTTTGTTGAGCATTAGAGGGACCCCTTTTCCAAGCATATACAATCATTCCTTTCTTGTTTATAACTGTAAATTTTAATTACTTTCATAGACTAGATTTTAATCACTTTTGTAGATTAAATTTACATGCTTTCCTAGAATAAGTTTATATGCTTTCATAGAAATAGATTTCAAATGTTTTCTAGATTATATTAACAAGCTTTCATAGATTAAATTTATCACTTTTCTAGATTAAATATTTCCATGCTTTGTCCTAGAGGGGGCAGCTCAATTGATGATCGAAGTAATGTGAGTCCTAAGAAAACTAAGAGATCCAAGGTTCAAATCTCGTCAGTTGTGACCTAGTTTAGGAAGAGGAGGATAGGTCATAGACCTGAAGAGGTTTACTAGTATCTAGATGTCAATCAAACTGTTGGGTTCCTTTGGGATAAATAAAATAAAATTCATTCTTTCATAGATTCTATTTACATCATTTCATAGATTAGATTTACCTTCTTTCATAATTAAATTTCCAAATATTTCCTATGTTAGATTTCCATTTCTTTCCTAGATTAAAATCTCCTTTCATGTCTATTTACTTCCTTTCATAGAATAATATTTCCTTTCATATCAATTTACTCGCTTTCATAGAATATAATTTCATTTCATATCAATTTATATTTGATAGAATTAGAAACGGAATCCTTACATATATTTTTATCATGCTTTTAGTAAGTTTACAAACTCAGATTGATAATTAAATGTAATGAAATTCTAATGCAACTAAATTGATCGACACCAAGATCTATCAAGTATTTTATTTGTCATGTTTGAATAAAATGGTAGGTTGAATTATTGCATTAAGAATTTATCCTTCCCAAAATTGATAAAGAGGGTTATGTTTGGTTATAGATGGAGTCAGTACTACATAAACAAGAGTGTCAGCTATGCCAAAAAATTATCTAGCAATTCGTGATAAAATTGAAGATATGTATGTAAAATATGGCTCTAGAGAACCAATGGATGTTTTATATAAATTTACACACCTCTAACATGAAGTAAAATAGTCTTTGGAGGGGGGACAGTATGCTATGTTGCTACCTTAACCTCCCCACATATTGGTACTTAGGAGTCAACTAATTAATGTACAAGGTGATCCTCTTTGAATAAGGTCCATTAGGTGGTTGGCATATGCTTAATTAATGTAAAAGGTTCATCATTATGTAGTAATGTTCACTAGGTAGTTGATACTCATTAATCTTAAGACTAAGTCTATTGTTGAGGGTTTGGGTAGTGAGAAATTATTTATAAAGTGAAGAAATTATAGAATTTTTTCTAAGTTATTATCATTCTATTGGATCTTTTCTCATTTGGAGGTTGCCCGCTTGAATGGGCCCTTTAATATTTCTCTCTTTTGGATGATCAATATCATTTCCACTTTGTATAGTTTGACCCAAGTCAATGCACAAAGTGCAGCCAACAAACTCCATTAGATATTGGCCCTTTTGGCATCACTTGTAAAACAAGTGAAGTCTCACCTAAGACACTTATGGGGACCTCATGAACTAGGGTGGTTGCATTGACGAATGGAATTGGAATCGAATGTGTTCAAACCTATTATGATACTCAACTCATAATTCATATGCTAAACCCGGTTGTAAATACCCTAAACATACATTAAAGCATTAGCAAGCAAAATAAATTTTTAAAGAGGGGTGCCTTAATTATCCATAGTTTTGTGTCATTCTCAACTTGAATAAAACATAGCTAACACATCATGCAAGAATCTCATAAGACATAGGAAATGGGACACAACAACCTTCAACCATTTCCTATTACAGTTAAAAAGGGGCTTTGAGCTCAAGATTATAACATTATAGTGTCACTCCCTCTCGGCTCATCAACCTAATCATCACTACATTACATTATTATGACAACAACAACAACAACAAAGTAACATAAAGTCTACCAAGAACCAATAATAGATAAAACAAGATCCAACTTGAATCCTTTTTGTTCCTATCTATTTATACATAATCATGTAGTCCCAAGCCAACTTTGATACCATGGGAAATACCAGGGAAAATAATTACCATGGGCAGATAAACTACTATTGCTAATCTAAACCCAACCAAAACTAGTTTGAAGATGCATGAAAACTTAACTACTCTGGCTTGACCACCTCACATACCACTTTTTTCCATGTGTTTCTCCTCCCTATGCCAATTCTACACACTACTCCTTCTGCGACAAATTCTGTGTGTTGATCTTTATGTGCTATTTCTACTCTACATTTATGCACACAACTCCAAAAATGTCTCAAAACTTCAATGTTTCTTCAATTATTCTTCCCAAAACTCGCCCCAATAAATAGATATATTAATATTCGAAATTTTGAATAGTCTTGTTCTTCCTTTTCTACTTGCAATAATTTTAATTTCTTCTAATATTGATCTTAATTCTTAGTTTAAAAAAAAATATAACTACATTTCAGTTTGTCTCTTAGATCCCTCCTTCCCTATTCAATTTTAGGCCCAATAGGTTAAGTTGTAATAGGATCAATTATATCTCTCTTACATTACTTGTAGACCTATTGTAATCTTTTGAGATCACATAGGATACAGTTCATGTTGTGGTAGTGTGGTGAACCATGGCTATTTTATTAAGGATTCCTAGAATTCTTAAGAGAGGTGAAGACAGAGATGGGGAACTTTCTAACATCTTGTACTACTTTCCACAAATGGCCCTAACTTCTAATAACACTTGCATTAAATAAAGGGTAGTTTTTTTTATCCCACATGTAGGTGTTATTATCATCATTATATATTTCTTTAGAGTGTAATTAGGAGATGTCAACATAGGCAATGAGGGATGTTGAGGTTCCTTCTAATTTCCCTCATGAGGAGATAATTGACATTGGGAAGGTCAACCATCTTGATATTTTTACACCTCTTGGTATTGACTCAAAGGTAAAGGAGTTGATCAAAAGGTAACATTGATTAGCGACTCAATAGTGATTAACCAAGAAATTCTCCTCTAAACTTCCCCTATAAATCTAAAGCTAGTTATAATTTACAAATGATGTATGTTAGTGGGGCTAGATTGATTAGTGACTCAATAGTGATTAACCAAGAAATTCTCCTCTAAACCTCACCTATAAATCTAGAGCTAGTCATAATTTACAAATGATGTATGTTAGTGGGGCTAGATTGCAGCCAAATTAACTTCTTCCATACCCTTTACAACCTAAAATTTGAAGGAAACCAATAGAAAAAATTGAAGGTGAAAAAAAAAGGTTGTTTAAGAGTAAAAATAGGCTTAAGAGACTACTAGGTACTCAATACCAGTAGGTATAAAAATATCAAGATGGGTGACCTTTGGATAGTTCATGCTAGAGACTTTAATTCCCACAAAAGCTAAATCTAGAGCTAGTCATAATTTACAAATGATGTATGTTAGTGGGGCTAGATTGCAGCTAAATTAACTTCTTCCATACCCTTTACAACCTAAAATTTGAAGGAAACCAATAGAAAAAATTGAAGGTGAAAAAAAAAGGTTGTTTAAGAGTAAAAATAGGCTTAAGAGACTACTAGGTACTCAATACCAGTAGGTATAAAAATATCAAGATGGGTGACCTTTGGATAGTTCATGCTAGAGACTTTAATTCCCACAAAAGCTATTATATTTGGCTCAACTTTATATATTTCACATGTAACCCGAACAAACATAATGAGATTTAATCTCTTGAGGCCTCTTGAACTTTCATATAAGAGAATTGACCCATTATACTAACCATTGGTGCTCCCTAAAATTAATACAACCCCCAAACCTCACAACCTTATAGAATCACTAAATTAATAAAGATATCAAAAATATAAAAAAAAAAATGAAAAAAATAGTGTACGAAGAGAGAACCTTCAAGTTTATATTCCATAAATAAAAACATGTCTTCTTATATTTATTAAAGAGAAAAAGAAAGATACTTGGTAATTTTTCTCCATTAATTTAGTATTAATAATAAAATTGTTTAATATAATTTATTTACATTAAAAAAATTTCAAACCATAAAATTAACATAAATATTAATTACACTAGTAGTATTTTTGAAAATACAATAAACTTATCTTTAAATTTAATAAATTTACCTGCTGAAATAACTTGATGAAATAATTGGAATTTAATATTATATTTTACAATATTGAACTTCAATCATGTCATCATGCACCATGTTTTACGTGTTACCATCTTCTACTTGTCTAAGGAAATCATTTAATACGTGAATGATTTTAGTGCTTTTTATCTTCTCCATATATATTAAAATGGTATTGTACATTCATATCTCTACGTATCTAATAAAATGATATTGTACATCCATACGATTAATACGGTTGGACACACTTAAATTATTTTCATAAAATCATAATCATCATAAAACATTAATTATTATGTTAATTTTCTAGGGTGTCAACTTTCAAATATTGTTATCAAATTATATTTTTATACAATATTACATTTTATATTTTTATACAATATTACATTTGCATGAATACATTTGAATATGCTAAAGATAAACATCACAAATCTATCTGAATATACTAAACATTAGCTAATATTTTTAATATAAATAAATAAATAAATATTGATTGACTTATATTCCCTTCATGTAAATTATTTTGAAGCAACAAATGTTAAATTTAAGTAAACTAGAAATAATAGTATACCAACTAAATTCCTTATCTACCCAAATATCAAAATCCTCAGGATACAAGAGACTTTTAACATTATTTAACTTATATGCAAAATACCATGTTATATTATGTTTTTTAATTATACAAAATTTTGGTAAATAAAAATTATATTTTTCCAAATATAATTATTTTTATATATTTACTTTATTTTGTAGGTTAGGTATATATTTAAAATAAAAATATTAATTTTTTTAAAATACCTAATAACATTAACTTGAGCCAAATTTACATAGTTATTTAAAATGTATTATTTTTTATTAATATATTATCAACTTTAGATTTTTAATTAATATAAAATATTAATTTCTTTATTTTATTTCATAATATATTAATTAAAGATAAAATAATTAATTATATATATCTATAAATATAAATAATGCGTTGTAATATGTCACACTCCCATACTAAAGTAATTTTTTCTTTTTTTGATGGTTTACGGTATTAATTACCTTACGATGACTCTACATATTCTCCACATTAATATTCTTGTAAATACATTACTGCAGCGTGATTTTAAGTTTTACCTCTACGCATATATGGTTACACATATACTTGTACACACTTATTGATAACATATATTTCATTTGCATAATGGTTATAATGCATTATATTCACTTTCATTATACATATATCACCTTAAAGGATTCGCTGCTATATATATTCGTGGACCAGTTACTCATAGACATATTCTAAAATTGAACACGGAACATATACAATGCACAGTTTGCGATAGCGTATTAATGGCAACATCTATAATACTCTGATTTCCATATCCCGAAATCTCTGCGTTTATGATACTTGTCCGGCCTCGGCATCGGAAACCAGTTGTCAATACCAGCGTTGTCCATCTGGATGGATAGACGGTTCGATGGCATGCGGCCATGTGCGCCCGGTGCTCCAAGCGTCTACGGCCTGACACCTCGGGCATTGCTGTTTTTGCGCCTGAAGGTTCCCGAGACCCACCGGCTATCGAACGGCGATAAGGGCACATTGCGGATCGATGGTTAGGAATGCGCCACGAAACGGTAAAAGGGAAAAAGATATTTAATAACAGGTCTCTCCTTCTGTCGGGTTCTAGTTTTCATTTTTGTATGAGTTTGCATCGTTATCACACTGTAACATTTTGTTTGTTTCGCCATTCTTTCAGCTGCCGTCAATACCACGCTTCGGTTCAGGTATGCGGCTATGGTGTTCAGTTGGTCTTTTTCTCACGCTTACAGTTACCGGTTACATCGCTTAGGCGATTCCATTCTGGTTAACGCCGGTATTAGTTCCCCCTTTTTATTTTATTACAGTCCTTCAATGATTTACACAGATTCTCAATTTACTAATTGGTTGATGGTTTCAGGTAGATGGCTCATCGCTGATCCATTGAAGGCAAGGAACTTCTTTACTCTGCCGGCAGCCCATTACCAGGTAAGTTTAAATACTGCCGCGACTTCCTATATTCAACTCATCCGAAGCAATGGCTGAACCTTTACTCCCTTGGGCAGGGATGTCGGTCATTATCTCTTCGAGTTCGGTCCCTGCACAAGTTCAGGGTTCTTCCGGATGACAGTCAGGTTTCTTGCCCTGCTGAGGCGGAACACCTCTGTCGGGAAGCACTGTGTGCTGAGCTTTGATTGCTTAACCGTGACTCACTTAGAATGTATATCTAGCGTTTTAGCCATGAAGCTTGTTCTCTTTTGAACGCAGACAGTGGTTATTGACTGAACTATGGTACTGAGCTGTGAGGGTTTGATTCTGGATTGAAACTTGTCGAGATATCATATGTATAAGATACGGGTAACTCCGTAAGTTCAATTCTGTTCATAATGTTTTTCTTCGATTAACCGTTTTCTCTGAACGGGTTTTATTTACAGTTCCAATGTTTGATTTGTAATATCTATTTGGCAGAGTAAAACTACTGTTATTGTCTTTCCGTTTTAATGATGAATCCATATAGTTATATTTCCGACTTTGGTGCCCCCTGCTGGCTAGCACAAGCTTCAGCCCAGCTAGAGTAGCATATCCAGAGCGGGGGTTTACTAGTAAGCTTGGCTGAGGATGCATGTAACCATGGTTATCATGCCACTTCCTCGGCATTCATACTCATTTGTTTGTGTCGTTAACCGTGAATGTGTATATATATTTAATTTGCTCGCGCGACACAGCTATATGTTTATCGGGTATTGTTACAGTGTGGTCCTGTTTTGTTCTCAATCTCTGTGATTCTCGCGGTCCTCTTGATCGGGGTTTAATATATATACCATTACTTTTCTATGACTAATGATACAGCTTGTCTACGGATTCGTTTGGTCTGCGAGACATACCAGACTCGCCTTATGGATATATGTCGTGATTTTATGTGCATAATACAGTCTTTATGCAAAGAACGCTTGTTCATTTCCTTTCGTTTCTTTCTGTACATAAAGATTTCTAGTTCTTTACTTCGACACTTAAATATAAATAGAGGGTTTTACAGTATCACTTCTGTTCGTAAATTCTTGCTATCACCGAAGTAACAATGACCTGTTTATTCCGTTTTCTACTTTTATTTCAAATGAGGAATGCAAGGAATTTTAATGTTCTTTCCTACAGAATGCAAGTTTGTTTCGGTCTCTGTCTGTAATACAGAAGTTAATGTTCTTTTCTTGTTTCTGTTAAAGAAGAATAGTCAGATGTTTTCCCGCTATTTCTATTTTCTTAGCACAGAACAATACAAGAGACATCTCAGCAGATTTATATATACATAGTAAGCCATACCTGCTTATCTGCAAACCTACTTGTAATGCTTGTCAATCCACCCGTCCGTAGGAAGATTCTTCACGATCTTCCACCCCCAAGCACTTGCAGACCCTCTTGACTGCAGTTTCTCTGGCTTTTGCCAGATCTCGCTATCTGGTCCTAACCAGACATAGCGCATACAGGAAAATTCCTTTCCTTTTTCCTATGCCATCTGATCATAACCAGACATAGCATAACTTTTTTTCTCTGCCATCTGATCCTTACCAGACTTGGCAATCTTTCCCCTTTTTCCTCTGGGGACTCAACTACCTCCTGAAGGTAGTTAGGGTTTTATTTTTAACTGCCTCCACAGTTATTAATCATGATTAATCATATGCTCAAATCAAATAGTACTAACACAATTTTTAATTATCATAATACTAGCAACAGAGTTATGTACTTTTCAAATAAAGTCTTTGTTCATAGTTACTTTTACTATTTACCAACATTAACTTTTCACGAGGGATGTTACATAATATTTATTTTTTAAAAATAAAAAATAATTTTAATCATCATTATATTCTTTCACTAAAGTAATTCTATTTTATATAGATAATAATAATAATAATAATAAATATATAAAAAAAATTAAATTATTATATTAATAATAATAATGCATCACGCCTTTTTTAAGTAATTTTTCAATTATAAAATAAATTTAAAACTTTAATCAATTATAATATTTACAAGATTATAATGACGATATTGCAAGTTCTCGTTAGTGTATAAATCCTATTACGCGTATAGAACCCATTCCAGGCTTTCTGGAAATCTAGTAGGTAGACGCTTCCTGATAAAATTCAATATTTAATGATGAAGCTTACGGTTTAAGGTTTTGATGATTATTATGCGCCTTGGGAGTCGGGACATATGATATGTTTGGTGTGCGGAGGTGATGTCGTTTCCGTGATAATTAAAATTATTAAAAATTTTGTAAAAAGTATTAATGTGATTGATTGATTAGGTAAAAATTAATGGAAATGTTTTAATAGTATTTTTTAGATTTTTTTGTGTTGGAATATGGCTGAAAAATTTGAGGTGTTTGATTTGTGTTATTTAAATTAGTTTTTTTATTGTATATATGGATTCACCCTCAAAAATCCCTAGTGCTTTTAGATTGTGTAAGGGTTACCTATCAAACTTGTTATTTCAATAAATTTTTGTCAGATTTTGAAGAAATTACACTTTACCCTGAAAATACTCATCAGAAAAGCTTCCAAAAAGTAACACTAAGGACAACTCGAAAATCAAATATTTAGATTTAGAACAAGTGACAAAAAATGTATCAATTACATGGTGGAGAATTTGTTACACATTTTGATGTGGACATATTTCAACGTAGAGTACGTATGGGTGTCAACATTCTGATGTGGACATAGAATGTGGACATATTTCAACCTCGAGTACGTATGGGTGTCAACATTCTAATGTGGACATGTTTCAATGTAGAGCATGTATGGGTTTCAGCATTGGTAGCACTATCAAAGTATTGCGAATGAGTTGAAAATAAGTAGTTTGCCAATGTACATTAAATGACAAGAACTATATATGCTCACTTTTAGATTTTAGCAGAGTGATCCAACGCATACAACCCCACACATTTAATACCCATTAACAAATGCACCTAATTACTGAACAAACATAATTACATAATAAAACTTCACCATAAAGAACCAATCAAAATTACAATATATATATATTAAAAATATTAAAAAAAAAGCTTTTTTTAATTTGTAATATATATTTTGTATATTATAAGTTTAGTATTTAGTCAACCCATTACCAAATGCTTTCTGCTGTAAGGATAATAAAAAATATCCATATATCCATAAAATTAAGATATTTAGTATATGAACAACCATAAATAATCACAAAAGAGGAGGTGACTTAATAGTAGGGTCAACCCATTACCAAAAGCTTTCTGCTGTAAGGATAATAAAAATATCCATATATCATAAAATTAACATATTTATTATATAAACAACCGTAAATAATCATAAAAGGGGAGGTATGACTACGTCATTTGTTTTTGTTCGTCGAATAAGGAAGCTATTTCAGCTTAATAATTTTGAAATTTAAATTTATCATTTTTATTTAAAAATATATATATTTTTTATATTATATTTTAAATTATTGTTATCTATATTAATAATAAAAATATTTTTCAAATTAACCCCATTATTAAAAAGAAATCTTAACCATATAAATAATTAGAAAAACATCTTCATTATTTATATATTTTTAATTAATAAATTTATTTAAATTAAATATAATATATATGGGTGATCGAAGAATTCCCATGCCTCCGTTCAGTCTAAGCACGCCAGAAACTTTGGGGTTTTAATAACTAATTGCACCTCTCATCCCTCCAATAATCACAAAAGGGGAGGTATCACTACGTCATTTATTTTTGTTAGTGGAATAAGGAAAGATTTCGGCAAGGTAATTTGACTATTATTTCTATTGAAACTTAAATTTATTATTTTTTTATTTAAAAATATATATTTTTATCTTAGATTTTAAATTTTTGTGATTTACATTGATAATAAAAATATTTTTCAAATTAATTATATTTTTAAAATCAAATTTTAACACTGTGATTAATGTGAAAGACATTTTTTTAATTAATAAATTTATTTAAATTAAATATAATATATATTGTTTCACGGGTCATTAAATATATAGTAAAAATGTGAAATTTGTGAAAAGTGAGAAATTTAAAGCTCAAATTCCTTAACGTTAGATGTTTTGGATTAACAAATTTAAGTTATATGTTTTATATAGCATTCAAAAATGCAATCTAAACAATGAGGAAACATATATATATATATATATATATATATATACACACACATACACTAGAATTTATAAATGGGTGAGAGATATACAATTTTTTTCAAATTTTACACTCTAAAAGAGATTTTCACTTGAAGAGATTTGATCCATCTAATACTAAACTAATTTTATACTTAAAATAGATCTATAATAATATACTTAATTTTCATTAACAAAAATTATGATCACATCTTTCTTACTAATTATCGCATTACTGACTGGACTTCACTGTTAGATAAAGTTGAAAAGAAGTTGACATTTTCGGATCACAAGTGGCTCTCGATTGGGGCCAGGGTCACCATGATAAAAGTTGTTATGCAAAGTACCCCAGTCTACTGGATGCATCTATTCTATATTCCCCAAGAAATCATTAACAAGATTGATGCTCTTATCTCTAATTCTTTTGGTCTGGAACTAGACCCGATTGCAAGACCCATCTCACTCACCGAAACATGATTTCTAGGCCCATTTGGTTGGGCAAATGCGGTATTCAGGACTCTCAGAGGTTTAACATTGCTCTTCTAGCATCCAATCTGTGGAGGGCCTTCAAAGAAGGAGGCCTCTACAGAGAATAATTTTTAGTAAATATTTTCCCTATCCTAGGTTGGAGGAATGGGTGGTTGCAAGTTTGCCAATCAATCCGCGTTCATTTATCATCTCGAGAAGCTTCAAACATGTGATTCTGTGGTTTTGTAGTAATCTTCGTTGGTTGGTGGGTAATAGCCAGAGAATTTACGTTAGAATGGGTGCTATAAAGGGCCTTTCTGGTTCCCATATTCTCTCTATCCACTGTATTCATTTTTTAAATGAGCAAGGAATCTTCACACTTGACAATCTGGCTAAGGTGCAGCCCTTCCCCGTGACCTCTCCCTCCTATCCTCAATCTTGGCATCTTGGCCTCCCTCGACATTTGGAAGGGGAATGGAAGTCTTACCTCTATCTTCTATGTCAAGCTAGGATCACTTTATCACAAAACATAAACCTTTTGGTATGGGTGATCAAATACAAAATGGTTGAATCTCCATCAAAGAATTATATTCTTACATTTCCTCCTCCATTCACTCTTTATCTTATTCTCATTGGTCTACTAGCATGTGGGGTTGGGTCGCTCCATTGAAGATCAAATGTTTTTCTTGGCTTACAGTCTATAACCACACTTTCACATGGGATACCTTGTTGAAGAAAGGTTTCATTGGCCCTGATAGGTGCATTCTATGAAAATCGGCTTTTGAGGACTACTCCCACTTATTTTTACACTGTCCCTTTGCTTTTGTTGTTTGGCTGGAGGTTTCTCTTTTGTTGGGTGTTTCTGTCACTCAAGATGAATCTTCAATTGTGGCCTGCCTTATGACTTGGGCTCAAAATTCACCTACTTACAGGTTGTTTCCATTATATGTATTGTGGGGGATATGGAGGACTCGAAATGATCTTATCTTTGAAGGAGAATTCTCTTACTCATATCAGGTTGCCTTAAAACTTGTTGCCTTCTTCATGGAAATCTGTCCCTCACTGCTGAAGGCCTCCTCCCATTCTATTTCCATGCTTGATATGTCTGACATTTTTCCCATATTTTTTTTATGGGGCTGCCTCGGGAGGCATATGTGGCTGTGGTGCTTTCTTGAGAATTGACCCCTCTTCACATTATAGGTTCTGCTGGTCTAGTGGCAGGGGAGACAACATGAAGGCCGAGAATATTGCTTTATGGGATGCCTTACAATGTTCCTTATGGCTGGGCATCGAGCAGATTTCAATCTTTGGGGATTCCCTTACTTTGATTCAATGAATTTCGGGCCGCTCCACCCTTGGGGTCTCCTCCCTATGAAATTGGATAATCCGTATCAGGGATCTAAAGGCAACCTTTTCTAACATCTCCTTCCAACGTATCCTCCGTGAACAAAATCTCGTTACTGACGCCCTCTCCAAGCAAGGCCTACCTCTTTCTCCTCGTCTTTTCCGTTTTGAGTACTTTGTTTCTCATTCGTTATGTCGGTAGGTCTTTCTCAAATTTTCATAGGTGGTTTTTGGCAAGTTTTTTTTATCCCTCATGGCCTCTTGTAGGCTTATTGTATGGTTCAATGTCTATCTTTGTTTTCCTTTCTATGTTTGATTCCATCTAAGTATGCTTTCCGCCATGCTCTCTGAGGGCTGATCTGTTTTGTTTTTTGGATGGATTTTGGTCTTCAAGGCTCATTATTGAGCAGCACTAATGAACTGCAATTGATCCAAGCAAATGTAAAACTCTTCCTCATTTTTAATGAAAAATAGTTATATTTTTTTCTCGAAAATCTCTCTCTCTCTCTCTCTCTCTCTCTCTCTCTCTCTCTCTCTCTCTCGCTCTCTCTCTCTCTCTCTCTCTCTCTCTCTCTCTCTCTCTCTATATATATATATATATATATATATATATATATATATATATATTCAAATTTCCCAGTACAGACAGAGTCCTCTTCTCTATCGTACAATTTGAAAATTTGAAAGCATCCTGATCTTAGGAAGAATCACATGTAACTTATGATCGCCCTTAAGGATTCAGATCTTTGAGATCTTTAAGTTCTACAATTTCAGATGGAAATGATTCTAAATGACGACATCCATTGAGATCTAGAAATCTGAGATTTTAGAGATCTCTCATTTCATACAGAAATGATTTTAACCCCTTACATCCCTGAGATGTGAAAATTGAAGGTGTTAAAGATGGTCAATGCCTCGATGCACATATTCAATTTGAGTATAGTTCAGATTAATAAATTCAAATTGTTTCAATTGCCACAATGATCTTAGCAATAATTGTAGCCCTGTGTTACCTAAATCTAGCACCCCGAGAGACACAAGGTTAAGGAAGAATGCTTCTAGAATCAATTCTAATACAAAATTGAGTACCAAAGTTAGAATCACCAGTTTTGAACATCTCAACTCTTTCGCTGTCAGAGACGTAGTATCACTACCAAAAAGAGAGAGCCACCCGCAATCATCGCAACAGAAGTATCCCGAGAAAAGTGGCTAGAGACATTATGACACAGGTAATAAGGTAAACAATTATATAGAGACACGAAGATACAAAATTGATTAACAGGAAAATCTGTATATATAACTAAAAATTCATAAAATATTATATTAAAAATAAAATATAAATATATATTAAAATATTATATATAAAATTAGAAAAATATTAAATTAAAATTTTGTTTATTATATATAAATATTTTAATAAATAAAATTTCAATCATGGTGAATATTTTGTATATTGAAATTTTTTAAATTCTATATTTTGTAAACCAAAAAAGCTCGAAAATAAATTTTATATAGCAAGATACATAATATTAGTAGTGCTTGGTTTAAATATATGTTATTCGAGAAAAGAACATTAAATTCTATATTTCATGAAAAAAAATTATATAAATTTTATATAGAAAGATATAAAATATTAGCAGTGTTTGGTTTAAATATGTTATTTGAGAGAATGTAGACTTATTAGAGTTAAACAAAATTAAAGAAGACATAATAAATATAACAAAACTCAAGAAAGGTATCAATCAATGTTGGGTTTTCTATGTGGAAAACAAGCTTTAAACCATGGGCAAGAGAATGGTGTTGTTGTAGACCTCTCTTTTTTTTGACAATTATGATGGGGTTGGCCATGCTGATGGGAAGAGAATTCATCATAGTTTTCACCTAAGAGCCTATTTCCTAACGAGTAAGCTTATAAGCTTATTAATTTGATGTTCTAGTGCATTGAGATGATCCATTTGTGCTTTTAGAATGTAAGTGTATTAACTTGCATTGAGATGATCCATTTGTGCTTTTAGAATGTAAGTGTATTAACTTGTATTGAGATGATCCATTTGTGCTTTTGGAATATAAGTGTATTAACTTTTTTGTATTTAAAGGACTCATTTTTGAAATTATAGCAAATTCATTGCAAACTTCATCTTAATGTTGATATTTTATTACTATGTTATTGATGGGTATATAGAGGAATTTGACATGAACACTTAAAGTGGAAATAGCTTGTTGAGACTTTAAAATGACTGGTGTGTTTCCTTTATTCTCTAATTTTCCATTGCAAATTGTAAAACATGGAGTTGTTGAAGAGTAATATCCAATGGGAAAGGAAGAACCAAATAATAAAATGAACATCCTCCAAACTTCCGAAAGAGAGCAAGATAAGAGTGGAAATTTATGAAGAGATATTATGCACTCATGACTATTGTCTCAACCTTTGAATTTCAAAGAAGAAAACCAGCAAAACCAAATTTCCAAAGCCAATAACAACTTAGGTTGAGACCCCTTCATTAAGAACAAAGGAGGGTTGGGAAATCCTTTAGTAGCGACAAGGTCATTGTTCCATCGCAACCCCAAATAATTAAAGAGGAACATTCATTAGATGAGATGCAAATATTTATATCATAAGTGAAGGGTGGTGGTGTCTTATCCCTCTTTTCCAAACTCCATGTGGAGGACTTGTCAAATTTTCTCCCATTTTCTATAATGATGTGCTGACACTAATATTCTAATAAATTGGTAGGTTATTGAAATGGTTATAGGAGTTGGCTTTGGAGTCAAATATACTATTGTGTTCACAAATAATTTAGCACCAATTTACCTTTGTAATGGCACTACTTACTTGTCTGACCCATAGGAGAATCCCCCAAGGCCCTCAAATTATGGACGTATAGTTAGGAGCCTTGAGTGATTTCCTAAAGAAGAGTATAGACTTCTTTGTTGTACTATGTTCAAATATGCTAACACATTTTCTTTTGGAGCTAATAAAGACCCCTCCCACACCTATCTCCTTGTTTATATAATTATATTTTTATAAATTGTAAAATTTCAAAAGTTTTCCATATAAGTTGTGAAAAATTACTTTTAAAATAAAATATAACTATCTTTTCCAATATAGATAAATATTTGTATATTCCATATGAATAATATATTGTCCATTACATCAACGTTCATCATGTCATTTAAAAGAATTAAATTTGGGACTTATATATATATATATATATATATATATATATATATATATATATATATATATATATATTTCTAGTTTATAATCACATTTTTTTTGTTAATTAAAAAATAACAACTTCAAATAATCATAATTAGTTGTAATTCCATTAAAACTTAATAAATTTACTTGGGTAGATGTCGAAGCATTCCAAAAAGACATACATGCATGCCAATTCTCACTAAAAATAAAAGAAAATAATTAACATTGGCCATAAGGCATCAACTGAAACCATGAAGATCAAATGTAAGAAAGCTGAGAACCTTCTCTTTTTTTCCTTTTTGTCTTTGAACCTTTTTCCAATCCCCTATAAATGAAATAATAGGGATCATTTATCTTGCAGGTCGTGGACCCCTATCCTCTTCTTGGGAGTATCATCCTTGGTTTCCATATTTTCTACTTCTGTAGAGGTAGGATTGAATTGTTGCCAACCCTTTACCTTACAATCCTGTGCCTTTTTCATTTTTTTAGGCTACTTGATCTATGAACAAAAATCCTATAAATGTCATGTTTGGAAACAAATACGAAATTTGAATTTGTGTATTCATAATACAAGTTTTGGATTCATTGATGGGATCCATGCTTCAGTAAAATACAATCAAGGATTCCTTTACTTAGAGATTTGGCACCCAGACCCATACAAGAATTTTGGTTACTACCTTCGTTGAAGAATCAAAATATGGAAACCAAGGGAAGATGAAGAGTCTGACATTACCCCAAAACCATAGCCCACCCCTAAGTACTTTCTCTGTATTCTATGGGCATGCAAATTGTACCAAAAATAATCCTTTGGAGAAAAGATGTATATCACAGTTTTTGGTCCAGTTTGGAAAGGCCCACTAGTGTAGATCATCTGATTTGGGCCATAAACCATTAAATCTATAGATAATGGATAAGGATTGGAGTTCAAAGAAGGGAAATTTTACCTCTTCATTATTTACATCCAATGCTAGCATTTTATATTACTTTTCAACAATATAGGGGCCTGGGAGGGATGAAGGTTGTTCTACTACATTAGATTTTCCTTGGCCTGCATCCTTGTATGAGATAGACAAAGGTGGCTTTCCAGGCCCCATAGCACCTCTAAGGAATATTGAAAGCATAACTATATTTGAATTTTTAGATATCCTATAATCAAACAAAAGTTACAGGTATTGCATTTGTTTACCTGATCCGAATTGGATCCATCAAGAACTGTCAAAGAACCATGACTGTATCAGCTTGGGACAAATCTCTAAAAATTCCAAAATAGCGATCAAAAACACCCTGAACTAGTGGCAATGGCAGCCAACGTGGAACGACAAGGACCTCGGTCAAAGCGCGCTGACCGAGGCCTTTGGATACTTTGTGGGAGGTCAAAGTAGCCCCTGGGAGGCTTGGATCAGGAAAATAAGGAGGTTTTTGATGTGCAATTAGCGCTTAGCTGGGCGAACAGGGCCATAATGAGGGAAAAGCCCAAGCACTCGGTCGCATGGAGGAACCGGAGAACCGTGGGTGGAAAAGCGAAAAACACTAACGTACAATGGCAGGACTCGTGCTCTAGAAAATCGGCAGTGTTGATTGAGGTGACCACAAATGGTAAGAGGTTTTGGACGAGAGCGGGGCGATTCCATACATCGATCGGCGCGTGGCAAGAGGAGGTTAGAGAAGACCACAGTTGATCGTGAGCTATCAGTCGAGCAAGTCAACCACGCGGGATGTGTGTATGGCGTCGGATCTGGAGGCCCCAGATCAGACGGTTGAGATCGAGCCCAACGGGGGGGAAGCAGAATCAGCGAAGGAATGAGCCACATTTTATAAGGATTTGGAATCCGTTTGACTGCCACGACAGAGGAAGAACGCATCCACGACGTAACTGAAGAAAGAAACCAACGAAGTAGGTTGGCGCCGTTTAGAGGAGGACATGTGGCCACTCCCTAAGCGTTCATGATGATGCCAAACAGGGAAATCCAAGTGCAGTTGCAGAAGGTGAATCGATAGAAGCCGATGAGGAACTGAACAGGCATTGGAACTAATGGCTAAAAATCATGAACAAAAACAGAATACAAAGTTGGAGTCAGTCAGAGTGAACCCCGAGAGGAGGACTGAACACTGAGAGACAGAAATCAGAGAAGAAGGCAGTAAGGCAAAAGCAGAAAGAGACAGAGGGCTAAGCTGACCAGTGGAAGCATCGAGCACCAGAGAGCTTGAGAGATTCAAGCCATCCCATAGAGGAATCTGTCCAGACTGAGCACCACATTTGGCTCTTTCCACTGAAGACTAGAAGGCCACAGAGCTGGTAGGAAGAAGAAGAGTCTGTGTACTCCAGTGGCTTGGGGAATCCAAGAACCACCCTGCTAAGCAAAACCTACTTCAAGAGAACTCACATTGAGTCCCTGTATTGTAATTCTCTACTTAAAGGCACAATAAAACAAGGCCACCACTGAAAGCTGGACCGGAGATGTAGCCCTGGAGAATAGGGTGAAATCCTTATTAATTTCTTGTGTTCTTGTATTTGCTTACTGTATTTCTCTGATGTCTTTCCATTCAATTATATGTGTATTGGCAATCTGATCGATCCGTTGCTTAAATAACATAGACATACTCCAACATATGAGTTTGTAATACCTTCATTTAATAAATCTTTAACTAAGGTCACTCATAGGGTGATTCTCAAATCATGTGGTATCAGAGGAAAAGGTTGTAAGGTTAGACAAGCTTGTGTTGGTTTAGCTATTGAATGCTCACTAGATCAAAGCTCAAATTAGGAGAAGGAGAGTTGGTTGAAACTAATCCTAAAATTGGGAGAGTCTATCCTTGGAAGACAATGTCAGAGGAAGGTTCTATGGGGCCGAACCCTCAATTCATGGAGAGTTTCCTAGCTATAAAGTCTATGGTAGAAGAAATGTATAGGGACTTTAGAAAGCATAAGGATGGAGATTCATCAGGTTCTAAACAAGATAAAGAAGAAGATGATTCTCATTCCCATGACCACTCAAAGGGAAAAGGGAAAGAGGAAAGCTTTCTCACACCTCCTAATAGCCCTGTGCATAATAAGAAAGCATCTTTGATTAAACTAGATGTTAAATTTGATTTGCCTATAAATGATGGAGAGCTAAATGCTAAAAAGTTGGACAATTGGATTAGACAACTTGATGTGTATTGCAGCGTGCGAAACATCGACTCATACAAGATCAAAATTCAGCTAGCAAGCCTACGCCTAGGAAACACTGCGTTGGTTTGGTGGGAAGGCAGAACCCAAGCCGACATAAAGAGACATGGTAAGACTATCTCTGTCTAGAGTGACGTTGTTTCTGCGATTAATAAGTAGTTATGTCCATTTGCCTACATGCAACAAGCCATGATGAGTTGGCAAACTCTTCAGTAGTTGAAAGGGAAAAGTGTGCAAGGGTATACTCAAGAATTTAGAAAGAGAGCATTGATTCTAAGGATCTCATTAGACTCACCAGAGACTCTTTTGAAGTACATTGGTGGTCTACACAGCTACATGAGGCATACCATCCTCATGTTTAATCCCACTAGTATAGATGAGGTATCTGTACAAGCTACTCGTCTAGAAGCTAGAGGAAAGAATGGAAATCCAGAAGTTGGGGGACCATCCCAACCCACTGCAAGTAAGAGAAAGGAGAAAAGAAACCAGAAGTGGAAAGCAAGGAAGGCTAACACTGCACAGAAAAGCAAGGCTTCATGCACTCACTATAAAAAGGAGGGGCATGATGATGAGCATTGTTGGATTCTGCATCCAGAGCTGAGACCTAAGAAGTCCGAGGGCAAGAAGAAGAAGACTGTTGCAACTATTCAAAAAGATTTGGGGTCAGACTCGGGATATGAAACAATCATTGCAGCCACAGGAATAAAAGGTAAGAATTCTGAAGCATCTACTAGTAATTCTGCTCAAACTATTATTGATGAAGAACATGGGAGAAAAAGACATGAGCTTTTTCATATTCGAGTTATTTCCAAACATCAAAATATTGATACTTTGTTTGATAGTGGCTCACAAGTAAATTTGATTTCTGAAGCAATTGTAAAGAAATTGGGATTAGCAACTACACCTCACAAGAAACCATACCCATTAGTATGGTTGAATGATAAAACACAACTACAAGTGACTAGACAGCACAAACTCAAGTTTTCTTTTGGGTCAACATTTGTAGATGAGGTTGAGTTAGACATAATTCCTTTGGATATATGTGGAATTGTTTTAGGAAGTCCTTACTTGTATGATAGAAAGGCTATTTTCTATAGAGCTGAGAACAAGTATCTACTTGTTAAAGATGGAATCGAATACTTTGTAAGAGCTCACAAGCTCAAGAATAATTATACTCTCATAAATTCTGGGCAGATGAAAAGAATGATAAATTCATGCAAACAATTCTTACTAATGGTTGTAAAGGAAAAGAAACCTGATAAAACCAATGTATTTGAGGGCTGTAATGCTCAACAGCAAGCTGATATAGAAAATATTGTTTCAGAGTATGATGTCCTGTTTCAGGAACCTAAAGGTTTGCCACCCAAAAAGGAAATAGTACATGATATTATTTTGCAGCAAGATGTTCCATTGCCTAACATTGGGATGTATAGGTTGTCTTCTTTAGAGAACGCTGAAATCAAGAAGCAGGTGCAAGAGTTGCTCGAGAAGGGGTTCATCCGGCCTAGCACATCACCATGTGGGTCACTAATCATTTTGGTGAGAAAGAAAGATGGCTCATGGGGAATGTGCATTGACTACCAAGCACTGAATAAGATAACAATCAAAAATAGTTATCCCCTTCCTCACATAGATGATCTTTTAGATCAATTCAAGGAAGCTGCTTATTTCACCAAGCTGGATTTGTACAGTGGATACCATCAGGTCAGAGTTGCAGAGCAAGATGCATGGAAGAGTGCGTTCAAAACAAAGTAGGGATTGTATGATTGGTTGGTTACGTCTTTTGGCTTGACCAGTGCCCCTGCTACTTTCATGAGATTAATGAATGATGTACTCAGGCCTTTTCTTGATGATTTTGTTATTGTGTATCTGGATGACATTCTGATTTTTAGTAAAATGTGGGAAGAACACTTAAAGCATGTTAAGCAGACATTAGATGTTTTGAAAAGAGAAAAACTTTATGTTAAACTCTCAAAATGTGAATTCGGCAAAACATCTCTAAATTATTTCGGTCATATAGTAGGGGGTGGTGAATTGAAAATAGATCCCTCTAAAGTGGCAGTCATTGTAAACTGGCCTAAACCCAAGTCTACTACAGAAGTGAGAAGCTTCTTAGGAGTAGCACAATATTGGAGGAAGTTCATTTCTAATTTTTCCTCAATTGCAGCTCCCTTACATGCTTTGACAGGATTGAACAAGGTGTTTAAGTGGGAAGACAAACATCAGAAAGCCTTCGACACCTTAAAAGAAAAGATTAGTACAGCAGATCTGTACTAGCACTGCCTGATCTACAAAGACCATTTGAAATCCAATAGATGCCAGTGACTATGCCATGGGAGTAGTGTTGACACAGCACGATAAACCCATATGTTATCATTCTGAGACTTTTAATCCTGCAGTAGTTAACTATCCTACATATGATAAATAATTGTATGCATTAGTTCAGAGTGTGAAAAAGTGGAAACATTACTTAATGGGACAAGAGACAGTAATACATATTGATCATCAACCACTTCAATATCTACACTCCCAAACTAAGTTGCAGCAATCAAGGCATTACAGATGGATTGGTTTTGTACAACAGTTTCATCTAGTCATCAGATATAAAAAGGGCATAGAGAAAAAAGTTGCAGACATGTTATCTAGACCCATTATAAATCCATATACTATACTTAAGCATAATTCTGTACTACATGAAAGTTACATTGAACAATATGCTCAAGATATAGACTTTAAAGATGTATATGCAAGTTTGAGTCAAGGCAAAAAGGTAGAAGAATTGGACTATCATGTGAAGGACCGACTCTTATATCATTGTGGGAAACTCTGCATTCCACAAACAAAGAGAGTAAAGATAATTAGAGAGACACACAATTCTCTGACATTAGGTCACTTTGGGGTAAATAAAAGAGTTGCACAGCTGCAAAGATTTTGTTATTGGCCGAAAATCAATGAGACAATTTCTAGATATGTAAGAGGGTGTACTATGTGTGCTAAAAGCAAGCCCAACAATAGAAAACTAGGCTTGTACACTCCTTTACCAGTTCCTTCTCACCCTTGGGAAAGTGTTTCCATGGATTTTGTTGGAGGACTGGCCAAATCTAGGAAAGGTCATGATTATCTGTATGTGGTTATGGATAGGTTCAACAAAATGTGTATTTTGATACCTTGTAATAAACATATTACAGCTAAACAAACTGCAAAATTATTCTTTGAACATGTATGGGTTCATTTTGGATTACCCACTTCCATTGTATCTGATCGAGACACCCGATTTGTGGGAAAGTTTTGGTCAAGTCTATGGGAGCTAATGGACACCCAACTGAAGAAAAGCACAGCTTTTCATCCACAAACCAATGGCCAGATATAAGTAGTTAACAGGACAGTGATCCAGTTACTCAGGGGATATTGCAGCAAACATCCTAAGCTTTGGGATGAACATTTGTGTTATGTGTAGCATGCTTACAATAGAGAAAAACACTCTTCTACATAGAGATCTCCTTTTTAGACCTGTTTTGGTTTCATACCAAGGTTTCCTTTGGATTTTGTCTTTGGTAAAGATACCATGGTTGATGGACGCAGTGATGTGGACAAGCCAACTAGGTTCATTGAACAGATCCAGGAGATCCACCAGGCAGTACAGGAACAACTGGAAAAGAATGAAGCCAAATACAAGGCTAGGTATGACAAGCATCAGATGGAGCATTGTTTTCAAGTTGGAGACCAGGTCTGGCTCTATATTAGCAAGGACGTGATGCAAGGTGAAGGTAAAAAGCTAAAGCCTATCAGGTATGGACCTTTTAAGATACTTGAGAAGATTGGTGAAAATGCTTTTTGCCTTGATCTACCAGCTTACATGCACATCGACTCAATTGTAAATGCAGATTGCTTGAGATTGTTTGAACCTTCAATGATTGAGGATCCTGAAGAGAAAAGTCAATTGCCTTCTATTGATGACCTGCTACCTGAATATCTTAATGAATTGCAGGAAGACACCGTCTTGGACAGGAAGGTGAGGATGACACGCAAAGGAGATGTTGAGTACCTCAGAATTGGACTCAAAGGTTAAAAGCCAGGCAGTGCAAAGTGGATTGAGATTGGACAAGTGAGACAATAGTATCCTCACTTAGTTGATGCTTGAAAGAAAACCAACTTTTTGTGGTCCAAAAGATTTTCAATGGAAAGGCCGTGATCTGAATTAGATCCATCAAGAGTTGTCAAAGAATCATGACTGTATCAGGTCAGGACAAATCTCTAAAAATTCCAAAACAACAATAAAAAACACCCTGAACCAGTGGCAATGGTAGCCAGCATGGAACGATGAGGCTCGGTCAAAGTGCATTGACCGACGCCCATGGAGACTGCGCAGGAGGTCAAAGTAGCCCCTAGGAGGCCCGGATCGGGAAAATAATAAGGTTTTTGGTGCACGATTAATGCTAATTGCGCATCGCTGGGCGAACAGGGCCATAATGAGGGAAAAGCCTGAGCACTCGGTAACGTGGAGGAATCAGAGAACCACGGGTGGAAAAGCGAAAAGCGCTAACATACAAAGGTGAGACCCACACTCTGGAAAACTAGCGGTATTAATCGGGGTGCCCACAAAAGTTAAGAGGTTTTGGACAAGAGCGAGCGATTCCATACATCGATCGACGCGTGGCAAGCAGATGTGAGAGAAGACCGTCGTTGATCGCGTGCTATCAGTCGAGCAAGTCAACCGCACAGGACGCGCGTATGGCGTCGGATCTGGAGGCCCCAGATCGGACAACTGAGATCAAGCCCGATGGGGGGGAAGCAGAATTGACGAAGGAATGAGCCGCGTTTTAGAAGGATTTAGAATCCGTTTGATTGCCACAATGGAGGAAGAATGCATCCATGACATAACTGAAGAAACAAACCAATGAAGTAGGCTAGCACCGTCTAGAGGAGTACATGTGGCCACTCCGTGAATGTTCATGATGACGCCGAACAGGGAACTCCAAGTGAAGCTGCAGAAGGTGAATCGACGGAGGTGGACAAGGAACCGAATAGGCATTGGAACAAATGGCTAAAAACCATGAACAAAGATAGAATACACAGTTGGAGTCAGTCAGAGTGAACCCCGAGAGGAGGACTGAACACTGAGAGATAGAAACCAGAGAAGAATGCAGTAAGGCAAAAGCAGAAAGAGACAGAGGGCTGAGCTAACTAGTAACAGCATCGAGCACCAGAGAGCTTGAGAGATTCAAGCCATCCCATAGAGGAATCTGTCTAGATTGAGCACCACATTTGGCTCTTTCCACTATAGACCAGAAGGTCACAGAGTTGGTAGGAAGAAGAAGAGTCTGTGTACTCCAGTGGCTTGGGGAATCCAAGAACCACCCTGCCAAGCAAAACCTGCTTCAGGAGAACTCACATTGAGTCCCTGTATTGTAATTCTCTGCTTAAAGGCACAATAAAACAAGGCCACCACTGAAAGTTGGACCGGAGATGTAGCCCTGGAGAATAGGGTGAACTCCTTATTAATTTCTTGTGTTCTTGTATTTGCTTACTGTATTTCTCTGTTGTCTTTCCATTCAATTGTCTGTGTATTGGCAATCTGATCGATCCGTTGCTTAAATAACATAGACATACACCAACATAAGAGTCTATAATACCTTCATTTAATAAATCTTTAACTGAGGTCACTCATAGGGTGATTCTCAGATCATTACCTCCATAAACTAGATGTTGCACAACTGAAGGGATACACCACTATATCAGAAAACCCCACCCATATAGGAATTGAATTTCCTTGTAGTGATTTAACAAAAAATTGAAACCTTTCCACAAGGGCAAGATATTCAAACCTATTTTCAAACCTAGACTCGGAGGAGTGTTAGGGAATCTTTCTTCTCGATCTACTCCATTCTTATTTTTGTTGTGGAAGTTTCAAGAGACGCTTGCATGAGAAAAACCTCAGACCCTCGAAAAGTTTACATGTGTAGATACAGAGGTAGAAAATTTTATGTTTCACCCAGATTGCAATCCCATATCTGGGCTTGTGGCCAGGGAAACCCAACTTTATGGGGGAAACAAATTTTTTTGTGGAATTTATGTGGTCAGTTATTTTTTAAATAGAAATTTGGATCCACAGTACATCAACTCATAGAAAGGTATTTGATCTTTTGGTTGCCATCCTTAGTGGGGAATGTTAAATGGAGTTATAAGCAAAATTGTAGCAATGACTATGTTTGGTTATGTATATCTTATTTGGCATGCTTTAGTAGATTAGCATTGGTCCAATAAAGGATTTAATTGATATACTACCAGGTTAGACAAAATTAAAATTTGAAACAATATGCTAGATACATCATGATTGACAAGCACGATGGACACACATTTCTCTATCATCGTTGTTGAAGTAGAGGATGGTTTAGATTCCGAGATTGTTGCTTTATGGTTAAATGGCGGTACATGTTATTCTTTAGTTGGAGGTGGTGCATTTATAGAACTAGGCCCATTTTATCCATAATATTATGGACATAACTAATTGGCATGATTTCATTGTGGTGGAAACTATTGAGGTTGTAGATGATGAGGATGAGGAATTGCCACAAACGTTCACCCTGAAGGAAGATATCAAGAGAAGAATCACCCCTGAAGTGAGAGATGTGATGGGATCTGTCAAATGCGACACAGTCATATCTCATGAGGCAATGAAGAGGGCCTACTAATGAGAAAGGAGAAAACATGTTGTAAGTACGACGTAGCAGTGAGAGGAGACATCATACATTTGAGTGAGCACCAAGATTGTATCAATATAAAGGAACTACTATCATGTTTATTGTTGTAGACTCTAGAAAGGTTAAGAATTATCACGATAAGAAGCACGCATATCAAAGCATGGAAGATCGATTAAAACAAGTAAATGTTGAGGATGATATGTTCCCCTTATTCAATTTTAGTGTTAGAACATTTCACAATTCTTATCTAGACAGGTTGGAGTCTTCTAGTTCGGCAAATTTTTAGTTTTACTGAAAATATTATGAGAAGGTACAGCTATCATTAATCAATCCATGGAGATAAAATGAGATCATATTGTGGTCAAATGATATTCATGTTATGTAGAGAGTTATTACACATCTAGTCTTCTAGTGGAAACTGAAGGTTTGAAAAACATCAATATTGAATTTGAAGAAATACTTTACATGACCATTTTAGGTAGCTTAAAAAGACATAGCTTCTAAAATTTGTCTTCATGAGTTTTTGGAATAGGTATGGGTGTTCTATTCATATTGAATTAAATTCTATATAGATTTAAGATACAATTGTATCGAAAGCATACAATTTTAAATTAGTGTGGAATCTGAAATGAAGTAGAGAGTTATTACACATGAATGAAATTGTTCTCACACCTAAAAGAATTGTTATAAGTTATGAGGGTTTGAATAAGTGTCAAATTGCACCAGCAAGTGTGAGTATGCAAGTTTTGTAGTTCAAAATGGCACATCTAGGAACAATTATAAACACACAAATATTTTTATCGAATTGATCGAAGGGTTCTAAGGACTGGATAGCTTGAAAATGTGAGATATTTATAGTAAGCTTGAAAAACCTACTAATAGGAAATATGGTTTATATCATCCCTTATCTATATGTATTCATCCTTGGGAAATCATTTCCATGGAAATTGTGGGAGGTTTACCAAAAACCATAAAGGGACATGACTACTTATTTGTGGTAGTAGACAGGTTCAATAGGATGTGTGTTATGATACAAGTATATGAGACACTAGAGAATTCATAGGAAAAATACAAGGTTAGACATGATAAAAGCAGAATACATGTCATTCAAGGTGGGAGATGAAGTATGGTTATAACTGAATAAGGAGAGGCTACATGGTCCAGGTCAGAAAATCAAGGCTCTACAGTATGGTCCATGTTAGCATAGGAAGAGGAATAAATCCTCACTTCTATAGAGGATTTGGCATCATATGCTCAAGAGCAGTTGATAGAAAATATAGTTTTGTAGAATAGGTCTATAACTACAAGATAGGGACAACATGACTTTTGATAGATTGGCTTGAAAGAACAACTTCCAAGAAAAGCTAAATGGCACACCTAAGAGAAGGTGGAGGAAAATTTTCCTCACCTCATTTAATGGAAGCATTTTAGGAACAAAATCCTGAAAAAATGGGGAGGAGTGGTCTATATTTGATAATTATATTGTTTTTCATCCATATCAATGCTTTCAAGGTGGAAAAAGTGGAGAATTCAAATTGCAAGACCATTTTTGTTGGCAGGACCTAGTTTGGCAAATTAGGGTCTAAAATATTATGGGAGAAATTTGAGGCATACAAGAGTGATTCTTATGGGGTAAATCTTTGTCAGTCTAGTGCCACACCATTTTCTCCTATTGTACACACAAAGATATTTCCAACGGTGCAATAATCACCTCAATTGGAGTCCATATGGAAAAATTATGCCACTCAGAAGTTGACCTGTCTTTTTGACCACCATAATTCAAAGGGATGCCATGTTATCCCTCATTATTAATGGAAAAGGGGATAGCCATGTGACCATGATGAAGAAGACTCTACAATAGTCCATAATGTAACTTTGGTTAAGAGTTGACGGAGTGTTGGGTAACACTTTTTGCCCTTTTTTGAGAAAAAAAGGTCATTTTTAGAAGTTCTTCAACTTTCGGCAAGGCAAAGCAATTTTTCTATTTAGAATTTCATTTTACAATATAAAAAACAAGCTTATCAGAAATTTTATTAGCTTTTTATTACTTATTTTTTGGAATTTGTTTACTCACATTTGATATGTCAACTTAGAAATTGTTTGATTGTGTGTTCTTTAAAAATCAAGGGATTCATAAAACGTCATGTTTTTTAGCACTAGTGTATAATTTCTTTGTTTTGGCGTTTTTGAAAAAAAAATGTGTTGCAACAATCTAGACAAACTCTACTTTGATATCGTTATAATTACAAAACCAACTAATGCACATCATAATTACTAGAATTTTTTGAATATAACTAATATGACAAAACTGTAGATTTTGTAGATGTTTAGTTGAGCGTCAAGTTTCTAAACATGTTAGTTATAAACTAAAAATATAAAAACTACCCATTGCAGAAGACAGACCAATGTAATAAACCATAAATTTTTCATATCTTTTTATAGTGTATTTTTGAAGATACAAACTTTTTTATTTCACTAAATCATAATGACCTACATAATTTTTTTGCACACATTTTTTTTTAGAAAATTAATTAAAATTACCAAATTTCTATGAAACTTCATAAAATTTATATCTACTAAAAGTAGATTCAATTATGCAAATGTTGGTATTGGCTTTAAAATTAAATTCACCAAATTTGATGGAGTTTAACCATTCTGAAGTTGGAAAAAGGTGACCAAAGCTGAGTTATTGTAGGGTTGCAGGTTAAAGTAGTTCGACTGAACTAAATCCACATTCGACCAAACTTGTGTTTGTGCTCGATGTCCATTAAAATAAACAAAAAAATAATTCGGCTGAATTAATTTAAAAGTTCGATCGATTTTTTTTTTTAAGTTCGATTGATTTTTTTTAGATGTTCAGCCGAAAATTTGTCAATATTTTCCATCGGCTGCAAAAATGGAACGATGCAACCCTCCAAAAAAAAATTCCGCCGTAACGATATAAATAAATAGAGGCGAAAGATTATTTTTGCAGTCTTTCCTCATTTGGAGTGAACTTTTAAACTAAATCTTCTGGGTTGAATTTTTAAAGGAAATTTTTTGGACTTAATTTTTAAAGTAAGTCTTTTGGGCTGAATTTTTAAAGTGAGATTTTTTAGCTTAATTTTTAAAGTAAGACTTTTGTGCTGAATTTTTAAAGTGAGTTTTTTGGGCTTAATTTTTAAAGTAAGTCTTTTGGGCTGAATTTTTAAAGTAAGTTTTTTGTGTTGAATTTTTAAAGTGAGTTTTTTTTAAAGTAAATATTTTTGGCTGAATTTTTAAAGTGAGTTTTTTTTAAAGTAAGTCTTTTGTGCTGAATTTTTAAAGTGAGTTTTTTGGTCTAAATTTTGAAAGTGAATTTTTTTGCAGGATTTTGAAATTGACATTTTTGGGTTGGATTTTAAAAATCTACATAAATTGAATTATCATGGGAAATCAAAGAAATTGCAAGAGAAAATATGATCGAACAAGAGACATTGAGGCTCGTAGAAAATACGAGAGAAATTATTACAAAAGAAAGAAGGAAGAGTGCTTAAATATTGAAAAAGAAAATCAATCTCAACAAGAAGTTGAAGCAAGTATGTAAATGTAAATATTATAAATGATATTTAATATTTAACTAGTGTATTGTGAAATTTAATTTTTATTTAATGAAGTAATTTGAAAAATATTTTGTAATGTAAAAAGAGAGAAATATTCCTCATAACATTGATGATAAGATTGAAAATGTTGAAAGACAAAGTGAAAAAGATAATGAACCAATGGTTGATGATGTTGTTCAAGATGTTGAAAGAGATTCAAGTGAAAAAGTTGAATCACCATCAAGTATGTATATATATGTCATGTGTATTATTGAAATTATGCATATTTGTTCATTTCAATTTCATTCAAACACTATTTTTTAATTTAATTATTTAATGAATATTTATACCCATTTACATTTAATTTTCATATGTACAGATGAAATCAATATTGATAATGAGATGTTAGAAAATGTTGAGACTGACATATATGGAGATCAAATCGTTGACCATGTTATACGATATCATGTTAAGCTCATTATTGAGAGGTTCTTCAAATATGAAAGTGTGATAGTTCAAGCTCAAATTTTGAGAGGTCTCTTAACATCAAAGAAATTAAAAGAAGCGAGAACCCTATTCGGTATTCGAAAATCAATGGAAGATAAAAAGGTGAAGGAAAATGTGATTCAAAATATAAATAGTTCTCTAAAATGAATTGGAATATCTAGAAATAAAAATGATATAGCTACACGTAGAGAAATACATCAAGTACTAAATAAAATCATTTGATAAAATCTATGACAAAAGCATTAGGGACCTCATGATAAACATTTCACAAACATAGGAAATTTCGATTGCAAATAACTCTAAATGATGAGCTCTCTTATTGGGAAGTTATTTATAAGAAACCATACAAAGATAGACTAGGATAAGATGTTAAAAAAGTAATATATGAATATTGGATGAAAAATTCACATGTTTAACCAAAAGCAAGGGATGTGATGCGGTGAAGAATAGCATGAAATTATTATTAGGAGCGTGCAAAACATATCTTGGACACCACTTAGATAGAGTTGTTCAATAAGTTCATAGAAGAAAATCATGGAATTAATGTCTCAATCAGTACTTTTGTGCAACAAAATCCATGGTATGTTAAACCTATCATTGTACGCGACACTTGTTGTTGGTGTTATCATGCATAATTTCAATTATATTATGACACCTTCCTTAATTTTGGTTAAACATTTTGGAAAAAATCACCTCCTCCTTCCACTATCCATGGTTTCATATCCAAAATTCTATGTGCAAGAGAAAGTCATGAATTATTTTATCAAAAGAAATGTGTTGGTGGTAAAAAAATGTGATCATTGTTGAAATTTGAATTTATTTAACAACAAATATTCTATTGATATAAATGACCAATCATTGTCTAACCTAAAAGTGAAATGGAAGAGATATGAATATATCCATACATCGATTAGTTCAAATAATAGTACAAGTGCTAAAAGGATTGATTTACAAGAAGAAGAAATTTATGTGATAGAGTTTTTGAAGAAATTTGAGACAAAAAATTATAATTACACCAAGCACTTGCATAGAGCTCGATGGGAGGACTTGCAATTCAAAAAATACTGTGAAATTTTTCCATCAGGGGCCATTTTATCAATAGTTGATTTTGCATAGAATTGCACATTTGATGCAAAAAATGAAATACATAGTAAATATTATCATTCCAACCAAGTCTATATGCTTTTGCATATTCTATATAGACATGCTGAACAAAATTTCGATGATATGGAAGGCACTAGTGAAAACTGATATGTTATTAAAGAATATCACTTTTATATCAACGATGATCGTACACATGGTACACATTTTGTACAACATTGTTTTGATAAGATTTATTACTCAGCGAGAGGTCGTGGAATAAAATTCAATGAACATTGGATATGGTCAGATGGATGTTCAGGTGAATTCAAATCTTCACATTCATTCTTTTGGTTGTGTCATCTTCATAAGAAAACCAACATTAAACATTGTTGGAATTTCTTTTGAGATTGCTCATGGAAAGGGGGAACATGATGGTGCAGGGACATGTATAAAATGAGAACTTTGAAGATATCAAATGGACCACTCTACAAACTGACTTGTCTCAACTGAAAAAGTTGTTCAATGGTGCGATGTTGCACTAAGCCATCAAACTAACCCATCAAGGTAGGTACGGAGGTATGTACATATATACAAATTAACTTGTATATAGTTTTAATATATGATAATTTTTATTAATTTTCTAATTTTAAACATTTATAAATTATATAGTTTAAATAGTATGATGATGACTATCTTTGATATATAAATTTTATTTTAAATAACATATTTAAATTCTTGTTTGAATTTACTATAGTTTTTTTTGGCATATTGGAGTCCAATATATAGATAGATCGATTACATATGAAGCTAAAATAGTAAAAGGGACTCGAAAATTGCATTCAATTAAAACAAAGGATTATCGAAATGCATTTGCATTTGATAAAAGAAAATATTCTTGTTTTTGTCCTGTTTACATAGAGGACACGCAATCTAATGATGTTTGTGAAAAAACATGTATTTAAAAGCTTGGCAACATACATAACTAAATACAAAGGGCAAAATGTCAGTTTCAAGCTTCGAAGAGATGAAATCAGAGGAGACTATAGTATCATCTGAAGGTGATCGAGTTTCTAATCTGGTAAGAGAAGGTAACATTTAATTTTTTTTATATATGTGTGTGTGTGTGTGTGTTTTTAAAATCAATGCATATAAGTATCTAGATAATAGTTAAAACATAGAGATCTAGAAATAGATAATAAAATCAAGTCCATGTTGATAAATTTGATTTCATGTTAATTATGATCTGAATTTACACTTGTTTTATTGTGCAGGAGATATTTTTGTTGTAGTTTCACCCATTAGCAACATAGAAAATTTCAAGTATTATTTGATGTAGTGCACTGAACGAAAGATGAAGTTATTGGAAGACTATGATGAACGATTTTATATATGAAAGAGGGTCTATTATACTGAAAGTTATTTTTTTCAAGAAACTCGTCAAACTGAGAATAATGTTTACTTTCAAAACTATCAACTTGATGTCATAAGTTGCTAATATGGTCACTTAGTGTGTGCAGCGCGCATAAAGTTGATAGAAGTTCAATAAAAAAACAATTGAAAATTAAAAAATGGAGAATGTCAAAAGCTAACCATGAACGAATCATTGAGGATGGCATTCCATTAGAATTTTTTTAATTGAACTACCCAACAATTTCTTCTCCTTTGATTCAGCTTTGAGAACTTAGAGTTCAAGTACATTGTTAGTCTTTCTTTTTGTGCGCTTTTAAGTTGTACATTCTTAAGAATGTGATGATGTGAAAGTGATGCTCATTGGGTCTTGTATTGAGTTACAAAGTCATATGTATATTGCCTGTTATGTAGGTGTATTGAGGATTTTATGCCACTGATATTATGTTTGCATGCACGACAAGTAATTTATATGTACATACATTCTCTGGACTTAAACAATTTGATACACGAATGAAAAATGTATTAGCCTTTCTAGACATTAATGCAATTTAATGTACATACCATATTTTATAATGCAATTTTAATTTATGATTGTTTTAGACATCTACAACAAATTATAAGATTCATTCAAATGCAAAACATAGGGCATGTTTTCTAATTTGCAATTTTACCGGATTCATTTTAAATAAATTGACAAAACAACTTTAAACAAAACCTAAAAATCATATAACATTATAGGAATGATTGAATGTAAATTGTGGGCCATGTTTTACAAATGCAATTTTATCTAACTTTTGTTTGTGCATTCGAACAACTTTATATTAAAAGTTAACTATTAATTGACATCCATAGTAGCCTTTCTATACATGAATGCAAAATGTACATACTATATTTTATAATGCAATTTTAAGTTATCATTGTTTTAGACATCTACACCAAATTATAAGATTCATTCAAATGAAAAATGTAGTTCACATTTTGTAGGAATCATCTACTAACATTATAGGAATGATTGAATGCAAAATGTACCAACTAAATGCAAACTTACATTAATTGCTATATATTCACGAACTTAAATTATATGTAAAACATTTAAAAACATCAAAACATGAATGCATGATGCAAATTGTGGGCCATGTTTTATAATGCACTTTTATCGAACATATGTTTGTGCATTCAAACAACTTTATATTAAAAGTTAACTATCAACCGACATCCATAGTAGCTTTTCTATACATGAATGAAAAATGTACATACCATATTTTATAATGAAATTTTAAGTTATCATTGTTTTAGACATCTACACTGAATTATAAGATTCATTCAAATGAAAAATGTAGGTCACATTTTGTAATTTGCAATTTTAATAGATTCATTTTAAATAACTTGACAAAACAATTTTAAACAAAACCTAAGAATTATCTACTAACATTATAGGAATGATTGAATGCAAAATGTACCAACTAAATGCAAATTTACTTTCATTGCTACATATTCACGAACTTAAATTATATGTAAAACCTTTAAAAGCATCAAACCATGCATGCATCATGCAAATTGTGGGCCATGTTTTATAATGCAATTTTATCTAACTTATGTTTGTGCATTCAAACAACTTTATATTAAAAGTTAACTATCAACCGACATCTATAGTAGCCTTTATATACATGAATACAAAATGTACATACCATATTTTATAATGCAATTTTAAGTTATCATTATTTTAGACATGTACAATGAATTATAAGATTCATTCAAATGCAAAATGTATGTCATGTTTTGTAATTTGTAATTTTAATAGATTCATTTTAAATAACTCAAGACAAAACAACTTTAAATAAAACCTAAGAATCATCTACTAACATTATAGGAATGATTGAATGCAAAATGTACCAACTAAATCCAAATATGTAAAACCTTTAAAAATATCAAACCATGCATGCATCATGCAAATTGTGGGCCATGTTTTATAATGCAATTTTATCTAACTTATGTTTATGCATTCAAACAACTTTATATTAAAATTTAACTATCAACCGACATCCATAGTAGCCTTTCCATACATGAATGCAAATTATACATACTATATTTCTATTGAGGGCCTCAAATTTCTGCTGCCCCAACATGGGTGATAACCACCCGGTCTTGACCTTAAGACAACTCCTTTTCCGTTTAAAGTGGTGCCTCCGACTGGGGATAATGGGACCAAATTCCCAGTGTAGGCTTTAAGATGAGAGTGGATGGTTCATGAGTGTTTGAAATAGAATAATGATAATCTAAATGACCTATTCTATCATGAAGATCTCTAGCTAACTTATTCTAATATAAACCCAAGTATTTATGTATGGTATGCGATCTACAAAGATATCTTTTTAACATGTGATAATAAAGATTAATCACACATAAACAGAGATGATAACGTTTAAGATAATTTCTTTGACTAAATAGTTAGTCAAAGAAATTTATAAAATACATATATGATGAATTATATATATGAAAATTAACAATTTAAGCTAGGCATCAAACAATAGTGCAATTAACGCTTAACAAAAAGAATAAATCTCACATACAATTCATGAAAGTAAAGTGTTGTCACTGATTAAAAGAAAATAGAATCAATCATGCAATATAATAGTACCATATGTATGAAGTTTTGCTCATTTAACTAATGACATGGATCAACTCCTTTCTTCAAATCAAATTATCTACCAAGAACACAATAGTGCATCAACAAAAGAAAGTAGTATGATATCTAAAATAAATGACCACGTTCCATAATTTCACCAAAGATTTCACAAACTTACAAAAGTGCATTCTTTGCAAATGTTTTTGATAAAATTCTAGACCCTTCTCTAAATGCATGAGAAGGGTATAACAACTATTCTAACTAATGTGCAAAAATAGATTATACGAAAATTTGAGGAGGTTTCAAACAAATTTCCTCCTAACTAGTTAACTAACTCTAAAAATAAATAGTGGCTTAATGAGCAGAACTAAGATGATGATTTGTTTTCTACCAGCTTGTCCTTCAAATCGCATATGTCAGTCATTGGTTTGAGTTGAGGAGGTGCCCCAAAATGTGTCCGGAGCTGTCTTGTGAAAATCGCATCGGTGAGAGGTGGCAGCATCCGCTGAGTCGAATGAAGTGAGTAGTTAAGGGTCATGATTTGGTTGTGTGGCTTCACGAGGTATTTCCAATACGACTCCTAGTTGGTCTTGGTCAATTTTTCGATTGCTTCCCTTTGAGCCTCTGCCTTTTCCTGCCAGCTTTTATGCAAAGCACCTAAATTGGGCATTTCTTTTAGACTGCCTTCCTTTAGCAGGTTGGTGACAAACAGAGTGTGGTTCACTGCCTTGATTATATTCTTCAATACCCCAATTTCCCTTGCCACTGCTAGCTCAGCTTGCTTGATTCTCGCATCCCAATCTGTGAAAAGAATGTCTTTGTGTGTCTCCTCGATTTCAGGCAGATTGGCCTTCCTTCCATCTTCTGTTTCCTGCCATTTGATGAACTTTGAGATTTTGGTGTTGAGATCAGTAAACTCGGTTCTCTGGTCAATCACCTTATCTATTAGCTGGTCGCTAGTGATCAGATAAGGAGTAATGTGTGACATCTTTTGGAAAAAGTTCTCTTGTTGTTTCATTAGGAGGGAATTTAGTTCCAGAGCCTCTTTAATGAACTCCTTGGTAGTAGGAACATCCTTATATCTTTCCATGGCTTGTTGCAATTCTTGGAGTTGCATGTTTTTAGCTGATATATCGGCTTCATGGCTTATTTTCAGGACCTCCATGCTCTGTTACAATTGGGCAAGCTTCTTGCATGTTCACACTTTCTTTCTTTGTTTCAAGCTACTGCTCGAGATGTACAATCCTGTCTTCATTTTCTCTCAATAAAGTAGAGACTATAGTGGCTTTTTCCATGGTGGTCGTTGCATATGCTCCCGTGAACTGTTACAATCTAGTCAAGTTATCAGTTGGGTTGAAAGGAATCTCCCTCCAAACTATGTCCATTGGCTCGTTTCCAGGTGGGAGCTCGGGTGTTTCTACCAATTTTCTTTTTCTCTGTCTCCTTACTACAACCTTGTCGAGCAGGCTATAGAAAACATCAAGTGGAGGGATTTGGTCACTTTCAAGATGATCTCTAATGTGGGTAGAGCAGGGATAATCTCAGTCTGCTGGGATGTTGTCACCTGCTCATCCATAGGCTTGGATAGCTCATCCATGGGTTTGGACTACTCATCCATAGACTTGGACTTTGTATTCTCTTAAATATGCATAGGAGTTTGACACTACATTGTCTCTTGGGTATCTTTCGCTTTGGGATTGTCTTCCAGTTTCTAATTAAATTGATCGCACTCCTGCTCCAAACTGTTGCCTTTAACCTCTGAACTAATTTCTTTAGGTGGGGTGCTTACAACTTGTTTCTCAGCTGACTTTCTGTTGGACTCTATTCTATTATCTGTCTCTTGGACCTTCCCCGTATATGGTGTTTTCTCAGTATTCACCTCAGACGTTATGCGAGAACTAGGTCCTTCACTATTAAATGTCACACTTGGTGTAGGCTTATCTTTGATCTTCAACAAGTGTATTGGGATTACTTCGAGCCTTTCATTTCTGAATTCCCGAAATCTTTTAAAATTTTCAGGACTCCGGTTCGCTTTAGCCCATTCGAACGCTTGTTCAAAGGATGCGGCCAACTGTAACAAGTCTTCAAAATCATTATCCTCATGATTGTA
The DNA here is from genome assembly GCA_031772625.1 of Pinus tabuliformis. Lineage (NCBI taxonomy): Eukaryota > Viridiplantae > Streptophyta > Pinopsida > Pinales > Pinaceae > Pinus > Pinus tabuliformis. Next base: position 595,697,861 of record CM062819.1, read on the forward strand.
TGGCTTGAGCTTTACCACAGTAGTGACTCCATAATGGCATGATTAAAATTTTCTAAAGCAAAAGAACCACACTTGATAGGAAAAGAGAGCCATAATAACTTCTTGTTTTCTTTGAGGACTTTAGTTAGGCCTTTTTCCCATGGTCTGGTGGTCGATTTCCCTTTCTAACAATTTATCAGAAACATACAAAGGAAAGACATGTGGGTCGGTTGTGCTACCAAAAACTCTAATGTAGCTGAACCATTCTTTAATAAAATATTTTCTGACAGCTAGAAGGTCTGTTGCGGCTTCTTGGGAAAACCTGGGGGCTTTCTTATTGAAAATTATTTGATGTAGGGGCAAAATAAAAAAATGACATATCTTATAGAAATGGGGTATATAATGGGATTCCCATATTTTCTTATGACTGGGATAGGGTAGGGGTCTTGTACGGTTTATTTCCAACCCATGGTTAGAAATGCAATGCATAAACAAATGGCATCCATAATGTAGGCACTAAAATAGAAGGGGGAAGGTTATCTAGAGAGGAGGCTCTCTTCTGTCGATATTTGGTAATGATGGTGGATAGGTTATTAGATAGGATAGTGGCCCAATTCATGATGTGGAATTAACGTAGGCATCAATCAGAGGAATCCATTATATGGAAAACTTAGAATTATTGGGAAACCCATATAGTCTACGTAACATAACAACTACATAGTTGTAAGGGTTTGCGAAAGAGGCTATAGCACACATACTCTCTAGCCCTAAATTAGCTTGAAGGGATCTGGCTTCTTCTTTGCGAAGTTGGCCATGTATGTATTATCATATATATCCTAAGGATCAGGCATATGATACATTTTCTTCATGTCTTCTATTGTGAATGATCCCATGAGTTCATTTCCTGAATTCTTGAATTGCCTATCTTCAATGGTGAGGTTTTCGACCACCCACCTAATCATATCCATGTATGGGAGTATTTTAGCCCTTGCTCCTATCCTATGCAGGAAAGAACATACAACATCCTTGAATTAAAGCACCAAAGGTCTTGTTGAGTTAGTTGTTGCTCTTGTCACAGTAATATTGGGATGCTTGTCGTCAAGCCTATTGTAAATGACCTCCCAAGTTGTTTCCCCTCCATCAGCGTTGCAGACTGTATAAGAGAATATGGGAGCCATCTCTGTAAACTCGGATTCAACAATGCTCTGCTTTTTTTGTTTCTGCATCACCTTCCTCAATGACATGTCTTTTGTAGCTTTCCTGAAATGGACAAGATATATTAGCGTAGACAATATCGGGCAATTAAGATTGAAAGCTTTTCTGAAATGAATTTGGATTGTGAGAAAGGTTTAATGAGATACTCAACATTAACTAACCATAACTTGGAAAATGATTAGCTCTCCTCGGGCTGCTAAATATTTATTAACCTTTCATCTCGTTCGTTTTTGTATTTAAAACGTAATTACTTGACATGCTCACCACTCTTATTTGGACATCGTGATGCTTTAAATGGATATAATATAGCGTTGTTCTTTCTACAAGGTGAAATACGATTACAATTGTCACAATATCTCATTTCGAAAATCATTAATGGGCATTGTAGTGGCATAGCTTAATTACTTGCGAATTTTGTGAACTGTGATTTGCGAAATGACAAGGTGCTTATAATTGGGATATCACCGCGGGAGGTTTGATCGCGCATCACAAATTTTTAAAGGTGTTTTATGATAATCACATGGAAAAGCATGATTTGCGATTTGTGATGAGGATCTCATCCTTGGGTTGTTTTGCAAGATTTTTCAAGGAAATTTCTTAGAGTTAGGTCTTATTATCCTAAGATTAAAAAATTAAAAAGGGTCCCCATTTATATCTCTAACCTAGCTATTGTTATTCATAAATGGGGGGTTGTTACATAATACAAGAATGGCGATTCACTTGGGAGAACCAGCTATCTCTCAGTAGTTTTCTAAATTTTCTAAAGATTTCAAAGTAATTAGAGTTATAGGAATAATAGTAACATGAGTTATAAAGAAAACAACATTTCTCTAGAATCATCATCACTTACACAATCTATTTATTCAACTACTTTACTCTTGTGATGATATAAATACAAATGTTTGCATCAGTCAATAATAAGAGTTAAAGTGATATAGCAGGTGTTTTCTACAGATTAGTTTTTGGTGTTTACTCATTTATCACAGATAGAGCCTCTACTGCCAGCAGGCGTTCATAGCCTCAACAAGGTTATCTTTTAACCAAAAATGATTCATTATCCCATCTGAAGCAATTTTCAAATTTCAAAATGATATTCACTTGCTTTGAATCTCACTTGGATCTTGTCCCTTTTTCCTTTTTAATATAATATTTTCTTTTAGGTTTCTTAAAAGACATCATCTAGGCTTGGTAACCTAATAATGACAATTCAATTCACTGGTTGTAACTAAACTGAACAAGCTGGCTCTTGATGAGACCCCTTGTCTTTTGATCGATGAGATCATTGGCTATTACCCTGTTTTGATATGCAGTATTGGTAATATCAGTTTAATTATTTCCCTATGACCATGGTAAACAAGCTCATAATGAGACTTTTTATCTTCTAAGTTTTTCATATTTTAGAATTACACTATGAAAAAGGAAAATTTTATTAGATGGGGTGAATCATTAGCTCTTTTGAGAGTTTTGGATGATAATGATAGAGTTTTAAGATACTGATCTACAGAAAGTCCTTACTAGGTTAAAGATTCTTTTCTTGACTGATAACAAAACATTCATACTCTAAAAAGATAAGAGTTTTTTCATAGAATAAATGTTTTTTAGTAAGATCAAGTTTTTCGAAAGAAATAAGATTTTCTTTGGTACTCGAATGCCCTAATTATTTCTTTTAACTTTTACTTACTTATAGAAGTGAAAAATCAGAAATATTATCAAATATTTTATTTTGAAAAGCCAAAAGTAAATACTACTTAAACTTTATTTTCCTAAGAATTTTAAAGGCGATATGATACAAAATTAGAAGAGGCTATCCTCTAAGAAAAGTATTTTTTCAATAATTTCCCATTAATGGGCAAAGAATCCTTCTTACTTGATAAGTCTTGTAAAAGAAATGTTAATTGTCCAATTTTCTCAATAATTTGAAAAGGGCCAAGCCATAGTCTTTGAAATTTGGTATGTTTACCTTTTTCCTCATGTGCTTTGTCCCATTTCAAAACTAAATCACCTACGTCAAAAGTTTTTTGACTACCAGAGGTTATATAAAAAGAGGCTTTGACTAATTTTTGATGATGGAAGTGGGTTTCTTTGGCCTTCTCTCGTCGTTCTTCAAGCTTAAGAATTTGAAACTGTCTAGCTTGGAGAGAAGAAGAGGGGTTTTCATCGATGAATTTCACTAGGGAAAGAGATGGGATGGGTTTTCTAGTTGTGGGAAGAACAACTTCTTTTCCATAAACTAAAGCAAAAGGAGAACAACTGATAGATGCCTTATGTGTAATTATGTCTACCCATAGAGCAAATGTCAATGCTTTGTGCCAATTCTTATGATTTTGGTCAATAGTCCTTTTGATAATTCTGATGACGTTTTTGTTCATTGATTTTGCTAATCCATTGCCTTGTGGATAATAGTTGGCTAAATATTTTAGCTTAAAACCTCGCTTTAGAGAAAATTCTATCATTGCATTTCCAGAAATGTAAGATGCATTGTCAAACATTAAAGATGAGGGTAAGCTAAACCTGGTAATTATGTACTAACCAATGAAGTATGTAATGCTCTCTGTATTAGCTATACTTAAGGGGATAACTTCTACCCATTTTGTAAAATAATCAGTAGTTGTAAGGATTAATCTATACAGTATGGAAGAGTTAGGAACAATCTCACCAATTATTTCTAATCCCCATTGTTCAAATGGTTGCTGGATGTTGACTTGTTGCAAAGGGAATGTTGGCTTTCTTTCTCTTCCGATTCTAGTTTGACAAGTTTTACACTTTCTTGCATATTCATGTGCATCCTTAAATACCGTTGGCCAATAATATCTTGCGTGAAAGATTTTGTGAGATATGGTATTTCCTCTGAAATGTCCTCCAACTGGTCCATCGTGTAATTCCTGCATGAATTTTTCAGCTTCAGGTTTCTCCAAGCATCTTAGTAATACTGAATCATATTTTTTTCTAAGAAATGCATCATTGAATAATTCATACTGATTTGATTTCAACCTTAAAGCACACTTTTTTTTTATAATTAAGATGCATAGGAGCATATCTGTTCTTTAAATAAAATTTCAAATTAGCATATTGTGATTGTGTTTCATTGAGGATTACCTCTAATATTTTACTTCATTACCTAGATCTTCTTCTAGTGATAATTGGGAAGCTCCTATTAACATCCTACAAAAATCTTGGCCCCTAACAATCTTAGTTGGCTGGATATCTACATCATATTCTTGAAGTGAAAATTGGCACTTTTCTCCCCTACTTCTCTTTGGATTAATAATGGTCTTACTGTGAGGTAGGGTACTATTATCTTTGTATGGGCTTTAAGAAGAAAAGGTCTGAAATGTTTCAAGGTTTTAAAAACAACAAATGCATGTTTCTCAACAACTAAATAATTTAACTCGACACCTTGCAAGTTAGAACTGAAAAAGGAGATGTGTGCCTCGATATTTTCATCATTTAGCTGTGGTAGAACTGCTGCATATGATGTATCAGATGAAAAAATATATAATACAAAAGGTTTTATAAAGTCAAGCATTGTTAGCGAAGAAACATTAATAATGGTTTTTTTAATAAACTCAAGTGATTCCCTTTCATGTTTGCCCCATTTGAAAACTGCATCTTTTCGTATCATTGTCTGAAGGGGTAGGACAATCTGTGAAAAATCTGGAACAAATATTTTTACAAAATTAATTTGGCCTAGGAATGATTGCATGGTCTTTTTGTTATGTGGGAGAGGAATCTTTTCAATCTCTTGGACTCTATCGAGGTCAATATAAATCCCTTTCTTGGATACTATAAACCCAAGAAGTTTTCCTTTGAGTAAAGAAAAATAAGATTTTTTGTATTTAAGGAGATGCCATATTTCCTGCATCTTTCAAAAATGTGCTTCAAGTCACTTAAATGATTGTTCCTATCCTTAGAAAAGATTGTGATGTCATCTAAGTAAATAATAAATGATTTATTAATTAGAACTTTAAAAGCAATATCCATAGCACGTTGAAATATAGCACCTGCATTAATGAGTCCAAAAGCAATCTTCTGATAGGTGTATGTTCCCCACTTTGTCCTGAATGTTGTCTTTAATTTGTCATCTAGATGCACAAGAATTTGATTATATCTTGAGAATCCATCTAGAAAAGACATTAATTCGGAACCTGCAACTAATTGCAATATTTGTTCCATGGTAGGCAAAGGAAAGTTATCTTTTTGACAAGCTTTATTCAAGTTCCTAAAATCGATACAAATCCTAATATCACTGTTCTTTTTCCTTACAGGCACCATATTCGATACCCATTTAGAGTGTCTAATAGTGAAGATTATTTTGGCTTTCAGAAGCTTGTTCAATTCGGATTTGATTTGACTCTCAAGGTTTGGGTGAATTTTGCGAAGCTTCTGTTGAACTGGCTTTTCGTTCGAAGTCATAGGTATGGTATGTTGAATCACAGAGGTATCATAGGTTTTGAGATCTGCGTAATCCCAAGCAAAGACACCTTTGTATGTTTTCAACAACCTAATGAATGATATTATTTCTTCTGATGATAGGCCAAGACCTAGGTTGACATTTTGAGGTTTTTCAGTTGACCCTAAGTTTACTACTTCAAATCTCAAAGTAGAACTTTGAGTTTTGGAGTTAGTAACTTTCTTGAATCTATCCTTTAGATCATAGAGATCTTCCATCTTAACTACAAACTTTGGGATTGGGTTTTGATTCTGATCATTTTTAATTTGCAGATCATGCTCTTATTCATGTATGATCTGTTCCTCATAGGACCCTTTTGATGTAAGGAAATTAACTATATCTGCATCATTATTGAACACTCTCCAATTTGTTACATTATTGGGAATAGATGGCCTAAATATTAACTCTATTGAAAATCTGTCTGGACTGAAATATTCTGAGGGTATAAGCTTGGATGCCACATTAGCAAATAAGTTAGCACTTGTGTTTTGTAGTCTAGGAATTGAAGAAATGTTGAAAGCAGAGAAGTGAGAAGTCAAATTCTGGGCTAATGATTGATAATGTTTAAGGTGCCTAGAGACACAATGAATTTTATTTCTTGCCTGCTTCACAATTATTTCAGAATCACCATAGATTTGCAAATATTTGACATTAAGGCCGATCACTTTGTACAGTCCTCGGATCAATGCTTCATATTCAGCGACATTATTGGTGCACTGAAATTCAATTTTGTAGGCTAACATGGTTTTCTCTCCTTGCGGATTGATCAAAATGCATCTTGTGCCTACACCATCTTCAGATTTGGAACCATCAAAATAGAGAGTCCAGAACAAAGAATTATTTGAAATTTTATCTACTAAATTTACACACTTGGAAGCATATGTTTGTGAAAAATTTTCTATTTGAGACACTACGACATTATCTGGAAAGGGAGACCTCTGAGCATTAAAGGATCCCAAAAATGACTCAGCCGAGTAATTTCCAATGATGTTATTGGTGAAGGCAACAGGTTCATTGCTTCCCTCAAGGTCAGTGACTATATATTTCATGAACGTTTCTCGGTCTACCCTGATTTGGTTTGGTTTACCATTATGTGGCAACCACATGTGAGACCAATCAATTTTGAATTCACTAAGCAACTTTTCAGACCAATCCCTACTTAGGATTAAACCATAAAATTCACGGATATCAGCCACTAAAATATAAATTATTTGAAAAACTATTAGATTAGAGGAAATCCTAATTGAAACTGTTAGCACCTAAATCTGCCTTAGGCAGAAGGAAGGAAAAATTCAGGGTAACCACAAACCACGCTCAGTCTGGTACCTAGCCCTACCATAACAGGAGAGGGCTCTCTTCGAGTCACGCTCAATGAATGGATAAACGAAACGGTCTGAGATGACTTACAGTGAAATATTTATCTTAGGCTAGTAAGTGAATATGGATACAAGAAACAATTTTTATGAATGACTGAGCTTCTGGGATGGTATGGGACCAACGGTCAGCAAAGAACAGAGAATTTAATACAAAGGCACAGATTACTTCGTGAGGCAAGGTAGGCAGAAAGTGTAGCAATTTAGTTTGAAATAACGCGGAATGGAGAGATTGTTTAGGAGAGTGAAAAGGGCATAGGAACATGAATCCTTTTCAACATAAGAAGAACACTGAACATGAAATTTTCCCACAAGAAAAGCAATAAAATTGAATTCTACCTTATCTAACTCAGAAAATTTCACTGGAAATGAACATGAATTGAATTATGAAACATAACGAAATGCATATGAAAACATAAGAGACACATTTTCTACACTCACAACCACATGAATCTCATGAAACAGAGCTGCTTCCTTTCATTAATTCTCTGTCAAAAATATACAGTGAAGAAGCAGAGTTTCTTTCCCACAGTCTCCCAGAAGTTACAAGCCAACCAACCCTTTGCAAATAGTTTGCATACAATATATAGAATGTGCCATGAAGAGATAGAATTCCCAGGGGTTGGGGAGTTACTCGAATCATTACAAAATGGAGGTGAAGAGCCAACCATCAGCTACAGGTGCAGTGTTACAAACATGACAAATGGCTTGGGTGACCATTTGCCTTCCTTCACCACTTGGATAGAAGTCAATCCGGAGAGAAAATACTTTAAATGCCACCTTAGGTGCCAAAACATTGAAATGTAGATGAGAAGGCCCATTTGGAGAAGTCGTGAATCGAAATTTTGTGAAACGGAGGTAAAATTAGGCTTTTTTCCTCTATGCGTTGCGCCATTTTCTGTGTGCGCCGTGCCACGTTGGAGCTTGTTTTGAGGCACTTTTGGGAGTCCAAAATGTTCCCAAGTGTGCTTGTTGGAAATCTTGTCCTGTCTACTTTCTAACCCAAGTGGAATTTCTAAATTTGGTGCTCATTTGCCCCTCCAAATCTTCATTCTCCCAAGACTGCTTCCTGTGTGTCAAAATAGGGGCAGAGAGGTCATTTTTTGGGTGTTGTTGACCTCCTGGAGACTCAGATCTTGCCCAAATTTCTTGTCCAGGCACCAGTAGTCGTGATTTTTCATGATAAATCCAAAAATGCAAACCATTCTTCATTTGGAGCTCCCAATTTTTAGCGTCACGCGCACAGGGAGAAAAAACCTGTGTTTTGCCCAAAAATTTGTCATGTGACAAAAATTTCCCCAAATTTCTTGAAATTTGGGATGGAGGTCCTCTATGAAGTGCTATACTATGCCAAGGAAGCTTCAGCCAATATTCTAAGCCAATCTTTCTCTTTTTCCTCTTTTGCCTCTTTTGTTGCTTTGCTCAATTTTGCCTTCAAGCTCCTTATCCGGGCCTTTGCACTCATATTTCGTGTCCTGTAATGATAAGCCATGTGTCTCAGCAAAGCATGGTCCTTGTCAGCCTTGTCTAGTAGCCTCTCCAAATGCATGTTGACTCTCTCGAGATTGGCCTCCCGATCCTCATTAATCTCTTGTTCGATTTCTTGCTCGATAGGAGTCAAGGGGACATGAGCCTCTTTGTCACTTTGCCTCTTTGTTTTCAGTATCTCACATTCCATGAGGACCTGTTTATGAATTATTTGTTTGTTTTCTTGCTCCAGCTAAGTGATGACAAACTTAGCTCTCTCTAAGTTTTCCATCAAAGCTTGTATTTGGGCTTCTTTCTCCTGAATAATGACATATTTGACAGTTTCCCTCTCTTGTGATTTTGCCTCCCTTATGAGGCTTTCTTTGTTGCCTTCTCCTTTCCGCTGAACTGTCACTTGTTGTCTCCTCATCATAGTCAGAATCACCTCTATCCATGATTTAATCAAATCTCTTAGTTTGCACAGTTTTGACAATGTAAATGGGACAATGTAATGGGGATGAGTGGTATATTCTAGGGTTTGTAGGGATGAGTGAATTTTATATGGTTATGGGCAAAGCATAAGCTATGAGAGTGAGGGGAGGATTTTGGGAATGAGATGTAGATGAAGGTGAAGGGAATAATGGGTAAATATTTTGAGTTATCATGCTGGGCAATGGAATAGACAAATTGATTAGGGTTTATAGAGGGAAATTAGGGTTTAATACTAGGAGTGGAGGAGAGGTCCAAAATATCAAACATGCAAGCCAAACATTGAGTGAAGAGAGGGAAATTACTTGTAAAAGGTGAAATTGGAGGAAATTTGGTGAGAATTTGCAATTTGGAGTGATTTTGATGAATTTTAGGCCTTTTATCCCTGTGCGCCTCGCCAGTGTAAATTTACATTGGAAAATTTCTCCCTGTGCGCCGCGCTCTCTATGTCCGTCATGCCCTTTTCCAGGTGACTTTTGGAGGCCTTCCTGGTATCCAAATTGGGCACAGGATAGCTCGTTGGGAAGGTATTTGAGTCTAATTTCCAGCTCAACTGGAATTTTTCAATTTGGAGTTCATTTTCCCTATCAAAAATCAAATCTCCCAGGACTGGTCAAAATGTGCCAAATGAGGTTGCCTAAAGGCCGAGTTCTGTTACAGTCAACTTTTGAATGCCTTCCTCAAGTCCAAATTAAGGTCATGATAGCTAATTGGAAATATATTTGTTTCTAGTTATCATTTGAATCATCGGGTAAGTCATTTGGCCAACTGATCTAGGAGAAAATTTGATTTTCCCAAGGTCACTTCAGAGGTGCATCAATTCTCCCGAGGCAACTATATTTTTGACATTTCTCCAAAAAAATGACACCTGTGTAAAAGGTGAAGGAGGTTTTTCTTCCTTGGCATGTTTTGGATAGAAACCCCTCTTAGTTTTCCCAAATTCATCGCTTATTGCTGAGAAACATCATTTGAGTGAAACCTATCCCGATGTGTGGAACAAGGGATTTGTCGAAATGAAGCGAAATGAAGGGGATAGGGAGCTTCTAAATTCTTGAGGAAATTTTGGGAAGGAGGGAGGGATGTTAGGAATTAGGGGAAAGTTTAATCTCAGAGATTGAGTGAAGGGAAGGGGTCCAAAAAGGAAAAACACAGGTCCAACCTAGAAAATTGCCAAGTTGTAGCAAAAAACTAGGGTTTGTGCGAAAATGAGGAATTTGGGGGATCTCAGTGATGGGAAGTGTTTGATAAGGTACTTTAAGGATAGGGAAAGGTGTATGAATATCAGGATACAAGTTTTTCCGATGATTTGACCGTCCAAGAGAAATTGCCTTCAAAACCCTAGGAGAGGGAAATGACCTTACCTAGGCGCAACTGAAGCATGAACAAGGTGTAAAATGACCCATTGGAACCTGACATGATGATGAAAACCCTCTGAATGATGGTAGACTCAGCTGAATAGTGACATAGACCGACATTTGGACAACTTTGAAAGGAGTGAAAGCAAACCCTAGACCTAATGCCTAGTGACCAAATTTTACTTGAAGACTCACTGAAATGATAAAATTTGACCTTGACACCTTAAAATCACTTTGTAAGAGCATGTTTGATCACTGGAGGAAGGCTACAAAGACTGACACTAACATTGGCTCCAATGGGGGATGGTAGCTCCTTGGAGGTGCCAAGAACAACAGATCTCTGGAAGAGCTAGACAGTGCCTTCATCCATTGGGCTATGGAGTCATTATTTCGACAAACAACACAAGACTTCGACTCATTTATTGACTGAAACTTGACTGAAACTGACTCAATGCAAACTGACATGACTAAAAAAACTTGACTCTAACAAAAGGAAACGACTCATGACTGACTTAACTAAAACAAGAACTCACAAAACTTTTTCAATGGCAGCAGTCCATCAAGATCTGAGGGTTCCAAATCATGATGACAGCCACCTGTGTACTAATGCAATATGTACAATCATGTGTAATGTGTCTTCCAATGTAACCAATCAAGCAGATGCCTTGCTGACTGATTCTCCTGATCAGATCTCCTGGTCAATAGTAGATACTTGTAACTGGGCATCCAAAAACATAATTGACCATGACCCCCTTCATCACTAAATACTGCAATAATCACCTTCACTGTTGACTGCAACAAATCTGCCATTGGATCCTCAGAAACATGAAGTCTTTCTCCTGGTGAAGAAACAAGGTGTCATTTTCTTGTGATGCTGATCTTTTTTTATAAATAAGAGTATCCTCCTGGTCTTCAAAAAATTATGAACAAATAGATGAGCAGATTTCCTCTTAAAAGAACATTTCAAAACATGAGACATATGAGGAAGAGTCTGAAAGACAATCCTGAATGTTCTGCTCTTCGGTAGCCTGAATGTATTGTAGGTCACCTTCATATGATATGACAGTCAGATTGTCTTTGCATTCATCAATCATGAGAAAAGAAACTTCGAATGATTCTTGAAACCCAAGCATGACATTTATATCATCTACCAACGATTCACCCAAGGAACCTTTTTCACTTACTTGAACAAAATGCTCATCTTGCTGTTCATGAGCTGACTGGATTACCTCTTCATGAAGACTGTGTTCTGATGACATGAGAACATTTGGATCCAAAACTCTGTCTTCTTCATCCCAGATGATTTCAGCAGCAAAGTTCTCTTTCATGGGACTTAGTACAAGGTTTTCTTGGTCACCATAATCCCAATCTAGATCTGAAAGGGTTGACTTAACGTTATCACATTCTGAAAGTAGAACTGGACTTCCTTGCATGTTGTCTTCTTCTATGGACAGATCCGAAATGACACTTTTTCTTTCATCACTTTCAGCCATATGGAATTCTTCAACCTGCTGATCTATAAAGCTGTTCACCGGACTGTCATCCTTTTCAAAAGAGGAAGAAGTTTCACCAACCCTTTCTTGACCATGTGTGCACTGCAAATCCGCTTTAGCTTGGGCTGGAACATAACTGTGCAAGAGTTGACCTATCTCGTCTTCAGACAAAGGAGATAAGACCTTTTGTTTCCTTTCGCTCAAACAGTGATTGTCTTCATTAATTTCAAGTGAAGGTGTATATAAATATTCTTCCTACTACTGATCCATTTCATGTAATTCCTGTTGACTGTCAAGATGCAAAATTATTTCCTCTTCCACCGTACTACAATCTTGATCATGCTGCAAATTTTCATGATCGTCTTTATGCTACTGAAAGGGATTTTCATCCAGGGCTTCCATGATCTCATCATCCACAAAACTATCATCCTCATAGTATTTTTCAAGGCTTTCAATAAAAGTATAAGCATGTTTGCAACAGTCATGAACTAGATTTAATGATGGATAAGAGTCTTTATATCTTTCAATGAACATGGCATGAAAATCCTTTAAACAGTAAATACAAGCAGGCAGCAAACTTTCATACCAAGATTGGGCTTCACCTTCTAGAGTGGCCATGAATATCTTCATTAAGGAATGTTCAGGAAAATCAACCTTCAACTTGTGAATATGCATGTGAAATCGAACTAGATGTAAAGCAGCGTCCTTCTTACCATCATCTTTAAACGTAGGCAGATTCCTTGACCAATCTACTTTCGAAATCTTAGTTGCAAAGCCTGGAATGTTATCTCGGCTCATGGGAGCATATCTTCTTGCAACCCAATCCATCTTGAAAATATCAAAGTTACTGACCTCTCTGTAGTGGAGTCACCATGAAGCACCGATTGCTAGATTCTTCAGTGAATGGAGTCGCCAGGTGAATGATTTCAGCCGTCTTCTTATGTCTGATCGTTGTTCACCATCAACCATCAGATCTGAGCTTGATAGATGTACTGTGGCAAAACAATCTTCAAGCAAACCATTTTCTTCCCTGGTATGGTCGCCACTATGTTACCACCTAAATCTGCCTTAGGCTGAAGGAAGGCAAAATTCAGGGTAACCACAAACCATGCTCAGTCTGGTAGCTAGGCCTACCAGAACAGGAGAGGGCTCTCTCTGAGTCATGCTCAGTGAATGGATAAACGAAATGGTCTGAGATGACTTACAATGAAATATTTATCTTAGGCTAGTAAGTGAATATGGATACAAGAAACAATTTTTATGAATGATTGAGCTTCTGGGATGGTATGGGACCAACGGTCAGCAAAGAACAGAGAATCTAATACAAAGGCACATATTACTTCGTGAGGCAAGGTAGGCAGAAAGTGTAGCAATTTAGTTTGAAATAACGTGGAATGGAGAGATTGTTTAGGAGAGTGAAAAGGGCATAGGAACATGAATCCTTTTCAACAGAAGAAGAACACTGAACATGAAATTTTCCCACAGGCAGAGCAATAAAATTGAATTCTACCTTATCTAACTCAGAAAATTTCACTGGAAATGAACATGAATTGAATTATGAAACATAACGAAATACATATGAAAACATAAGAGACACATCTGCTACACTCACAACCACATGAATCTTATGAAACAGAGCCGCTGCCTTTCATTAATTCTCTGTCAAAAATATACAATGAACAAGCAGAGTTTCTTTCCCACAGTCTCCCAGAAGTTACAAGCCAACCAACCCTTTTCAAATAGTTTGCATACAATATATAGAATGTGCCATGAAGAGATAGAATGCCCAGGGGTTGGGGAGTTACTCGAATCATTACAAAATGGAGGTGAAGAGCCAACCATCAGCTACAGGTGTAGTGTTACAAACATGACAAATGGCTTGGGTGACCGTTTGCCTTCCTTCACCACTTGGATATAAGTCAATCTAGAGAGAAAATACTTTAAATGCTGCCTTAGGTGCCAGAAAACTGAAATGTAGATGAGTGGGCCCCCTTGGAGAAGTCGCGAATCGAAATTTCGCAAAACGGATGTAAAATTGGTCTTTTTTCCTGTATGCGTCGCGCCATTTTCTGTGTGCGCTGCGCCACTTTGGAGCCTGTTTTGAGGCACTTGTAGGAGTCAAAAATGTGCCCAAGTGTGCTTGTTGGCAAGCCTGTCCTGTCTACTTTCTAGCCCAAGTGAAATTTCTGAATTTGGTGCTCATTTTCCCCTCCAAATCTTGATCCTCCCAAGACTACTTCCTGTGTGTCAAAATAGGGGCAGAGTGGTCATTTTTTGGGTGTTGTTGACCTCCTGGAGACTCAGATCTTGCCCAAATTTCTTTTCCAAGCACCAGTAGTCGTGAGTTTTCATGTTGAATCCAAAAGTGCAAACCATTCTTCATTCGGATCTCCCAATTTTTAGCGCCACGCCACTGAGAAAAAACCTGTGTTTTGCCCAAAAATTTGTCATGTGACCAAAATTTCCCCAAATTTCTTAAAATTTGGGCTAGAGGTCCTCTATGAAGTGCTATATTGTGCCAAGGAAGCTTCAGCCAAGATTCAAAGCTGATCTTGTTCTTTTGCCTCTTTTGCCTCTTTTGTTGCTTTGCTCAATTTTGCCTTCAAGCTCCTTATTCGGGCCTTTGCACTCATATTTCGTGTCCTGTAATGATAAGCCATGTGTCTCAGCAAAGCATGGTCCTTGTTGGCCTTGTCTAGCAGCCTCTCCAAATGCATGTTGACTCTCTCAAGATTGGCCTCCCGATCCTCATTAATATCTTGTTCGATTTCTTGCTCGATAGGAGTCAAAGTGACATGAGCCTCTTTGTCACTTTGCCTCTTTGTCTTCAGTATCTCATGTTCCATGAGGACCTATTTATGACTTAGTTGTTTGTTTTCTTGCTCCAGGTAAGTGATGACAAACTTAGCTCTCTCTAAGTTGTCCATCAAAGCTTGTATTTGGGCTTCTTTCTCCTGAATAATGACATCTTTGACAGTTTCCCTCTCTTGTGATTTTGCCTCCCTTATGAGGCTTTCTTTGTTGCCTTCTCCTTTCCGCTGAACTGTCACTTGTTGTCTCCTCATCATAGTCAGAATCACCTCTATCCATGATTTAATCAACTCTCTTAGTTTTCACAGTTTTGACAATGTAAATGGGACAATGTAATGGGGATGAGTGGTATATTCTAGGGTTTGTAGGGATGAGTGAATTTTATATGGTTATGGGCAAAGCATAAGCTATGAGAGTGAGGGGAGTATTTTGTGAATGAGATGTAGATGAAGGTGAAGGGAATAATGGGTAAATATTTTGAGTTATCATGCTGGGAAATGGAATAGACAAATTGATTAGGGTTTATAGAGGGAAATTAGGGTTTAATACTAGGAGTGGAGGAGAGGTCCAAAATATCAAACATGCAAGCCAAACATTGAGTGAAGAGAGGGAAATTACTTGTAAAAGGTGAAATTGGAGGAAATTTGGTGATAATTTGCAATTTGGAGTGATTTTGATGAATTTCAGGCCTTTTAGCCCTGTGCGCCGCGCCTCCCATGTGCGCCACGCCAGTGTAAATTTACACTGGAAAATTTCTCCCTGTGCGCCACGCTCTATATGTGCATCGTGCCCTTTTCCAGGTGACTTTTGGAGGCCTTCCTGGTGTCCAAATTGGGCACAGGATAGCTCGTTGGAAAGGTCTTTGAATATACCTTCCAACCCAACTATAATTTTTAAATTTCGAGGTCATTTTCCCTATCAAAAATCAAATCTCCCAAGACTGGTCAAAATGTGCCAAATGAGGCTGCCTAAAGGCAGAGTGCTGTTACAGTCAACTTTTAAATGCCTTCCTCAACTCAAAATTGAGCTCATGATAGCTAATTGGAAATAAATTTGTGTCTAGTTATCATTTGACTCATCAAGAAAGTCATTTGGGCAACTGAGCTAGGATAAAATTTGATTTTTCCAAGGTCACTTCAGAGGTGCATCAATTCTCCCGAGGCAACTATGTTTTTGACATTTCTCCAAAACCATGACACCTGTGTAAAAAGTGAAGGAGGTTTTTCTTCCTTGGCATGTTTTGTAAGAAAACCACTCTCAGTTTTCCAAAATTCATCTTTTATTGCTCAGAAACATCATTTGAGTGAAACCTATCCCGATGTGTGGAACAAGGGATTTGTTGAAATGAAGCGAAATGAAGGGGATATGGAGCTTCAAAATTCTTGAGGAAATTTTGGGAAGTAGGGAGGGATGTTAGGAAGTCAGGGAAAGTGTAATATCAGAGATTGAGTGAGGGGAAGCGGTCCAAAAAGGCAAAACACAGGTCCAACCTAGAAAATTGCCAGGTTGTAGCAAGAAACTAGGGTTTGTGCAAAAATGAGAAATTTGGGGGATCTCAGTGATGGGAAGTGTTTGAGAAGGTACTTTAAGCATATGGGAAGGTGCATGAACATCAGGATACAAGTTTTTCTGATGATTTGACCGTCCAAGAGAAATTGCCTTCAAAACCCTAGGAGAGGGAAATGACCTTACCTGGGCGGAACTGAAGCAGGAACAAGGTGTAAAATGACCCATTGGAACTGACATGATGATGAAAACCCTCTGAATGATGGTAGACTCAGATGAATAGTGACATAGACCGACATTTGGACAACCTTGAAAGGAGTGAAAGCAAACCCTAGACCTAATGCCTAGTGACGAAATTTTACTTGAAGACTCACTGAAATGATAAAATTTGACCTTGACACCTTAAAATCACTTTGTAAGAGCATGTTTGATCACTGGAGGAAGGCTGCAAAGACTGACACTAACAGAAACTAATGCTATTTCTCCAAGTACCTCTACATTTTTCCTGTCTAATTGAACTATGTGTACTGCAGATTTTTGACATGTAATATTCAATTTGGTGCACATAGATCTTGGCATAATATTTGAAGAGCCTCCTGAATCAACAAGACTGTTATGAACATTCATGTTGAAAATTCTGTAAGTGAGAAGAAATGGAGGAGTATGATAAATAGATCTATTGTTGGAAATAATATTGAGAGGGGGGTGAATCAGTATTATCAGATCAATAATTTTATTTCCCAAACAGATTTATATACGCTACTTCAATGAAGTGAACTAGTGTGTACACACAACTATGATTAAGGAAACCAACGTATATCTAGAGAACTTGTGATTTAGACAATTTATCATGTGTTGATCTTAAAGCAGTACATCAGTAACTTATTAGACAGTGCAGTAAAAGCGAATAAAGCAACACACATGACCACCAAGATTTAAGGTGGAAACCCAATGTGGGTGAAAACCACCTACTGTTGTCGTCTCTGTCTACTTTCAATAATAAGAAAATCTGTTTACAATCTTGTACTGGTGGAGACTCATACCAGTATGTAGGCACCCACCTGTAGAAGGTTGTACTTTCTCTCATTTTCCAGCTTCTACTGGAAGGGAGTTGCAACCCCCTAGCTCTTGTACTAGCCAATATGTTTACTAGTACATAGGCATTGACCTACAAAAGGCTACAACCTTCTTTCTTCTTCCAGGGACCACATTTCATGAAATTTCAGACTCGATACTCCTGAATCACAACACCAAAATCTAAAGGCCACGTTTCATCCAATTTTCATATTGTATCCATAAAAAACGTTTTAAACTTAAACTGCATCAACCAACAGTCAATCAATCTGGACAATCAGATCACTGACACCAGAACACTATACTGAACCTAGAACCTTGCATCATCATTCAAAACCAGTTGTAACCTCAAAAATCATGCATTAGAGTGTATACGCTACTTGGTTGAACCCAAACTGCGTGTATAGACTACTTCTGTTAATCAAACCTGCATATACCTTCAAAACTACAGAAAACATAAACTTTTGAATCAAGTCTATACCAACTAGCAATATACTGAATATCTATTGTCAACTTACAGAGCTTTACACAGGCACGGACAGAGATCACTTCTTCTCACTTATACAATCAATCAATCAAATTCTAGCCTCCTTATGCATTCAATTTTACATTCAGATCTAAGAATACTTCATTGACAGACAGTAGTAAAACAATAGAATTTGAACAGATAAATCAGTCAGATTTGAAAAATAAGCTTTTCTTTTGTGTACGCTACTTGAAAGAACAGAACATGTGTGTATATGCTCTTTGGCTGAGACGAACCTACATACAGATCTACAAATATTGACTTAGAACTTTGCTGCAATTCCAGACTCCAGACAAACCCAGATCATGATAGATAACGAATAAAACAGGTGCAAAACATTAGATATAGTCTCAACCAATATCAGATCATTCAAGAATAATTCATTCCAGGTATCATGATCCTGATCCAATATTGAACTCAAGGTGCACATGCATATTTGAGATCTAGTCCCAAACATAACCCGGCAACATAAAATATACTTTAGATAGAGGTATTCCTTAAAATATTATTTCTTGCTCCCATGGGCTTATGATCTTCTCCTCTTTATATAGCTTTAGGCCCTTTGTCAATACCTTGGACCAAAACCACTTAGGACCAATACCTTGGACTAGAACCACTTAGGACAGATACCTTAGACCAAATACCTATGGTTAATACCACGGACCAAATAATTTGGACCAATACCTTGGACCAAAACCTTGATTTTCCATCCCATACACGCTTTTCCTTCTGTGAAAGTGCGTGTATATGTATACACTCTTTTGGATCTGTGTTCCCGCGTGTATACGCTATTTTGACAAAGTGAACCAGTGTATACCTCTCTTTCTTCAATCTCTGGAATTTGATCTATAATCCTTTGTTGTTAACCTGCTGCACTGTGAACTCTCATCTATGTGAGTTACCATCAAGGACAACACCTATATCATAATGCCAATAATACCCCCATTTGGACTTGATGGCAACAAAAAACACGAAGACACTTTCCCCCTTTGACATCAAGGGCAAAGGGTGGACCAAGATATTCTCCTCTTTTGATATACATTATGTTATCCATGCTCCCCCTGAGTACATGCTAAATTCTCTGATTAGGCTCCCCCTTTGTACATGCTGAGATGCACTAAACTATCCATGTGAGGTCCATGCTCCCCCTGAGCATATGCAGAGTCTACAAAAAAAATATTTTTCAAAAGAATAACATGACTGTATAAGTCAACTAATTGAGTATGACCTTCCTATCACTAATGACTCATACATACATAAATCTCCCACCAAGTAGGGATACACCAAATTTGACTCATCCACCCAACCAAGTGGGGATATACCAATTATTTATACATGACAGAAATACAATATTACATCATCCATCCCATACAAAGTGGGGATACAAATTACATCATTTTTCCAATAGGACTCATTCAAATGTATGAGAAGTCATATCACACCCTAGACTTTTACATGACTTAAGAAACAAATGGTATAAATATCTAAAGCCATAGCTGGACTTAACAACCAAAATGCCAACATTGAAAAATGCGAGTGAAGGCTAATGCTCCCCCTAAATCTGTGCTACTTGTGCATTGTTAACAAGTCATCTAATCAAGGCATCTTTGTCAGTCATATAAAAATTAATGAACAAAGCATATTGTTAGAATGTAATCATCACCATCAAATAGAGCACCCATATCAGAGTCTGACCCAGTTTTTTTCCTATCAGGAAAACATATACACTTCTTTAGCCATTGAAATTTGCGTGCATACACGACTATACTTCATGAAACATGCGTATAATAACCTTCTTCTGAAAAACTGGATTTTAACAGTAGGATGATGCAACAACTACTCCCATATTTTGTCTAAGATATTCAAATGTTTCTCTAGGTAGTGGTTTAGTGAATATATCGGCAACCTATTATTTGGAGGGAATATACTCCAATTTGACCTTTTGTTCAAGCACTTGTTCTCGTAGAAAATGGTACTTGATGGGTATGTGCTTGGTCTTGGAGTGCATGACTAGATTCTTTGAAACACTGACGACACTTATATTATCACATAGAATGGAGATGGGTGGAGTACATGTGATCTGAATGTCTTGCAAAGTTTACATCATCCAAAGTAGTTGTGTGCAGCAAGATGCAGCAACCACATATTCTGCTTCAGCTATAGATAAATAAATTGAACTTTGTTTCTTGCTGAGCCAAGACACTAACCTAGAACCCATATAGAATGCACCACCACTAGTGATTTTTCTATCATCAACACTTCAGCTTGTTCTTGAATATCCATTTAGTTCCTATAATATTTTTATCATGAGGTCTAGGAACTAATTCAGAAGTATCATTCTTTTCAATTTGCTCAAGTTCTTCATCCATGGCCTTGACCCAACATTCATCTTTGCATGCTTCATTTACATTTTGAGGTTTGGTGGAGGATAGTAGAGCTAGATAGCTTGAGGTCCTTGTAATAGTTCTTCTTGTCTGCACACCTGCCTCCTTTGCCCCTAAAATTTGGGTTTATGGATGATTTTTCTGAACATACTTGGATGGAGTCTTTTCTTCTACCATTACATCTTCTTCTAGTGCTTCATTGGTTTCTTCTTCAATATAGTTTTGATTTGATGTGGGAAAGTAATCCCCATCTTCCTCATTGTCATAATCTTCTGTTGATTTTATCTGTTTTGGATTTCTGCATGCTTCATCCACTACAACATCAATGCTTTCAACAATTTTCCCAAGTCTTTTATTATAGCATTTATATCCTTTATTTTTGGAATAATAACCAAGAAGAATACCTTCATATGCTCTGGGTTCAAACTTACCAAGTTTTTCATCAGTCCTTCTGATAAAACATTTGCTTCCAAATTTTTTTAAGTATTTTACAGTAGGAGTCTTACCATACCAAAGCTCATGCGGAGTTTGAGTGCTATTTAGCCGAACATTTTCTTTGTTGACAATAGTCACGGTAGCGAATGCAGCTTCACCCCAGAAGGTTGCAGGAGTTCGAAATTCATCTAGCATAGCTCGAGCCATTTGTTGAATTGTTATGTTCATCCTTTCTACCACATGATTTTGCTGAGGAGTTCTTGCAGTGGAGAATTGCCTTTTTATTCCATGTTGTTCACAAAATTCAAATAATTCATCCGATATAAATTCCCCTCCTCGATCAGATCTAAGGCATTTGATTTTTCCATCTGATTCATTTTCAACCAAAGCTTTGAAGGCTTGGAAATTTTCAAATGCTTCATGTTTATGCTTTAGAAGACCTATCCAACACATTCTGGAAAAATCATCAATGAACAGAATAAATTATTCTTCTCCACGAGGTGACTTTTTCCTTATTGGTCCACATAAATCATTATGGACAAGTTCAAGAGGCTTACTAGCTGACCCTTCTTTTTCCATGAAGTGAACTCTGGTTTTCTTACCAATTTGACATGGTTTGAATATTGTATTTTCTGGGATGTTGATATCTAGAAGATCACGAACAACATTGAGTCTGCATGCTTTTCTTATTTGAGAAAAGCTTAGATGTCACGATCTTCTATGACACAACCATTTTTCATCATTTTTGCTTAGATGGCACTATTGTCGTCCTCCTTTGAGTATGCACAAGTTGTTTGGAGTTCTTTTACCTTTGATCATAGTCTCTCCAATATCAAGTTCACGAACAGAACATCCGTTTGATCAAAACACCACTTCATTTCCTTGATCACACATTTGATTGACACTCAAAAGGTTATGCTTTAAACCATCTACATACATAACATTTCCAGCTTTAACCTTTTCTTTCAAGAAAGCAGAACCTTTACCTTCTATTATCGTTGGAGTGTCATTTCCAAATGAGACATTGTTTTCCTTTTCTAAGGCCTTATATGAGTGAAGTTTCTCTTTGTCACCTGTCATGTGTTTGGAGCATCCGCTGTTGATGTATCACTGATTTTCATGTCCTTCTACATACAAGGCTATACCACATATTTCTGTTTGAGATTCTTTCCTTCTCCATATCTTGGGATTTAATGGTGTTTTCTCCTTTTGAGGTGTTTGCCGAAATTTTCTCCAGCGTTCAAATTCTTCATGACCAAAGTTGTTACAGATTGAGCATTCTATTTCATTTTCAAGTTTATTATAGGAACTTCTCTTGATCCCTGTTATATTCCTTTTGATTTCATGCTTCTCTAGCCATGATGGTTTTGTAAGAAACGCATTGAGTAGCTTTGTGCCCAAAATTATGACATGAAAAACATTGCCCATTAAAGAAGTTTCTGCGACTACCGAATCTATTTACCTGTTGATTGTAGTTTCTATTGATATTCATCTTTGGATAAAATTCAGTATGATTTTCCTAAGGTTGATTGTGGCTTCTATTGATATTCATCCTTGGAGAAAATTGAGTATGATTTACCTAGTGATTAGCTTTATGCCCTTGCTGACGATTGTCATATTGTTCACTGGTCTTTGCTGCATCAAGATAGCTTTCGCTGGAGGTTGATGGCTTTTGTGATTGAGATGTTTCTTCAGTATATCCATGACATGTCTTTATTAGAGGATAACGTTGAACTTTGATGATTTCATTTAAAGTTTTTGATCCTTTAGAAAATCTAAGATTGAAAATTTTGTTTTCTTAAGATCTTTTCTTAGACCCACAATTTCACATTCTAGTTTTTCATTGTGTTTTTCTTTTTCAGCAAGTTGGTATGTCAAGGTATCTATGATCATATTCTTTTCTTCTAAATAGATTTTGAGTTTAGAGATTATGAAAGTTTCCCTCTTCTAAAGCATCCCAAAAATCATCAACGTCATAAGCCATGAGAAATCTATAATAATCACTATTGGATAAACCATCACTATCCTCTTCTAAACTATCCCAAAAATCATTGTTATCATAAGCCATGAGAACTCTGTAATCTTGTTTAGTTTCATCTTCACCACTATTAGATAAACCATCACTATCTTCATGAGTATAGTAACTCCTTCTGTTCACAATTTGTTTCCTATTCCCTTTTGCATATTCCTTTCCTTTTTCATACTTATCTTTATGAGGACATTTGGCAGCATAATGACCGACTCTGCCACAAGCAAATCATTTGAATGGTTGCCTACCTCTGAACCTTCCAGAACCCCATTGAATATTCTTGACAAATTTACCTCATATTCCTCTTCTAAAATGTGTTTTGATTCATTGTGTTCTTCCTTTTATTTTCCTTTTGTTGAAGCTTTAAATGCGGCTTCTCTCATATCTGATGGACCTCCTTTTCTGATCTCAAAAGCAGTTAGGATTCTGTGAAGCTGTGTCATAGTGATATTCTGCGGATCCAATTTTTCTTCTATGGCAGAGACTTTTGATTCAAATTTAGCAGACAAAGATCTCAAAATTTTATCAACTAAGATAACTTCCTTTATTTCTTCACCCAGATTCTTCATACAATTAAAAACCTCATCTATACGTAAGAAGTAACTAGCTATACTCTCATCACCATGCATCTTAAGAGTTTCATATTGAATTCTGAGTGTTTGAAGCTTGGCACGTTTTACTTGAGAGTCTCCTTCGTAGCTCTGAATGATTTTGTCCCATATCTCTTTGGTTGATTTGAGTTGCATGACTTTGACAAACTCTTATTGTGATAAACTTCCCAATAAAGTATTGACAGCTTTGGCATTAGTTTCATATTGCTTTTTACCTACTGTGTCTGTAGGAATTGTTGTTGGAAATGTAAATCCTCCTTCCACAATTTCCTAGACATCTGTTCCAAGAGATTGTAGATAGGTTGTGGTTCTTAATTTCCAATAAACAAAGTTGCTCCCATCGAAGATTGATGGTTTGATGGATTTCATGATTATTCATCTTGATGGATCTCCCTTCAAGCGATCAAGCTTCTTCTGAAGGACTTGCTCTGATTCCAATTGTTGGAAATAATACTGAGAGGGGGGTGAATTAGTATTATCAGATCAATAATTTTATTTCCCAAATAGATTTATATACGCTACTTCAGTGAAGTGAACTAGCATGTACATGCAACTGTGATTAAAAAACCAATGTATATCTAGAGAACTTGTGATTTAGATAATTTATCATGTGTTGACCTTAAACCAATACATCAGTAACTTATTAGACAATGTAGTAAAAGAAGAATAAAGCAACACACATGAACACCAAGATTTCAGGTGGAAACCCAATGTGAGTGAAAACCACCTGTTGTTGTCATCTTTGTCTTCTTTTAATAATAAGAAAATCTATTTACAATCTTGTACTGGTGCAGACTCATACTAGTACGCAGGCACCCACCTGTAGAAGGCTACAACCTTCTCTCCTTTCCCAGCATCTACTGGAAGGGAGCTGCAACCTCCTAGCTCTTATACTAGCCAATATGTTTACTAGTACGTATGCGATGACCTACAGAAGGCTACGACCTTATTTCTTCTTCCAGGGACCACATTTCATGCATTTTCAGACTAGATACTCCTAGATCACAACACCAAAATCTGAAGGCCACGTTTCATCCAATTTTTGTACTGGACCCATAAAAAACGTTTTAAAGTTAAACTACATCAACAAACATTCATTTAATCTGGACAATCATATCACTGACACCAGAACATTGTGCTGAACCCAGAACCCTGCATCATCATTCAGAACCAGCTGTAACCTCAAAAAGCACGCATTAGAGTGTATACGCTACTTGGCTGAACCCAAACTACGTGTATACACTACTTCCGTTAATCAAACCTACATATACCTTCAAAACTACATCAAACATAAACTTTTGAATCAAGTTTGTACCAACCAACAATATAATGAATATCTAATGTCAACTTATAGAGCTTTACAAAGGCAGGGACAGAGATCACTTCTTCTCACTTATATAATCAATCAATCAAATGCCAGCCTCCTTATGCATTAAGTTTTACATTCAGATATAAGAAGACTTCATTGACAGACAACAATAAAACAACAGAATTTGATCAGATAGATCAGTCAGATCTGAAAAAGAAGCTTTTCTTTTGTATACACTACTTGAAAGAACAGAACCTGCATGTATATGCTCTTTGGCTGAGACGAACCTACGTACAAATCTGTAAATATTGGCTCAGAACATTTTTGCAATTCTAGACTTCAGACAAACCCAGATCATGATAGATAACGAATAAAACAGGAGCAAAGCATCAGATCTAGTCTCAACCAATATCAGATCATTCAAGAATAAGTCATTTCAGGTCTCATGATCCTGATCCAATATTGAACTCAAGGTGCAGATGAATATTTTAGATCTAGTCCCAAACATGACCCTACAACATAAAATATACTTCAAATAGAAGTTTTCCTTAGAATCTTATTTCTTGCTCCCATGGCCTTATGATCTTCTCCTCTTTATACAGATTTAGGCCCTTTGTCAATACCTTGGACCAAAACCACTTAGGACCAATAGCTTGGACCAAATACATAGGGTCAATACCACGGACCAAATACGTAGGGTCAATACCATGGACCAAATACCTTGGACCAATACCTTGGACCAAAACCTTGATTTTCCATCCCATACGCACTTTTCCTTCTGTGAAAGTGCGTGTATACGTATATGCTCTTTTGAATCTGTGTTCCCGCGTATATATGATATTTTGACAAAGTGAACCACCGTATACCTCTCTCTCTTCAATCTCTGGAGTCTGATCTGTAATCCTTTGTTGTTAATCTGTTACACTGTGAACTGTCATCAGTGTGAGTTACCATCAAGGACAACACCTATATCATAATGCCAACATCTATCACCGATTAGGAATAAATCTAAAGGATCTACTTTGTTGGAAGATGATGGAAGTTTACCCATATCGTAGGGAGCTTGAGTAACTACAATGATGGTAGAGGAGATACAGGAACTGCTTTTAATTCTCTTAATAAAAGTTTCTGTTGTTGCTTGAGTTTACTGAGTTCATGCAATGAAATTTTTTCTCTAGTATTTTTCATATCTTTGACTATGTTTTATTGCACTGTATCTAAAATTACCAATGTTTTGGAATAATTTGGGGAATCTTGTGGAATAGAGTCCATCTTACTAGTCTTAGACTTTTTAGTTATTGTTTTCTCCTTTACAGGAGTAGTAGTTTTTTGTTTCTAATTTGTGATAGATATGTCAGGAGAGATTTTTCTCCTTGTAGTCACTAGCATAGCTTGTGCCTCTTCTTCATTTGGGAGGAAGAAATCCCACATCCCATTTAATTCAACTTCTTCCGTTTCGGCTTCCTCTTCGGCTGGTGAGTTTTATTTTGTTTCTTGATTAGAATCAACATTTGAAATGGTGTTTGGGGGTTGTGATGCAGAAGAATGATTCCTTTTAAACAAGTTCGAAGGTTTCTTGGGAGCAGAGGATTCTGTGACCTACTTCTTGATTTCAACCATTTCATTAGACATTGTTTTTAATACTTTCTACAAGCCTTCAAGATCGAAAGGGTCCTTTGAAGCTTTCCTTTTAGAATCATCCTTAAATATTACTTTATTTGACTTCCTCTCGTCTGTTTGTGATCTATTTTCCAAAGATATAATCCTTCTTTCTATAGACAGGGCTTCTTTCATGTTTTCTACAAGGGTAGCCTTATTGGCTTTATCTACACAAATTGAAATATTAGAGGGAAGAGACAAAATGTACCATTCTATTTGTACATCTACATCAAGCTTTAAGGAAGCTGGTATTTTATTTGGCAACTTGTTAAATCTAGAGTTGAAGTCTTTTATCCTTTCATTTGAGTTGGCTTTTAAATTAGAAAGATCATTGATCAAGGATACTATGGTCCTATCATCACCAAATTTTTCAAGAAATACTTCTTGAAAATTATCCCTATTCCTTATTAAACCTGCTGGAAGGGAAAAATACCAAGATCCAGCAGATCATTGGAAGGTATAAGGGAACAGTCTCATTACAACAACTTCATGTGCAACTCCATTAAGATTCATGGCCAACATAAAGTTATTTACATGTACTTTGGCTCGAAGACCATCGTCGGGATTGTACTTGTGTAGCCATTTTTCTGGGTTTGTTGGGAATGCATTTGGATTTGCAACCAGGATAGCTCCAGGGTTTGTCCAAGGTTGAGCAGGTTGATTGGGCATAACTTGAGTTGGAGGCTGAGAAGATGGGAAGGTCGATCCAGAAGTAGGTATAGATGGCTAAGAACTTACTACTGGGTTAGTACTACTAGTGGTAGTACTAACTAAAGAAGTGCAGAGTTGAGAAGTTGTGGATTGAGTAGAAGTGAATGGGAAGTGAATGTATGGAAAGTTGATGTGATCTCACTGGTATCCGATTCAAATCTTGGTGAGGTAACATTCCTACATTGTGGAGGGATGGGGAACTCAAAAGGGGTTACTGCAAGCCTTTCACTTTGCAATCTAGTTCATACACCAGTTTGTTGTAATAAGGAAGTAACACTTTCATCAGAAACTTCGGGCCTCTGTGGCTTCTCAGTAGAAATGGATATATGTTCCAATTTCTGTATCAAAGAACGGACTTCGAGAGACTCAAGAGTGTAATGTGGGGAAGGTGGTTGTCTAACTACTTTAGGAGGCAAGGGAGATGTTTCTGTAACTTCAGATTTCTAATCAAGAGATTCTGAATGAGATATAAAAGTTGTAGAAGTTGTAGAGGGGTTTTGACTCTTATGAATGTTTTTCGATTGATATTTAGCCTTATATGCCATTCCTATTCAGATGGCCCTAATTCTAGTGCCAAAATGTTGAGCGCCTCAGAATTTTCCTACCCCAACATGGGGGATAACCACCCGGTTCGGACCTTAAGACAACTCCTTTTCCGTTTAAAGTGGTGGCTCTGACTAGGGATAATGGGACCAGTTTCCTAGTGTGGGTTTTAATATGAGAGTGGGTGGTTCATGAGTGTTTGCAATTGAATAATGATAATATAAATGACCTATTCTATCATGCAAATCTCTAACTAACTTATTCTAATATAAACCTGGGATTTTTGTATGGTATGCAATCTACAAAGATATATGTTTAACATGTGATAATAAAGATTAATCATGCATAAACATAGATGATAACGTATAAGATAATTTCTTTGACTAAATAGTTAGTCAAATAAATTTATAAAATATATCGCATGTATGATGAATTATATATATGAAAATTAACAATTTCAGCTAGGCATCATACAATAGTGCAATTAACGCTTAACAGAAAGAACAAATCGCACATACAATTCATGAAAGTAAAGTGTTGTCACTGATTAAAAGAAAATGGAATCAATCATACAAGATAATAGTACCATATGTATGAAGTTATACTTATTTAACTAATGACATGGATCTACTCCTTTCTTCAAATCAAATTATCTCCCAAGAACACAATAGTGAATCAACAAATGAAAGCAGTCTGATATCTAAATGAAACGATCATATTCCATAATTTCACCAAAGCATTCACAAACTTACAAAAGTGCATTCTTTGCAAATGTTTTTGATTAAATTCTAGACCCTTCTCTAAATGCATGAGAAGCGTATAAACACTATTCTAACTAATGTGAAAAAATATATTATACAAAAATTTGAGGAGGTTTCAAACAACCTTCCTCCTAACTACTTAACAAACTCTAAAAATAAATAATGGCTTGATGAGCAGAACTAAGATGATGATTTGTTGTCTGCCATATTTTCCTTCAAATCACATATGTTGGTCATTGGTTTGAGTTGAGGAGGTTCCCCAAAATGTGTCATGAGTTGTCCTACAAAAAAAGCATCGGTGAGAGGTGGCAGCATCCGCTGAGTCAAATGAAACGAGCAGTTAAGGGTCATGATCTGGCTGTGCGGATTTACAAGGTATTGCCAATACGACTCCCAGTTGGTATTGCTGAATTTTTCGATTGCTTCCCTTTGAGCCTCTGCCTTTTCCTGCTAGCTTTTATGCAAAGCACCTAAATCGGGAATTTATTTTAGACTACCTTCCTTTAGCAGGTTGGTGAAAAATAGAGTATGGTTCATCGCCTTGATTATATTTGCAATACCCCAGTTTTCCTTACCACTACTAGCTTAGCTTGCTTGATTCTCATGTCCCAATCTGTGAAAAGAATGTCTTTGTGTGTCTCCTCGATTTTGGGCAGATTGGC
Source organism: Pinus tabuliformis (assembly GCA_031772625.1). NCBI lineage: Eukaryota > Viridiplantae > Streptophyta > Pinopsida > Pinales > Pinaceae > Pinus > Pinus tabuliformis. The sequence goes on from CM062819.1 coordinate 595,726,703, forward strand.
CTTCCTTCCATATTTTGTTTCCTTCCATTCGATGAACTCTGAGATTCTGGTGTTGAGATCAGTAAACTTATTTCTTTGGTCAATCACCTTATCTATTAGCTGGTCACTAGTGATCAGATAAGGAGTAGTGTGTGAAATCTTTTGACAAAAGTTATCATGTTGTTTCATTAGGAGGGAATTTTGTTCTAGAGCCTCTTTAATGAACTCCTTGGTAGTAGGAACATCCTTATATCTTTCCATGTCTTGCTGCAATTCTTGGAGTTGCATGATTTTAGCTAATATATTGACTTCGTGGCTTATTTTCAAGACCTCCATGCTCTATTTCAATTGGGCATGTTGCTTAGCTGCTTGCTTGTTCACACTTGCTTTCTCTGTTTCGAGCTATTGCTTGAGCTGTGCAATCTTGTCTTCTTTTTCTCTCAACAAAGTAGAGACTTCAGTGGAATTTTCCATCGTGTTTGTTGCATATGCTCCCGTGAACTGTGACAATCTAGTTAAGTTCTCAGCTGGGTTGAAAGGAATGTCCCTCCAAACTATGTCCATTGGCTCATTTCTAGGTGGGAGCTTAGGTGTTTCTACCCTTTTCCTTTTTCTCTATCTTCTTCTTACTACAACCTTGTGGAGCGGGCTATAGAACAAATTAAGTGGACGGATTTCGGTCACTTTCAAGACAATCTCTGATGTGGGCAGAGTAGGGATAATCTCAGTATGCTGAGATGTTGTCGCCTGCTCATCCATAGGCTTGGACTGCTCATCCATGGGTTTGGACTACTCATCCATAGACTTGGACTCTGTATTCTCTTGAATATGCAGAGGAGTTTGACACCCCATTGTCTCTTGGGTATCTTTCATTTTGGGAGTGTCTTGCAGTTTTTGATTAAACTGATCCCACTCCTCCAAACTGTTGCCTTTGACCTCTGAACAGATTTCTTTAGGTGAGGTGCTCAAAACCTATTTCTCAGTTGACTTTCTCCTGGACTCTATTGTATTATATGTCTCTTGGGCCTTCCCCATATCTGGTGTTTTCTCAGTATTCACCCAAGTCACTATGTGAGAACTAGGTCCTTCACTATTAACAGTCACATTTGGTGTAGGCTTATCTTCGATGTTCAACAAGTGCATTGGGATTACTTCGAGCCTTTCATTTCTGAATTCCCGAAATATTTCAAAATTTTCAGGACTCAAGTTCGCTTTAGCCCATTCGAACGCTTGTTCGAAGGACATGGCCAACTGTAACAGGTGTTCAAAATCATTATCCTCATGGTTGTATGGCTTGAGCTTTACCACAGTAGTGATGTTATGTGCTACCTTTTTTGGATCAAATTGCCTTTTCGACAATGTATCAAGCCTGAGGGCTTCCATGTTTACTAACTCCTTAATGGCATGATTAAAATTTGATAAAGCAAAAGAACCACACTTGACAAGAAAACAGGGCCATAATAACTTCTTGTTTTCTTTGAGGACTTTAGTTAGGCCTTTTCCCACAGTCTGGTGGGTGATTTCCCTTTCTAACAATTTATTAGAAACATATAAAGGAAAGACATGTGGGTCAGCTGTGCTACCAAAAACTCTAATGTAGGTGAACCATTCTTCAATAAAATATTTTATGACAACTAGAAGGTTTGTTGCGGCTTCTTGGGAAAACCTAGGGGCTTTCTTATTGAAAATTATTTGATGTAGGGGAAAAATAACAAAATGACATATCTTATAGAAATGAGGTATATAATGGGATTCCCATATTTTCTTATGACTGAGATGGATAGGGTAGGGGTCCTGTAAGGTTCATTTCCAACCCATGGTCAGAAATGCAGTGCAGAAACAAATGGCGTCCATAATGTAGGCACTAAAATAGAAGGGGCGAAGGTTCTCTAGAGAGGAGGCTCTCTTTTGTCGATATTCGGTAATGATGGTGGGTAGGTTATCAGATAGGATAGTGGCCCAACTTATGATGTGGGAATTAACGCAGGCATCAATCAAAGGAATCCATTATATGGAAAACTTAGAATAATTGGGAAACCCATATAGTCTACATAACATAGCAGCTGCATAGTTGTAGGGGTTTGCCAAAGAAGCTATAGCATACATACCTAATTTTTCAAATTTGAATTTGTTGTCCAATACTCTCCAGCCTTGAATCAACTTGAAGGGGTATGGGTTCTTCATTGTGAAGCTAGCCATGTATGCCTTATCATATATATCCTAAGGATCAGGTATATGATACATTTTCTTCATGTCCTTTGCTCTGAATGATCCCATGAGTTCGTTGCTTAAATTCCTAAATTGCCTATATTCAATGGTGAGGTTTTTGACCACCCACCTGATCATATCCGTGTATGGGATGATTTCAGGCCTTGCTACTATCCTATGCAGGAAGGAACAGTCAACATCCTTGAATTGAAGCCCCAAAGGTCTTGTTGAGTCAGTTGTTGCTCTTGTAACAGTAATCTTGGGGTACTCGTCCTCAACCCTATTGTAAATGACCTCCCAAGTTGTTGCCCCTCCATCAGTGTTGCAGACTATATCAGAAAATATGCGAGCCATCTCTATAAACTCAGATTCAGCAATGCTCTGCTTTTTCTATTTCTGCATCACCTTCCTCAATGACATGTTTTTTATAGCTTGCCTGAAATGGATAAGATATATCAGCGTAGACAATATCGAGCATTTAAGATTGAAAGCTTTTCTGAAATGACTTTGGATCATGAGAAAGGTTTAATGAGATACTCAACGTTAACTACCCATAACTTGGAAAATGATTATCTCTCCTCGGTTCGCTAAATATTTATTAACCTGTCAATTTGTTCGTTTTTTTATTCAAAACACAATTATTTCACACGCTTACCGCTATTATTTTCACATCGCAATTTTTTAAACGGGTACAATATAGCATTGTTCTTTCTATAAGGTGAAATGCGATTGCGATTGTTGCAATATTGCATTTTGAAAATCATTAATGGGTGTTGTATTGGCATAGCTTAATTACTTGTGAAGTGCAATTTGCGAAATGACAAGGTGCTTATAATCAGGATATCGCAGCGAAAGTTTTGATCGCGCATCGCAAAATTTTTAAAGGTGTTTTATGATAATCACATGGAAAAGCGCAATTTGCGTTTTGCGATGATGATCTCATCCTTGGGTTGTTTTGCAAGATTTTTCAAGGCAATTTCTTAGAGTTAGGTCTTATTATCCTAAGATTAAAAATTTAAAAAGGGTCCCCATTCATATCTCTAACCTAGCTATTGTTATTCATAAACGGGGGGGGGGGGTTGTTACATAGTACAACAATTTCATAATGCAATTTTAAGTTATCATTGTTTTAGACATATACAACAAATTATAAGATTCATTCAAATGCAAAATGTAGGTCATGTTTTGTAACTTGCAATTTTACTAGATTCATTTTAAATAAATTGACAAAATAGCTTTAAACAAAACCTAAGAATCATCTACTAACATTATAAGAATGACTGAATGCAAAATGTACCAACTAAATGCAAATTTACTTTCATTGCTACAAATTCATGAAATTAAATATGTAAAACCAAGTTTTAATTATCAAACCATACATCATGCAAAATGTACATAAACTCCAAAATTAGCATGTATTAAATCATAATAAAGAGTTCAAGATTTAAAATATGTCCAAAATTTATATCATTATAAAAGTAAATATATAATAAAAAGTTATCAAATAATAAGATGCATTAATTCATAATAAAGAGTTTTAATTTAAATATGTCCAAAATTTATATCATGATAAAAGTAAATATAACATTAAAAGATTGTCAAATAAAAAGTTGCATCAATTTAGAGAATCTTGTTGAAATGTATGATATATCAACCTCCTCGTGCTCTCATATGAATCATGGGTGCCCTACACAATATGTGTAATTGCATATATACATAAGATTATGTACTTTAAAATTAAATTTTAATGTTTTAAAATTAAATGAGAATGTAATCATGAAAACAAAATTATAAAAAGTTTTGAATTCCATGCAATACATCATGGTATTCCCCCTCCATTGTTCCCTTGTGCTGTTCACCACGCATTGCCCCCTCTTGGATGCCTTGTAATTACATGTATATATTAAAAAGTTAAAATTGCACATGAAAATGCATAGACTTGCAATATTAAAAAAAATGTTACGACTTTTTCAAATTGTTTAGATGATCCTATCCCCATTGTCGACTCCAACACTAAAGTCCCTGGAGAATGGAAATATTCACCACAAACCTAAAATTCCAAATTTTTAAAACTATAAGATAAATCTTACTCATTTTTTAATGAAACTTGCACTTCAATTTATAACAAAACATAAGTGAAATATTCAATACTTGTGGCACATCTCTTAATAAGGAGGAGGAGGGTGGCGTTATGTCTAAAACATTGGTTAGAATCAAAATCTATTAGCATTTAATTATATATATGATCCAAGGTCTGGGTGTGATGAAGGACCCTTCCAAGACCTTTTACTTTCGTGATGTGTTAAATTGCATTTTAAAAGAACATAAAGGAATACATGTTCATGTTCTAAAGAAGAGGAACAAATCAATCATCAACACATAAAAACATAAGAGTTGATAATGAAGTTTGTCTAGGAGGAACTACATCTCCAGGCCCCGGTGTCAAGATGGTGTAGGCCGCTGCATTAAGGGTTGTCAATAGTGATGATGTACACAAGAGATGATGTCGCGATCATACAAGAAAATATTCCCTCATGCAAGAGTGCCTCTAAGAGAAGTTCCGCTACAGGAACTCTCAATCAAAAGACTCCTATCAATATGCCATAAAACTCACACTTGATAAGCATCCTATCAACATGGCATAAAGGGGATCTCAATGCAAAAACATGCATGACGACAACAAGAGTACCCCAACAACATACAACAAAGGGATCTCAAAACATAACATGATGAATCATGACAACAAGTACATCACATAGATGATTCTGCATCACATCAAGCAAGGAATCATGAAAACATGTAAGAAACAAGATCCTGCATCAACATCAATCAAGGATTTGTGCAGCGTAATGCATAAAGAAGAAGTACATGAACACATCATATACCTCACAACCAGGGGGCATCTGAAGAAGCGGATGTGAAACTATTGAAACTATTCGGACCATCGATCTCACGACCTCGATCGCATGAAAATGACTACTCGCTCATGAATGTGGACATCTGCACCAGCACTTAGAAAAGTGGCTGGAAAATGAAATGAGAGAATGACAAATCTGAATGCAGCGTTAGATTTTTGGCATTGAGCAATGAAAAATCGACTGTCCAAAACCTAAATTATGAGAAATTGAGAATCTAGGGCTCAAGGAATCTTTTAGATTCCCCCTAGATTGCTCAAAGATTCTGCTCCAAGACTGGAAATCTGCAACTCAAATGGAAAATTTGACCTCACCATTTTGATCCCTATGGAAAACCTTGAAAAACAAGTATAAACTTGACTATATTCCGTCATGGCAAAATTTTACCTCCTCGGGAAAATTTCAAGGCTCATGGTTCTGCTCCCTATTTTCACAGCAATCATGGTTCCACATCCATACTAAAAAATCATTGGAAAATGTAGAAATCTGATGAAGACACAGACATCGCCATTGTGTTCATGGTGACGAGAGGTGTTGAATCCATATAAAATTTGTCAAATTCTGGCAAAGTGAAAATTCAACGCTCTTGAAAAATTCATTGTTCCACCTACATTAAAAGATAATTAAAAATTACTGCCTCAAAATGTGTGCCCACTGCTGTCTCCTCCATCTTCTTGTGCACTGAATAAATTTTGGGTTTAGATAAATTTCTAGGCAAATATTTCAATGTGAAAGTTGTTGGTGTGTTAGTTTATAATTTGTTTATTGGGGAGGAGGTCGGGCAGTCAAACCCCGCCCCCTCCCATTTTACATAACAATTTTTTTTAATTAAATAATGTGGTTGGGTTGGGCCCACCTTGGGGTACCTACCCACCATACCAACCATTATATATATATTTTGGTTATCAGTGGAGGGGATGGTGGGGTTGGTGGCCCCCACCCCCCCTTTTTTTATAATTTTTTTTGTTACATAAAACAACAACTTGCACATTTTCTGGAATTTTTTTTTTGACCATATGGGTCATTTTAACGAACCCACAATTTCGCCTGCAATCTGGTGGCCAGGTTCGGTCCAAATTGTGGCCTCCTTAAGCTGCCCAGTCATCAAAAAGTCAACCCAACTTTGACTGCTTCTAACATTCACATACAAACTCGCTTTAACAAACCGCTTGCACTGCCACGATCAGGACGACGAGATCTATGCTCTTTCCCTAGTTTGAGCATAATGCAAACACTTTGATTCTCTAGCTTTCCCAAGTCCTCTTTGTCTTTTGTGTCTCTGGAGCCACCTAGATCAATCCTCCCCACTGAGGAGCTTTTGGTCCTCCAAAATCATGAACAGTAATATGCAACTTCTTTGTACCTTGTCTGCATCACAAGCATCCTAAAAGGCCTCACTTCCATCTCCTTCACATTTGTTCTTTGGAGCCTTAAGTGATGAGCCGACACCTGCAACCTCTGCAACCTGTAGTACATTGTTTTGCAAATTACATGCTTGAATTTCATAACCAACTACTGACCCAAATGTCCAACACTTGCCATGAGTTTATAACATATACTCGGTGGTCAAGTTTACATGAAGATGGACACAAGACCTCAGCTATGACAACAAGGCCAACCTATCATTATTGCTTCAACAACTGATGAAAAACACATCATCACTGCAACACATGATTTACGAAGATAAGGCCAAACACTATTTGTTTTGACAAGTGATGGAAACATAACATCACTTTCAGAGTGTAAAATGCGACTCAAAAAATGACTAGACATCATTGTTGCTGAACAAGTGATGGAAAACACATTATCACTTTTACATTTTAAAATGCAAGAAATGATTTACAAAAGAACGACCATGAAATTACAACATGTCTAGAAACCATTTTTCACTTATCAATGTGAATGGGTCTCCTCCTTGTGGTGGTTTTTCTTGTTGAACAACTGCTTCACCTAGTTCACGCACTGACGCTTTGTCTTTAAGGCGCTGCTCTAGATGGAGCCTCCAACAAGTGGCTCTTTGATGGCCATTTCTGTCGCAATGACTGTAGTAGGTTTTATTCCTCCATATCTACTTAACCTGTTTCTTTTCATGCTGTTGAGAGGGTCTTTCACGCCTCATCCTTTTGAGTGTTGCCATTCTTTTCCAACACTTAGAAAATGTATGGTTGCATAATCCACAAAAGGTACATGTTTTTCGATGCCATGTTCTTTGTTCATCATTAACAAAATTATCATAATTGAAATGAACATTTAAAGATCGAAAGTGGTTATACCTTCCTTTGTTGTCTCTGGTGTAGGTATGGCGATGAGAGCTTGCCTCAGCTCTGTCCCTACAATGGGCACTGCTGTGGGATGATGGGGATGTGTTCCCATCATTCTCTTTCCTCGACGATTTCAATGATGTCTCAGACAACTCTGACACCTTCAAGCATTCTCCTTTAGTGTATCTTGAGCCTGCAAATTGATGTTCATGCACAACCTCCAAAGGTTGAGTTATGCCTTGGTTATTAACACCACGTTCTTCTTTCTCCTCGTGCCTCATCCTTGTAAGGAACCTCATGTTTGTCCCTATAATTGAGATTTCCAAATCTCCAATAGAAATCATACTATGTGAAGATGAAACCGAAAGGAAATCAACATCTTTTACCTCCTCTTTCGATTTGGAAAGAACTGATGAGGGTTTCTCATCATCTGTTGTTGGTGGTTCGCTAACTGTCATGTCACATTCCCCAACTTCCTTTCTGACGTACCCAAGTACTGTTCGACACGGTAATTCTTCTACTTTGATGGGGTTCACAATGCCTTGGCCATTAATGCCCACGCCTTTTCCTTCATACCCCATTCTCTTCAATAGTTTGGAGCCAATTCCTATGGTATGATTTTCAAAAACAACAAAATCATCATCAGGACACATACATGAATTTGGAGAACTACTTTTTACCTCACATGGGTCTCACTGCAGCATTTGCGAGGCCTCGTCCTTTGCTTGCAGCTATCATAGCAAACTTTGTTTTTCCTATTTTTCTTCATGTAGGCACATCTTCAATTCAACGTTCTCTGTTTGAAGATTATGTTTGTTTTTCTTTAGTTCTTCCAAGGCCTCTTCTGTGGCTTGCAACTGAAGCTGTAATCACTCCTTTTCCTCTGTCTCTTCTGTAGAGTTTCATACATTATTTCCACTCTTTTGGAAATTTTGAGCATGGTCTCGTACATTTTTTTTCATCCTCTGTCATTGCACGTTCCATTGTTTACGCTGTAATTCACATTAATGCAAAGACCGCTTTGATACCACTTCATCCAAGGTCTGGATGTGACGAAGGACCCTTCCAAGACCTTTTACTTTTGTGATGTGTTAAATTTCATTTTAAAATAACATAAAGGAATACACGTGCATGCTGTAAAGAAGAGGAACATATCAATCGTCAACAAATAAAAACATAAGCGTTGATAATGGAGTTCGTCTAGGAGGAACTACATCTCTGGACCCCAGTGTCAAGATGGTGTAGGCTGTTGCATTAAGGGCTTCCAATAGTGATGATGTACACAAGAGACTATGTCACGATCATACAAGGAAAAATTCCCTCATGCAGGAGTGGCTCTAAGAGATGTTCCGCTACAGGAACTCTCAATCAAAAGACTCCTATCAGTATGACATAATACTCATGCTTGATGAGCATCCCGCCAACATGGCATAAAATGGATATCAATGCAAAAACATGCATGATGACAACAAGAGTATCCCAACAACATACAACAAAGGGATCTCAAAACATAACGTGATGAATCATGACAGAAGTACATCACATAGATGATTCCGCATCGCATCAAGCAAGGAATCATGAAAACATGTAAGAAACAAGATCCTACATCAACATCAATCAAGGATCTGTGTAGCATAATGCATAAAGAAGAAGTACATGAACATATCATATACCTCACAACCAAGGGCCATCTAAAGAAGCGGATGTCAATCTGTTGAAGCTGTTCGGACCATCAATCTCACGGCTTCGATCGCATGAAAATGATTTCTCACACATGAATGTGGGCATATGCACTGGCACATAGAAAAGTGGCTGGAAAATGAAATGAGAGAATGACAAATCTGAATGCACCATCAGATTTGTGGCGTCGAGTAGTGCAAAATTGACTATCCAAAATCTGAATTTTGAGAAATTGATCTTTTAGATTCCCCCTAGATTCCTCAAAGATTCTACTCCATGGGTGGACTAGAAATATGCAACTCAAATGGAAAATATAACCTCGCCATTATGATCCCTGTGGAAAACCATGAAAAACAAGTATAAACTTGACTATATTCCGTCATGGCAAAATTTTACCTCCTCGGGAAAATTTCAAGGCTCATGGTTATACTCCCTATTTTTACAGCGATCATGGGTCCACGTCCATACAGAAAAATGGCCGAAAAATGTAGAACTTTGATGGAGACATGGACAACACCATTGCATTAGTGGCGATGAGAGGTGTTGAATCCATATAAAATTTTTCAAATTCTGACAAAGTGAAAATTCAGCCCTCCTGCAAAATTCATGGTTCCACCTGCATTAAAAAATAATTAAAAATTACTGCCTCAAAATGCGTGCCTTCTCCTGGTTTCTCCATCTGCCTGTGTACTGAATATATTCTAGGTTTATATAAATTTATGGGCATATATTTCAATGTGAAAGTTCTTGGTGCGTTGGTTTATGATCCATTTATTGGGGAGGAGGTCGGGCGGTCAAACCCTGCCCCCTCCCATTTTACATAACAATTTTTTTTAATTAAATAATGTGGTTGGGTCAGGCCCACCTTGGGCAGCCACCCACCATACCAATCATTATATATATATGTTGGATATGAGTGGAGGGGGTGGCAGGGTTGGTGGCCCCCACCCCACTTTTTTTTTATAATCTTTTTTTGTTACATAAAACAACTTGCACGTTTTCTAGAAATTTGTTTTTGACCGTAGGGGTCATTTTAACGAACCCACAATTTTGCTCAGAATCTGGCCGGAGTTGGCCGGAATCCGGTGGCCGGGTTCGGTGAAAATTGTGGCCTCCTTAAGCTGCCTAGTCATCAAAAAGTCAACCCAACTTTGACTGCTTCTAACTTTCGCATACGGACTCGGTTTGATGAACCGTTCACACTGTCAGGATCAGGATGACGAGATCTACGCTCTAGTCCTAGTTTGAGCATAATCAAAATACTTTTATTTTCAAGCTTTCCTGAGTCCTCTTTGTCTTCTGTGTCTCTGGAGCCACTTGGATCAATATACATAATTATTTCCTTTAAAAATATGTCCTCGCAATACCAATATAGTAAAAGTAGAAAAATAATTGTATCAACATGAACTCTTAAAAAAATAACATCTCTCAAAACATCTTCATTGGAACTTGAACTCGGGACCATGAAATTATCAAAAATTTTGTTCAACAAAAAGTTAATTGCAAATGGTGAACATATGATACATTTCTTTTATATTAGATCTGACAAAAATGAAAAAATGTACATGAATCGACGTTAACAAATACATTACAAATTACATTAAAATATCCACCCCAACTATTAACACATACTGATCCCACACCCTCTTCTTCATGAACAATTAGGCCTTGCCAACCATTACAACAAGCCTTTGCATATGCTTTAAGCTTCTCAGTATTCATATTATCTATATCCTCATCTATTTTATATAAAAAATTAGCACGTGAATTAGATCATTCTCTTTGTCGATTTAGACCGATATCAATTCCAGTCAATGCACTTTGTATGTTGTCTAGAATGGCATCCCTTCCTTCTCGACCAATTTGATAAGTGGCATCCATCTCTGACCACAAAGTTACTAGACAAGGAGGTTGGCGTACCAAAGATGGCTGAGGGAGAGGCAATTTATTATCACGTAATGCACCCTTACGCTCATATAGCCTACATCTCCTAGTACCATAATATTAAGGTGGAATGTCATTATAATCTAGTTTCATCCCCAAAAATAATTCTGCATAAAATAATTTTGCAAAATAAATTGGAGCCCCATCGTTCCATGGTTTCTTTCCATACGCTACAAGGAACCTATCATACAAATGGTTGGCTATATCAGGGTGCTTGAAATATTGCACCTTGAGCATATTTCTTTTTAGCCCTTCTTTGAAATTAAACATAGATTTTGCATTTTCTTTTGTAACCCTTTTACTAACCTCAACCCATTTATCATGACCCATCGTTGCTTCCTTTCTACACCTCATCATATCTATAAATGAATCTGTGGTTGGCTAATCTTCTCGTAAATATCAAGAAATGAGCTTAGAGATTTGATCAGGTGCTCAAGTTTATGCTAAAATATCAAAGTGTTAGAATCTTTTTAAACTCAGCTTCAGATTGAAAATCTCATCATTCTGAGTACAACAGTGTGAATGACACTCAAATCCAGCCTCGTATGCAAAAGTTACAACAAGTCAAAGTTCAAGTTTGACGTGTCTACATGGCAGGATTAGATGACGTAGAAAAGGTCCTAGTGAATGAGGAGGCGCCAAGTGGAAGGCCACCATTGTCTCTCGCATATCAGATATCGCATGTCATAGGTGGATCGGGTTAAGAATCACTCCCCAGACATTTCTGATTGTGATTTACGATATCGCATATCACAATCGCAGGAAAGGAGGAGTTATAGAATCGACTCCTGGCATAGTTAGGGTTGCAATGTGATATATCAAAATCTCATATCGCGCCCAATACCCTCTGATATATATGATTATCCATCGATGGATAAATGCGATGAGTCCCAAACACAATACATTTATGAACCACAGTTTAAGTTTACTTCAGGTCCGTCGATATCGCATCGAACAATCACACATTTTCATCATGTTCACAGACTTTAAGCCTTTGGTCCTTGCCGATTGTGATTTGTAATATGGCCAATAGGTTATGGCCCACAGTGCGGCCAAATTGTTGCTCAATTAGTGGATTTTGGAGTGAATTTGTGGGATTATGTTGGTTTTGGAGCAATGTGTGGAACAATTAGTTGGAGAACTAGGAGAAGTCATAACTTCTTCAGTTCTTATCCAAAGTGGATGCAAAAAGAGGCTAGATAGCCATTTTGAGTATTCTGAACTCATTGAGACAGGATTCAAAGGAATTTGAGCATTGTAAACACACTTTTGTTGTAATTTTGAGCATAGTAGACAGGCCCAAGCATTGGAAGCTAGACCAAGGAGATGTAGCCCAAGAGGTGTGAACTCCTCATCAAATCTTTGTGTTGTGCATTGTATTTTGATGTTCTTTGTTGTTATTTTGTTGTTGTTCAACATATGTTTTATGTTAAATTGTTTATAACATTTACATAAGAAACTCTCATGGGAATTAGTTAATTAAGAAAACATGGTGAATCCTTAGGCACTTGATAAGAAAATGATAAGAATCTTGGATTTTATTCTGAATGGGGAATTAGCACAACATTACTAATCTGCTCCATTTCAGATCAAGAGTGCACAACTATTTCTAAGATTTCTCAACTCTCTGTAGGGAGCTCCAAACTCCCAAAACCTTTCCTCAATTTTGAATAATGAGTTTTTCACCTTTGTAATGTACATTGTTGGAGGTTTGTCTCCCAAGGAAGCTCATCAGGAATATCAGATGGATAAGTTGTAGTTGGTGTATGGTCTTCTTCTTGAATTGTTCGACTTCACTTATGTCTACTTGGACCAACATTTTCAACCTCTAGATCAATATATAAAATTAAATAAATATAAAAACATGTGAACAAATGTATTCATACATGTACGCAAGATATACATGTACATGAATATGTACATACAATTCATTTACATGTACAAATTTGTTTTAACATAAAAAAAATAAAAAAAAATAAATAAATAAATTATATAATTTATCAAAATGATGTTGATCATGATTATCTAATTGAGATTGATGACCACTAGAGAATGTTGACCACCTGAGATTGATGACCACTCGGAAATGTTGACCACCTTGAGATTGATGACCACCCGGAGAATGTTGACCACGTCACATGACAACATAGTGAGGCAAGCATCTAAAAAAAATAAAAAATCAATTCAATATATATGTGTACCTACATATTCTTCTACTTATTTATCATTTAAATAAATTAACACACACACACACACACACACACACACACACACACACACACACACACACACACACACACATATATATATATATAATACCACGATGTGAACGATGGACCTCCCCCAATTCATTTGATATTCTCTTTGATCCATGACCTCGACCTCCCCCTCTAGTAGATGTGTGAGACTCTTTTGATGTTCGCCTCGAAGAATCATGTGGAAAATTCTCATCCATGATATATATATATATATATATATATATATATATATATATATATATATATATATGCATGATATTTAAAAATTTACCTCATGTATTTACAATTCTTTTTAAAATTGTTATTTAACAAGATCAAGAATTCAAGAAATTGTTGTAACCCTTGAAGTTCCCTCATGAATTTAAAAATCTTGAAATTTCTATATAAAATTTTAAGAATTCCAAAAATTGATATAACCCTTGAAGTTATTCATACATTTAATTAATGTAACCCTTGAAATTACATCATGCATTTTAAGATCTTAAAATTGCTATTTAAAAACATTGAAAGAATTCAAAAATTAATGTAACAATCTAAAGCTCTTCATTTAAAATATACTCAAGACTAAAAACACAATTGTTGAAGCACACATATTTTGAAAATTAAATACAAAATTTTCTAAAACATGTCAAGTTCACCAAGTTGTGCTTACGTAGTGGGGGCACACTTGGTATAGAATTGAAAAGAGAACACATGGTAATTAAAAATGACACATTTATAACTAAAAGACACACATATCAAATATATCTTATAATTTCCGTCAATAAATATTGATGGAGAGCTTCTCAGCACAAATTCATCTTTCACACACAAATATTGAATTTGCATTGCCCCATACAATAGATCACTAGACATCCTATTAACATTTGCACAATGTCTTATGCTAAATGATTGAAATTGACTAATAATATTTTTTGCTTATCCATGCAGTTGTTTAACCTCTCTTTTCTAACTTGGTACACGCCTTTCATCTAGTTTCAAACAAGTTCAGAATTGGTGAAGCCTAGAATTCCATTGGATCCATACTCCCTAACTGTTCCTAAGCCTTTTATCAATGCAATATAATATGATTCAATGTTTGTTGTTCTTCTCAGTACATTCATCTTCCTTTGGAGGGCTTTGTTCGTCACAATGTTGCATAGCACATAAGTAATCATTGCTTGCCCTGGATTGCGGTAACAAGAAACCTCTATGCATAACGTCAATTTCTCAACTATGTTTAATAGTTTTTCTAATCCCTATACAAAACAAATTCAATAACAGGAATTTAATATATTTATACAGGTATTGTTAGGTTGTGCAAAAGATCATTGTTTAGAGAAATCTGTCGAAGGTTAGGTAGTAAGAAAGTTTGTTTCTACTTGCTTGGATGGTTGGACAATTGCAAGAAGAAAACAACTAGAGATCTCTAATTCAACTCAACAATAAATCTCTAATTCATTCAACTTAGCTTCAACTCAACTTAAGGTTGAACTTATTTACTAATTTATTTTTATGTTCATTCCACACATACAAATATTTCTAATTCAACTTAGCTTCAAATCACCAAAGTTTGAAAGTATTTCCTAATTTATTTTTATTTTCATTCTTGGAAATTTAACACTTATTCTTCTTTGTAGTAAAATTTGTTTATTAAATCTATAATACATGTTTATTTATATGCCATACATGGGTTTATTTATATTCTTCTTTAAAAACTAGAATTAACAAAGGAAAAAAATGATAAATGATAAACCAGTTTTATTTTAGTAAATTTGACACTTTTACCTTGTTATAAAATTTGTTTACTAAAACTATAATACATGTTTATTTATATGCAATTAATGGGTCTATTTATATATGTTACTTTCAAAATATGGTTAAGAAAGAGGGAAAAAAATTAAAATGAAAAATGATAGACATAGTTTTACTCTAGTAAATTTAATATCTATGTTACCTTCTTAAAATTAAAACACTAGCATTAAAAATAAAACACCAAAAGTAGATGACAAAGAAATTCCAACACTCTAATTAGCTTCAATCTCATGCACCCAACAAAACAGAAATGAAAAAGATGTATCTTAGAAAGAAATACTACTTGAAAAGAGAAAGTTCAAGAACCTTCAATTAAGTGTATTCCACCTCATCTTACGAAGATAATAAGACCCATGTTCCAAGAAAATATGGGAGCAAAGTGAATTAAACATAATGAAAAAGGAAACATAAATGAACATATAGCAACAGAAGCAGGGAACGTATGTTACCAAGAACCATCAAGGTTGTTCAATGGCCATGATATCATCATATTTTTCATTTGTGTCCTCTTCGTTGATCAAATTCTTCATTTTTCGATTATAATGTTATGTTCTGAGAATATGGGGATATGATAGTAGCATTATTGATAGGTGCATTATTTCTAGTTCTTTGGCAATGCATCATATGCCCATAGTCTTAGGATAAAGAATTTTGATCAAGTAGGGGCTCCTGATAATTGTAGGGCTTCTCTTCGGAGTGTTTTGGTGCATTTGGACCATAGTTCTACAAGATAAATCAAGGTAATCTCGTGCACCCAACAAAATAGAAATGAAAAGGATGTATCTGAAAAAGAAACTACTACTTGAAAAGAGCAAGTATAAGAACCTTCAATTAAGTGTATTGTGTCTCATATTAGGAAGCTAATAAGATCCATGTTCCAATAAATAGGGAAGAAAAGTGAATTACACATAATGAAAAAAAAAACATAAAGGAACATATGAAAACAGAAGCAAGGAAAGTATGTTACCAAGAAGTATCAAGTAAATCAAGGTAAAAGAATTCAACCCAATAACAGTAAAATTAAAACACCAAAAATAGATGACAAAGCAATGCCAACACTCTAATTAGCAACCCAATAACATTAAAAATAAAACACCAAAAATAGATGACAAACAAATTCCAACACTCTAATTAGCTTCAATCGCATGCACCCGACAAAATAGAAATGAAAAATATGTATCTAAAAAAGAAACTACTACTTGAAAAGAGCAAGTACAAGAACCTTCAATTAAGTGTATTCTACCTCATCTTAGGAAGCTAATAGGACCCATGTTCCAAGAAAATAGGGAAGGAAAGTGAATTACACATAATAAAAAAGGAAAGATAAATGAACGTATAACAACATAAGCAAGGAAATTATGTTACCAAGAAGCATCAAGGTTGTTCTATGAGATAAATCAAGGTATAACAAGTCAACTCAATAACATTAAAATTAAAACCCCAAAAATAGATGAAAAAGCAATGTCAAACACTCTAATTAGTAACTCAATAACATTAAAATTAAAACACCAAATATAGATGACAAAGAAGTGCCAACACTCTAGTTAGCTTCAATCTCATGCACCTGACAAAATAGAACTGTAAAAGATGTATCTGAAGAAGAAACTACTACTTGAAAAGAGAAAGTACAAGAAACTTCAATTAAATGTATTACGTCTCACCTTAGGAAGCTAATAAGATCCATGTTCCAAGAAAATAGGGAAACAAAGTGAATTACACATAATGAAAAAGGAAACATAAATGAACATATAACAACAGAAGCAAGGAAAGTATGTTACCAAGAAGCATCAAGGTTGTCCTACAAGATAAATCAAGGTAGAACAAGTCAACCCAATAACATTAAAATGAAAACACCAAAAATAGATAACAAAGCAATTCCAACACTCTAATTAGCAAACTAATAGCATTAAATTTAAAACACCAAAAATAGATGACAATGCCGACACTCTAATTAGCTTCAATTTCATGCACCCAACAAAATAGAAATGAAAAAGATGTATCTCAAAAAGAAACTACTACTTGAAAAAAGAAAGTAAAGAAACTACTACTTGAAAAGAGAAAGTAAAGAAACTACTACTTGAAAAGAGAAAGTACAAGAACCTTCAATTAAGTGTATTATGCCTCATCTTAGGAAGCTAATAAGACTCATGTTCCAAGAAAATAGAGAAGCAAACGTATTGTTCCACTTGCAATCATGACGGGGCAATTACAACCTAGGAACCTAAAGCTTATGGGAATCATAAAAGATATAAATGTAATGATACTCATGGATTTCAACAAAACTTACTACATCAGCATTGATTTCACTAAGCAACTAAACCTATTTGTGTACCCCACCAATGACCTGAGAATTACAGTATTTGATGGATGAAAGGTCAAAGGATTAGGAAGGTTTTATAAAATCCCTGTTCAAATCCAATATTTGGAACTACAAGTAGGATTGTATGCTTTGCCACTTGATGAGATGGATACTTTTCTTTGTGTTGAATGGTGGATGCAATTATACACTTATACCAACAACCTTGAAGAACAGTGCAAAAAAATTCACTAGAAAGGACAACATTATAAATTATATGGGAATGGATGTTCCTATCAAAAGAAAAGTGAATTACACATAATGAAAAAGGAAACATAAATGAACATATAACAATAGAAGCAAGGAAAGTATGCTACCAAATAATATGAAAATAATATGAATACTTTATATTCAAATGGTTATTTTACTGCATTTGGTTTGATTTGCAGGGGCAACCATCAACCGAGCGTTGTTAATTTGTGATTGTGGTTGTTGTTAATTTTTTATTGTGGTGGAGTTGAGGTGAGTATTTAATTAATTTTTCTTCTTCAAATTTAGCCAGGGGCTAACATTGAGGGCACCTTTACTCATGAACAAATTTTATTTATGACAATTTATTTGCAGAACAATTCTTGCTTTATTTTGCAGTCTTTAATGAGGTGAGTATTCCGTTGTTTTCCTCCCTTATATATTGGTGGATAGGAAAATTGTAATTTAGATGGTTGACTATGGACAATTTGAATGCCTTTGAGAATTTTAAAATACTATGTAAACTTAATTTCATGTTTATAATGTAAGTAATAAAATATTAAGATAAGGGCATGTTATAGTTCACGTCTCTGTGATAGTTGGATTCTACTACTCTCACAGAGACATAGAAGAGGATCCCTGCAGTAGTCAATGGAAAAAATTAATATTTCCTTCATGTTTATAATGTAAATAATAAAATATTAAGATAAAGGAATGTTATAGTTCACGGTCTCGGTGATAGTTGGATTTTGCTACTCTTACAGAAACAAAGAAGAGGATCCCTTCTAGCAGTCAATGGAAAAAAGTAATATCTCCCTCATTTTATAATGTAAATAATAAAATATTAAGATAAGGGCATGCTATAGATCATGGTCTCGGTGATAGTTGGATTTTGTTGCTCTCATAGAGACAGAGAAGAAGATCCCTGCTAGTAGTAAATAATAAAATATTAAGATAAGGGCATGCTATAGTTCACGGTCTCGATGATAGTTCGATTTTTTTCTCTCACAGAGAAAGAGAATAGAATCCCTACCAGTAGTCAATGGAAAAAATTAATATTTCCTTCATGTTTATAATGTAAATAATAAAATATTAAGATAAGGGCATGTTATAGTTCATGGTCTCAGTGATAGTTGGATTATGCTGCTCTCACAGAGACAAAGAAGAGGATCCCTACCAATAGAAAATAATAAAATATTAAGCTAAGGGCATGTTATAGTTCATGGTATCGGTGAAAATTTGATTCTTCGGCTCTCACATAGACAGAGAAGAGGATCCCTGCCAACATTCAATGGAAAAATGTAATATTTCCTTCATGTTTATAATGTAAATAGTTGGATTTTGATGCTCTCACAAAGAAGAGGATTCCTGCCAGTTGTTGCCTATTTCTAATAATCTTGCTAATAGGAAAAGCAAGCCTAATCTCTCTCTCTCTCTCTCTCTCTCTCTCTCTCTCTCTCTCTCTCTCTCTCTCTCTCTCTTTTCCGCTAATGTGTTGTTTTTAGCCCTGTTGTATCTATAAGAATGAACTACGTTGGGTTGATGTATCCCAAGGGGAGAATGTTGGAACATTTCACAAACTGAACTTGAACACTTAACTGAACTCGGTTTTATTTTTATAATATTCGAAATGAAATTTGACAGAAAAAATAGATCAGACTATTATGGAGAACATTGTTGGGGTATCTTTGAAGCCAACGGGCATTACTTTATTTTAAAAGGAACAACGAATATATATTCATCAAAGTTCATATATTCATCAACGTTCATATATTCATCAAAATTCATATCCACAACCTTTTGGTGTTTTGGGCGAATTACCTGGTCTGGACAAGGACATTGGACGAGGAGGATGAGAAAGATGCTAGTGACGAGTGCAACCAACCAAAATCCCTATCATGCCACACCGTAATAAAAAACAAAAAAATTATAATATCAGCAAGATAATTAAAAATTGTTATAAAAAAAAAATTACAAACGAACCTCAGCAGCGCTCGACTTTGGCTCGGCTCAACCACAATCACAAATTAAAAGCAACACTCATCTTAGACTTGGCTCAACCACAATCACAAATTAACAGAGCAGTAATAGTGCTCGGCTCGGCTCAACCATAATCACAAATTAAAAAAGAAGTAACAGTGCTTAGCTCAACCAACCACAATCACAAAGTAACATAGTAGTAACATTCCTCGGCTCAACCAACCGCAATCACAAATTAATAGAGGAATAACAGTTCTCAGTTCAACCTATCAGAATCACAAATTAACAGAGCAATAACAGTGCTCAGCTCAACCAACCACAATAAAAAATTAATAGAGAAAAAAAATTCACAACAGAGTCTGGCCCATCATATATATAAAATGTTTTTTGGCCGAATAAATAATTTGGCCAAAAAATAGTTCATCCAAACAAATATTTCAGTCGAATGATTTATTCAGCTGAATGATTTTTTTCCCAATTTTTTCAACTCTGGCAAAAATTCCATTTAACAGCCGAAGTTAGTTTAAATGGCCAAAAGTTTAGCTAAACAAATTTAGAAAATTTGGTTGAATGAAATTTTTGTTCGGCTGAAAAATTGAGATTGTGAATTTTCAAGGGCGTTTCTCACAAAAATGTAACCCAACTTCATATTTTCACCCTCAAACCTAAGCACTAGTTAGCTACTGGGTTGTGTTATAAATGGGCCACTAGTGGGAAAAGGGGTTCCATTCTTTTCGAGTGCATTTTGTTCCATAGATAAACAAAGTAACCAAGAGGGATAGGGAGATAGAACATAGAGAGGATTTTTGCACTCGGTAGTCCATGGGCCACATGCCTTACTTCTTTGTATTTGCATCCATTTTCTATTCAAAGTAATAGAGTAAAGCGACCTCACCTTCCTGTTGGATTTTCTCCCTAAACGGTTTCATAAGATATATCTTGTGTCAATCATGGTTCATGACTTTTTATTCATTGTTCTCTATTTTTTGCATAATTATAATTTGCATGCATGCACAATAATTAGTAATTTATAGATGCAAAAATGTAAAGAGAAATAAACCCTCATGGTGTAGATTTCATATTTTTTAACTACAACTTATCATATATGTTGTGACAAACTGTCGAGTGGAATATCCATAGGACTTCACAAATCACATTTGCAAAAATAGGTAAGAAAAGTGGATAATGATGCAAGAAAGAAAAAGGATGAAGTGATAGAAGATGGCAAAAATAAAACAAGAGAAGCATGGTTAATGGACTACATCCATACTACATCTCTAAGAAAACTCCCTTAGATAATTTCATTTAATAATGATCTTGCTTAGAGATTGATTTTTTTTGAAATTTGTGTGTACTTGAGTCAATAGAGTTCATGGTAAAAAAACCACTAATGTAAAATATTTTTCATCATGTATTATTGTGGTAAGCATCAACCAACAAAGGATATAGAATCATTTAGAGAGAAACTCGATGTGGGTAGAACTACTGATATGAGGCAATCCACACCTAGAAGACTTATCGATCTTAGTGAGGACAAAATCAAGTAGATTTCAAGTCATGAGAAAGGGGCTTGTGAAGGAAAAAAAAAATCATTAAGTATTATGACAAAGAAGAGAAAATTATGAGGCAAAAACTTGAAGGTATAGAGGACCCATGGACATGTGTCCATGAAGATTTTTTGTTCCTCGGGAGTTTGATGTAGGAGCATCGACATCAATGTTATAGGTGATCCAGTAACATAGGAGAATGAGGATGATCGTAGTGATAGTGATGATGCAAAGTGAGTAACAACGATATGTATGCAAACTTTCAATGGAAGAATGGTTGATGAACCATGCACAAGAAGAAGTTTCCTAGAGAACTAGTGGATACAACAGCTAACAACCCATATATTCTAGTGGATGGTGATCCTTTCATATGGAATTCAACCAATATTTATGTAGGTGCAAGAATAAAGTAGAGAAGATCAAGAAGGAAGAAGCCCAAATATTAAAGATGAAGACAAAGGACAACAAAGGTAAAAAATTTGTAAGAACTAATTTAATCAAGAATGTTGGTTAAAGTGGAGACATAAAGAAATAATACTTATTTGTAATTTCTAATGGATGATATTATGAATATTTTAATGGTGTAGACATATTTTAGAAGGTATATGTGATAACCAGTGTTATAGGGTAGGTTAGTCCTTGCCACTCAAGTGGAAATAATGTTTTTTAGAAAAATTGCAAATTAATATATGAAGTGGAAAATTTAATTTCCTACATTGGGGCAAGGACTTGCATAAAATTTTGGTGGGTAGTAACCCCTAGTAAGTATTCACATTTACATTTTTACTCCAACTTGTTAAAGTTTTGAAAGACACAAATAATGGTGGGTAGTTACTCTTGGTAAGTATATTTATTTACATCTTGTTCCTATCTTATTTTTATACAAATACTTCATGGTAAATATGTTATTTATGTGAGTATGAGTTATGTTCAAAGAATTTAATTTTAGGGGGTTTTAGAAGCTTAACAATAAAAATTTATTACACAAATATCTAAAAATCATGGCATAAATATTGCAACTGCATCCAAAAATTATGGCAAAAAATAAAATGTGAGGCAGTTATCCACATGGAATTGTATTGTGCAAAGACTATAATAAGACCTTCAATTTATTGTCCAATCAAATGCTTGAAAAATGATTTATTCAATAATATTGAAAAATAAATATTTTTTTTCAAAGTTAAACATTATAACTTGCATCAGTCAATGGTAAAGTAAGAGTGCTCAATGATTACTAGAGCCTTGCCTTAGCAAGGACTAATAAGAGTTGGAGAGAATACGCGGAATTACATCATGCTCCTAACACCCCTTTGTGTGTGGTTTTTATGTCAACTACATCAATCACAAACCTCCTAATTTCTCTATATTTAAAAAAAATGAAAGAAAGAAAAAAGATTGAGTAATATATGATGATGATGATGATAATGATGAAGAAGAACATCGGCTAAGACCTATATGGTTTAATCTACCTTAAGAAGGTATTCTTTAATATTTTATTTTTATGATAAAAATGAAACAAGAGAAGAATTCCAAAAGCACCACAGTTTTGTTGACTTAAAAGTTCAAGAAGGTTAGTAGTGTGACAAGTATTTTGAATAATATATTTAATGTGAGTATAAGACCTGAAAATTAAAGAAAAAATATTTTCATTTTTAACACTATTAGGATCCCATAGGTGACAAAATATTTCACCCCATGGCATTTTGGCAATTCGTGGATGCTCGGTTTCACTTTGAAGCTAATGAGAATTAGTTATTATCTTAGAAATGTTCATTTTCTTCTTAGCATCAGTTAAGGCAGAAAGATAATTTTGGTTTTCTAGACTTGGGATAACCACCTTCTTATAATATTGTAGTTTTCTTTTTCCCTCTACCTATTTTATGTCGCACAATTTCTCCTTGAATTTCAAAGTAATAATATTTTTAATATTATCTGGATTCTACAAGATAGGCTCCTCCTTTATTTCCCAATGATGGAGCCAAGATTAAGCATCCTTATGCCACCGAGTTTGAGTCAAAGGTGGGGCTTTTGGCTAGAGCTAGAAGCAATTTGAGGAACCTCTTGGCATCCATGTTATATATTATCTTCTTATACATAAGATCTCTAGTCTTAATCGTAATTTCAATGGAGTAAGGCTTGCTGGACGATGGGGTAGGAAGTATTTCCTTTCATCTTAAGGTTACAAGTTATAAGCTACTTTTGTATCTTTCAATCTTCCTCCACAAGTCTCTAGATATACATCCATATAAAATTCCAACAAAGACTAGAGTTTCAAAGAGAAAAAATTTTATTCTAACTCCTAAAATTTATCTACTTATAATTATTTTCAAGCCCATATATATTAAAATAAATATATTTATACAAAAAATAATTTTTTATATACCTTATAAAAAAAATTAAAATATATATTTTTACATAAGAAATTATTATTTTTATTAAAAAGTAAATTCAAAATGATAAAAGTATAATTTTTTTTAGTATTATTTTCTACACTAGATTAGAATTATATAAAGGTTATTTGTTTGATTAAAATGATACAAGTGAGTATAATTTTTTTATTTTTTAAAATAGTGATAAGATTACAGTGTTGTTAGAGAAATGAATAATAGTATTATTTTCTACTTGATTTGATTAGAATAGAATGTAAATTGAATAATAGTACTATTTTTTATTTTATTTTATTAGAATAGGGTGTAAAGGTTAATAAATTGGTGAAAAAATGGATAATGTTTAGTATAATAATTGAAAATTATATATATGTAAATTTATTTTGAAATGAATGTATAAAATGTAAAAATGAAAACAGTATGTATGTTTTTGTAGACTTAGCAGTTAAATCACTGCTTGGAATTGGGTCATTTGTCCTACAAACAAGAGGGTCCCATACACCAATGTGGTGTCTGGTTTAGTCGTGACCTTCAAATTAGATAATAATAATAATAATTAATGATTGTGTGAAATTTTAATTTAATTAATTAATTTCACATTAACACATTTATATTATTACTTATTTTATGATTTAAAAAAAAAAAGACAAAACTTTAAAATATTGGCCATTCCCCAATTTTGTTATCTTCAAAATATTTTAATTTAATCCATTTTTAAATTTTATTATTAAGTTTTTAAAATTAAAATTCAAAAAAAATAAGTATTAATATTATGTAATTCATTTATATTAAATTATGAACACATAGCTTAGGGGTTATAGAATAAATGGTGATAGAGTGTTCTATTAAAAAGCTTTGTGGTGTAAAGGTCACTGGTTAGAAACTCAGTGGGAAAAAATCCAGTCATTCTAAGGGTTGTTGTGACTCAAATTGGGTGTCATCCCTAGGTGATTTTGATGACTTATATGTCCTTCTTTTGATCCTGGATTGTCAAATGGATCAAATGATTCTATTGAGGCTTCATAATTTTGGTATCTTAGAGCACCATTCCCTGACTCTTCCATCCCATAATGAAAATCACGTCACTGAATATTGGGGGCCTAGGATCTGCCCAAACCAGAAGGTCCTTAGAACATGGTACTAGATCAAAAGAACCTACTATTGTGCTACTTCAGGAAATAATGATGATCAGTGAAATGGCGACAGAGATACTTCTTCGGATGTGTCCCAATTGACACAGACGTACAATTAGCTCACAAGGCAACTCTGGTGGATTTGTTGCAATCTAGGACCTGATCATCTACAACTTACAAGCGTACAGGTCATGCATGGGCATCATCTTGACTAGCCACCGCAGAGGATCCCCTCATAGGATATAGATTATGAACATTTACGCCCCATACTCCAACCGTAAAACATCCAGGGATATGGCCCACACATCTAGGCTACTCGACATCAAACCATTGATCATTGTTGGAGTTCTCAACTTCACGATGGGGTATATGGAATGCTGGGGACAAAAGGCCAAAGTTGACCCATTGGCTGGACATTTCAAGAGACATATTCCAACGCAAATCACTTAGGGACATAACATCGGTCCCTCTATGCACAACATGGCGAAATGTTCTTTATGGGGATGAGGGTATATAAAAAATAATAGGCAAATTCTTTGTGGACTCCCAGACGTGCCACCAGATGCACCAGATTCGCTCCTAGACATTTTTCTTAGATATCTTTGACCATGATTCCATAATACTAGAATGGTGCAATGAATTGGACCATCTGAATCTACTTTCAAATTCAACACAATGTGTATAAATGACCCAAACTTCCAGTCCTTAGTCCATCAAGCATGGTTCGCCCCTATCGCTGATGATACAAACAATCTTATACTACAGGTTAGGAACACGCTTATGCGGCTCAAATCTGAAGTCAAAGTCTGGATATATAACCGTCAATCCATCATGAAAAAAAGGAGCTTCATTCTATTGAAGTTGAAATTGCACATCTCTCGGATCAAATTCTTCCAAATTACTTCTCTTTTCAACAATAACAGGAAATATTGGACTTGGCACTCAAGTGGGATAAAATTCTCAAACTCTAGGAAGAGGAGTGGAGACAGAAAAGTAGGCTAGCATGGATTAAAGGCGGAGATCACAATACAAAAATTTTCACCGTGATGTGTCCAAGTGGAGGCAAATAAAATCCATTTGGGAGATGCTATATGCTCTAGGGAATACTATGTCCAACAACAAAAACATAAAGCTCGAAGATTTTCACTATTTCAGACATCAATTTTTGGACAGGGAAACAAATTACATCAAAGAAAAAATGGATATGGTGGACTTGTTCCCGATAATGCTCATCGATGAGGACATAGCAATCATGGAAACTCTTATTAATGAAGATGAACTACTACATTCCATCAAGGATATGGCCAAGGAAAAGAACCATGGCCCCGATGGCTAGCCTATGAAATTGTTTCATCATTTTTTTTATTTCATGGGCTTTGAGCTGGTCAAAATGGTGGAGAGTGTCAAAACCTATGGACATATTCTAGGTGCCATAAACTCTACTTTTCTTAGCTTAATTCCCAAAAAACAAAATCTTTACTTTTCTATGAATATCGTCCAATTTCTCTCTACAATTCTGTATATAAAATGATGTCAAAAATCCTAGCCAATAGGATAAAGAATATTATTTCACCATATATTTCATTACAACAATTTGGTTTTATGTCTAACAGGAAAATCAAGGATGTTTTTGCTATTGCTCAAGAGTTTATTCATTATGTGAAATCCAAGAAGCTAAAATCTTGTATCATGAATATTGATCTCAAGCATGCATTCGACTGTGTTTATTGGGAATTTCTCATAATGATTTTATACAAGATTGGGTTCCTAAACTGTCATGTTTGGTGGATCATGGCTTGCATTAAATCCACTTCCATGGTGGTCCTCATCAACGATGAACCTACATATTTCTTTAAAGTTTTCAGGGGACTCAGGCAGGGTTGTGCTCTATCCCCACTACTTTTCATACTGGTCATGGACACCCTCAGTAGAAGTATCATTGCCATGAAGGAATCTAGACAAATTACTGGCTATAAAATCTCAAGAAATTGTGAGGTGACCCACCTCATGTTTGTCGATGATGTGATGTGTGTTGGGGCCACCAAGATCAAAGAATGGGACACATTCCACAAGATATTTGACAAATTTGGAAAGGCATCTGGTTTATTCATCAACTCCTCCAAAATAAAATTAATTTCTCATGAACAAGGCTCGGACATAATCTTGGCTATTGCTGCATATTTTGGATAAATATTTGCTCCATGACTGAAGGCTTCAAATACCTTGGATGTTTTTTGAAACCAAACAAATACCTCTCCCATTAATGGGAGTGGCTTATTACAAATTTCAAAAGCAAGATGACTTGTGAGGACCATCACTACCTCACGTTGGGAGGTTTTGTTACTCTGATCAAAGTAGTTCTACAGAGCATCCCATTGGTTTGGATGCATCTATTGCATATCCCACAATCCATCATTCACTGCATTAACAATATCATTGCTACATTGTTATGGTTTGGCATAGAGAACAGAAAAAATATATACCTTGTCAATTTATGTACCTTATCAAAAACATAAAATTTGGTGGTTGGGGGACTCCTTGACTCTCAAGGCTTCAATATTTCTCTCCTTTCCTCATCCCTCTAGAGGATTTTTTATGCTAGAGGCCTGTGGCAAAAGATCATGTTCAGCAAAATACATTTCACAGACAAATATGGAGGACTAGGTGGCTGTTGCAGTGCCCCCTACACCTGGTGCATCTATTGTTTGATGTAGTCTTTGTCGGGAAATTCCATGGCTATACAACAACTTGCAGTGGATTGTTGGGAATGGTAGGAAAATCCTTGTCGTCCTAGATGTCATCAAAGGTATGAATGGCTGCCATACACTTACAGCACCCTTGATTCATTTTCTGCACACAGGGGGTCACTTCGCTGGAAGATCTTTGGGACAGGGCTTGTCTCCCAAATGTTGCTCCTGCTTGGCCATATGCTGGGAAGATTTGCCTACCAAACCAACTGGCTGAGGAAAGGGATGAATACCACCACTCTCTCCACATAGTTGGAATCTATCCCACTGTTTCTTAAAATCGACTGGTGTGGGGGGGACGTGTTACGGCCGACTACATTGTGGTCAGTGAAGTATATGGCCACATCACTTCTTGTTCTCAATCAATGCCATTTGCTACTACTATTGCTACATGGTGGAAGTGGAATGCCCCACTTAAGATCAAGTGCTTCTCATGGTTGGCCCTACATAACAGTATTCTTACTTGGGACTGGTTGAATGAGAAGGGATTCATGGGCCCCGATAGATGTCCCATGTGTGGGTTGGATTCAGAGGACTACACATATCTCTTTTGCTGTGACTATTTGGACGAAGGTCTCCATAATTCTTGGTATCCCTATTCCCAGTGACTATTTCTCGATTATGGATTGCTTCACCACTTGGTCTCTACATGCTAAGGCACGCTAGACTATCCCACTATATGTGTTATGGGGCATATGGCGAGCAAGAAACATGCTTATTTTCGAAGATAAATATATTTATGTCCAACTAGTGGCATTGAACATTGTTGAATATTTCCAAGAAGTCGGTCCCTTTATACATTTGGATCCTGGAAGGAACATCACACTGGTTGATCTAGACAACATCTTCCCCATCTGCCATTTTGATGGGGCCACCTTGGGGGGATTTTTTGGTTGTGGGGTTTACCTTTCACTTGATCACACAACTCATTACCACTTTCACTGGCATGGTGGTGCTGGTGAAAACTACAGAGCCGAATTGATAGCCTTATGGGGTGCACTACAAGTTTCCTCGTCGATGGAAATGGACATCCTTCTGATTGTGGGTGACTCATTGACAGTGATCAACTGGATTAAGGGGAAACACATGTTGGAGGTTCCCTCACTGTGCAACTGGATGCAACAAACCAGTGATCTCCTGAAGACCTTCTTCATTGTCACCTTTCAGCATGTATACTGGGAACACAATACTTTGGCCAATGCACTTTCTAAATGAGGTTTTCCTCTTCCCCCCAGCTTCATGGTATATGAATTGGAGGTTGATGGTTGGGAGTGATCATTAGACTACTTTGAGATCTAATTTTGGTGTATCATCCTGCATGTTTTTTGGTATATTTTCTCATCCCTTAGAATATTTTTTCTGCGGACTGTTCTCCTTAATGGGACCAACATTTAACACTGTCTTGTTCCATTCCTAGACCATATTACTTTTTTTCTATTGCAGTGTGTCATGCACTAGTCTAGTTTTGAGTTTTATGATGTAAACAGAGTTTGTACTCTGCACCACACTAGCCACACCCAAATTGGTATACATTTGTTATCTGTTCTATGATTTTTTACAGGGAATAAAGCACTTTGCCATTGTAAAACTTTCACACTTAAATGGATGAAAGTTTCACTTTTTTCTTCTGCAAAAAAAAATGTCCATGAGTTGTAGGTACTCAAATTATATGTTAGAGGTGATAGTCATCTTAGAACTCAAACTATCTAATAAACAATATATATATATATATATATATATATTAAATTGTTGCTATTAATAATTTATTTTCCAATTTTTTATAGATGGAAATCTATAAATTTATTTTTCATTATATTATTGATTCAAATGTTCAACAAAAAGGTTGAAAATGAAAACAAGTTACAAAGCATCATGTTCCTGGTTCAAGAAAGCGCCCTCCAATTCTAGGGCACTCTCTTTTAATTCTCAGCCTCACCTTACTGCGTTTCTTCAGTGGCAACATCGAATGTGATATTGCAGCCACCGCCATTAAAGAATCTTCGAATGAGCTCATCCTCTACTCTACTTGCATGTGGAAAAGTGGTTGAATGGCTCTACATCTAACTGCAACCTGGAAAAGCTCCTCTACATACTAACTCGCAATGCATTGTTCATGGTTTTTAACACTTCTGCTTATGGCGTTGGAAGAAGTTTTAAGGCTGATCACAAACCGAAGGCATGCTTAGGGGCATCTTTGTCTCTGGCTACAACTCTGAATATGGTATGGTAAATTGTGGCTCAGGCTCACTTGATGTGGCTTTCAAGTTCGTAGATGACCATCACTTCCTCCCTGTCAGATACAAGGTGAGATGATTGAGAAAAACTCAACCACAAGACCTTCTAATACCCTAGAAGAAATTCTGACATATGACTTAAATATCTTCTTGGATGTTGAAGCCCATTACCAAGAAGCGATCCATCCAAGATGAATCTGTGTTCTTGCAGGAGGCTTGTTTTTGAAGCATATGTGTGAAGAATGAGTATGATGACCACAATGCTTGCACAGATGAAGATCAAAACAATGATCTTTCACATGGCCATCTTTGTCACAATGTTGGCATTTAACAATCTGTTGTGGTTGTTGTGGAAGAGTACCAAAATCTAAAACAACTGAAGGTGAATTGTCATGAAGAAATCCAGTACTCTGAAACTGGATGGGCTTTGAGTAATCTGGAATGTGAAAGGAAACCTCCTTATCATATCCAAGATGCATTTTGTGCTTTTTATGGACAAGCTCTTCCCAACGTCTGATGACCAAGTTGGGAAGTGCAAGCTGAATTTATGCATTTGCATCTAACTCTGTTGCTTCATTGGGCACTGGATCTGAATCAATCGCAACATTATTGACTTTTTGTTTATGGGAGTTTTTTTCAATTTTCTGAATAGAAATAGGTTCAGAATGATGACTCCACTATTGTAATTCTTCTTGCTTCAATTGAGATTCAATCTTGAAAAAATCAATTTTTTCTTGTGCATATTGTAGACTTGTTCTAATGTTAGCAAGACAAGATTTGCTGACTTTTACCATACCATCAATAGTGGAGAGTATCAGAGTATTCACTAACTCTAATACTTCATCAAATTTGGCCATTTTGTTAGCAATAATAAAGCCCTCACCTTGAGCAAAAGCTTCCCACAATAGACTTAATACAGAAGCAAAGCAGACACCTAACAGAAATGTGGTTCTTAAAATTATTTGGCAAGGATACAGAGGATCTACTAATTTTTCCAAATCGAAACTAGAAAATTGATGAATTTTATACCATTACGCCTCTCAAATTTAAGTCTAATGAAATTTGGCACACTTTGCAATGAAACTGTATTTGATGGACCTCATACAATTCTATATTTCCTATACAATTTACATAGGTTTCTTTACCTTCAGGGAAAAGACCTCCCGTCGCTTTTTTATTGCACGAAAATAATATTCTATGTGGAGGAAAGAACAAGAACAACCATAATTTATTTTAATTTCATTCCTCCTCAGTTTTTTTTATGACGTGGACCAATGATGGATTGTTCTCAATGATGAACCAAGGAAATTACCGCTATGTAGGTGGAGACAGTACTAGCTCTACTCAACCGCACCCCTCATTGTTATGCCTCACTGCTAAATTTGGAGGTTCGGTCCCCCATCTTGTTGGCGCATGTATTTGGTGAAAAACCATTAGAAAATAAATCCCCAATGGAATGCTATTTATGCAGGGACAGAGAGAGGGAGAGAGCCCCTTTTCTTTCACCACAACCATGCATGAAGACATGTTGCAACAATAGCAGGACTAAGATAAAGGAGTTAGAGCATATTGTCTTTGCAAAGTGGCATTGATAAAACAACATATGAAATTTCGTGAATCATGTGGGTTCTTATATCATTACTCATTATATCTCTTTCAATGACCCTTTTCCTCATTTTCAAAGTTGCATTCTATGTTTGCAAAGAAAATCATTGAGAGAAGTTAAGGATTCCTCTTCCTAATTCTATTGTTCGAATCTTCAATGCCCTAGATTTCATGAAGTCAAAGCTCATTCTCTTGGTTTTCCAGGAGCTCTCTCTTTCTGGTGATCCACTACTCTTCATGGAGTTGTCATTTCTATTAAGAAATGCAGTCACAGAAGTTGTATGGATTACTAATCAGAAGCCAACTGAACCATAACGAGAGGTGTTAACACTGAGGTTAATGGATGACTGTACAAGGGTTATATATTATGGAGGGAAAACCGGTGGTATTGCACTGAGCGGTATGGCACATACCATTCAATAGAACCACAGTTAATGGACAACGTGGATGTGAGAGACGTTAATCAATAACAATGCCACCAATGCATCAATATTCAAACATTAAAACAATTGAATGTAACACTGTATCAGAGAAATCGGTATGTGGGATTATGAACCAGTGGTAGAAGTGGCAATATTGCATGTGAGGTCGGCATTATTTATGACAACGGTGGTATTAACCAAGAAATCAGGTAGTGTGGCTTTCAAAACACTAATACAATGCTTAGATATGAATACAACACATATATATTTAGCATATGAACCATCACACATAACAGAAGGAGCTTCAATGCATTTGCAAAGCACATAACAGAAGGAGAAACTTACTACTTCATTCATTGTTGTGGAATTCAATACAATGCCAGATTGTTTTGTATTCCATTTTACCTTCAAATCTAGGATGCGCTAATATGGTCAGACCTTAATGGAAAGGTCGTTAGCAAGGAGTAGGCACATATATGTTATGGAAAGGATTTTCAGACACCTCTAAGAAATCTAGAGCATAGGAAACTCATACCTATAGACTTGACACTCAACCAAACACATACAAACATATTCAACGCATATAGCCTTGTACAACAATTGCGGAATCGATTTTGGAATAGCTCATTGAACATTTGAATCGAGAAAAGCCAATACGACTGTTGCAAATAACACAATGGCCAGACTTCAATGTTTCTACAATCGAAAATTCAAGAGTAAATTTCCTTCAGGAGGAATGCACATTTTTCTATTTGGGGAAATGTGGGCAGAGAACTCATCTTGAGTTTAGCTGAGATGACATTCAAAAGTGCAGCACTAATAGAATGAAATTTATGGATATAATGTCAGAGTCATGTAGCAATAAAATAGGTAGGGTAGCAAGATGACCAGAAATGCAACAAAATTAATAGGTAAAGAAAGGCCACAAAAATAGTGGCTCAAATTTAAGCAGGGCAGGAATACACCTGCAGCTCTAATACCATGTTAAACTCACATGGAATGTAAACATCTAAATAGAAAGATAAGCATTCCATTGCATATATTATTGACATGATATACATTTATAGTACATGGTGTGACCCTTGGATTCATATTCCAAGTGGTCTCTTGGTCTCTGACGGCTATTCACATTCCACACCAACCCATAGACAATTAGGTGTCCAACACATAGTTTTCAAGCCAGTTGAGGAATGTTAACAAGTGCATGTGTTCTTTGTGAACATAGTGTCAAGCCTACAACACAAATTTCCAAGTCCATGCCAAGATGCTAAATGGATAACACTTTGTGTTTTTACACAGAAGTGTCTTCCCTTGGTTTCGAGTCAAATGGAAAAATTCGTATGCAATCATTTCATGCATTGTTCTCTTGTTGCAGCTCATTTTGGACTTCAAAGTTCTGACTTCATAGGGTTAACTAATTGCTTCCCTATAGAGGGAACAAACATCTTAAATTAAATTTGATTTCAACAAGCCATTTTCAGCATGGATTTTTACACTATTCTTGATGCTAGCATATTAATAAATATGATAAGATTTACATTAAATTATGTATTTTTCAAGATTTCCTTTGGGTGTTTAGGGGATTTTTAGGTAGAATCATATAAAATGTTTAATTGAAAAATTAAATGGGCTTAATTTTGATTTTTTTCAACCAATTTATAGATAGATCATAAGCTAACCAATGTCTTCATACAATAAAAAATATCTACATTTTTGGTCAAGTTCATATCAAAATTCCAGCTTCGGGGATTCTTAAGGTAACTCCCACACAAAATTGATTTAACTAATTATGATAAAGTCCCACCTTAAAACGTGTTCAACCTGAGATGTTATTGGGTTTTTTTTGTTTAGGAATGACCACCCTTGACATAAAGACTTCTTAACTATGGTTCACATACATGGTCACTCGTTATTGTGGGACCCGCAATAGCTGTGTAGAAGAAACCGTAAGTACTTTTGGAAAGTTGAGAAAGAAAGAAATAAATAAATTATTTTAATGTCGACAAGGCTAAATATAGCCTATGGGACACATTTCTTCTCCCTTTGGTTGTTGTATTTGACTTTTTTCCTATGAAGCCTCATAAAAAATGCTCCCATCATCTCAACAAATCCCTCACTGAATATATTACCCCAAGCACTAGCTATCAAAATATATGCGTAACTTCTGTTGTTGTATTTGAAGGCCTCGCATTCTAAAATGAAATGTTTTTCTGTTTCCACTTTTCCAGAAGAGAAAAAAGTACATACTCTTTCCTCCCACAGTTCTTTTGGCCTTTTTGAGTGCCATTGTTGTCAACAGAGTTGATGAGAATTAGTCTTTAGTTGAGAAATAAGAATTTTGGCTCTCCAAGAAATATTGGCCTCTATGTACAATTTTTGTTGATGATTATGAGTGGGATTAAACTCTTCAATATAGTATTTTTTATTTCTCCCTAGCTCCTTATCCCAAGTACACATGTGGAACTTATCCATCAATTGTGAGTTTATGTTGCTTTAAATATATTTTGAAGTATAAATAGATTTTATTTAAAAACATGTTCTATTATTTAGTCAAATTGTAATTTTATGTTTTTTAAAATGTTTTTTTATGTATAAATAAATTCAACTCACTTATAATATTAAAATTATGTAAATTTAATAAATACATTTATTAAAAAAACTAAAAGGTAGAAGATTTAAAGAAGAACGTTTTAGTTTAGATCCATTTTAACTATAAATTTACCAAAGGTAGGATCCATTCTCTTTATATGTGAACCTCTTTTAGAGTGCAAAACTTGAAAAAAAGTATGCACCTCAAGAGATTTAATCCTCTTCAAAATGGATCTATATTGGTTCTATATATGCATATAGCATGTGTAACTTTTCATTTTTAAAACTATATTTTTGAATGCATAAATGGATACATTGCCTTCAAAGATTACTTAGACACTTGGATTGTGTAAACTACACGACATAAATTTGCAACCCAACAAATCTTTGCTAGACAATTTAAATTTAAATTTAAACATAGAATTAATGGCTCCTAATTAATTAAAAAAATTTAAAAGGAGATAGCTAAAATTCTAAACAAACACCCTTCTTTATGTTGATTGTAGGATATCTTGGAATCTGAAGATCACTAGAGTGAAATATGCTCTTTATTTAATTCCATTATCAACACACACTGACTTTAGTTATTTCCTATGTGAAATTACATTTTTTGTGTGTCATTGCCCACCAGGACCTATGGTAATGTCTCTCCTCTTTACCCTGCATGTTATAGCTTGGATATACTATGTTTATAAGATTTTGACATAGTGGTATGATTGGAAAAAAATGATTTAGCCAGGTGGTTCGAGCAACATCTGTCAAAAAGGCATCAACACAAGTGTGATATTGTTGCAATCCTGAACACATTTCATGCCATCCATCCTCCACCCTGTTGAGTAGTAAAAAGGGTCTTTTTAACCTCTATTTACCTTACATTAATTATCAATCCAGGTAAGATTTGTTATCTCAAGAGTGTACTCAGTC
Organism: Pinus tabuliformis; assembly: GCA_031772625.1. Lineage (NCBI taxonomy): Eukaryota > Viridiplantae > Streptophyta > Pinopsida > Pinales > Pinaceae > Pinus > Pinus tabuliformis. The sequence goes on from CM062819.1 coordinate 595,761,855, forward strand.
TGAGGCGGTCACTTGTCAAGAGTAATGCTAGTAGTATAGTGCTTTCACAAAAGTAAACAAATGCTGCAAACAAACTCTAAATGTAATGGCAAGAAACTGAAATGCTTTGTAACTAAATCATTCTCTTAAGAAGCTACAACAATCATCAGTCAAGGATGCAGTAATGATAACTCTTTCCTTTGTAAATTGATGTAAACGAAAATCAATTAAAGAGAAGATCTTCAATCTCGGAACTAGACAGCAATATCCAGTTTTCGCTACAGTTGCATATCGTTCTATTCACACCAAAGCAAATACTTGAAATGACAATTCAATTAACAGAAAAAGGAACAACAATTAATCAATTGAAAAGATCGAACATCAAAGCTTATAGGAATGAATTAAGCAGCAATTGTAATCTAAAGGAAATGAGCAGCAATCATTAACTAGTAAATGAATTGAACAACAAACCAAGAATGGAACAGCAAGATTAAGTAAGTCTATGAAATATTAAATAGTGAAATAAATAAAATGTAAACACACAGCGAATCTAGAATGATGGAATCAGTAATCTGAGTTTAGCATAATAAATATTAACCATAGTTATAAGGGAACAGCAATTGCAGTTGTAATGGAATGATAATCCGAATGAACAACAATCACACTTATGGGTAAACCATAGCTAAATGAAAAACAATACAAATCTGTAAATGAACAGCAATGTTACTCTGTAAATAAACAGTAGTGTCGATCTTTAAATAATCAACAATGTTACATAGTAATGTCAATCTGTAAATGAGCAACAATGTGATATGATTTCAGAATGAACAGCATAGCATTTCAGTTGAAAATGATAATCTTACTATTCAAATACGAATTAAATATAACAGAGTCAGTAAATGAAATTTCAAGGAACAACAGATTATTGAATGAAGCAAGGGAAGAAGACCAAACCACACATGACTTGTAATCAGAAAATAATGATACAGGAAGCAAGTGATCCACTAGGGTCGAGCCCTTAGCCACTAGGGACGCATTGTTGTGGTTACTCCAGAATCAAATAATAGAACAACAAAAAAGTTTATATATTAATCATAAAAACAGAGTTACAGTAATCACTCTTTAAAGAGAGTCGATGATCAAAGTTCATATTTCACAACAAATTCTATAAATCAACGATAATCCCCCTTTTGGGCTTGCAACGCTGTCCCTTTTTATAGTGGTCAGGCGGAAATACCAAAAATACAGATAGCTTTGAGGTAGTGATCCCTCAGGATCAAAGGATCCTAAGGGATTCACCATATCATTATTCTTCAGTTATCTCTTCGTCCTCTTGTGCTGATATGGTGTTTCTTCTTCCTTTTCCTCGCCCATGTGGTCTGATCTCGATTGCCTCGTCTGGATGCGGTTCCCTATCAAAGGGACAGCAGTTGGTTTTGCCTTGTCTTTTCCTCTTAAATGGCGATCTTCCATTTTCTTCATTTTATGCATAGAAAAAGGTAATAATTAGTCATTTTATGTTGATCACAAATCTCTTTAACTTTATCATAATCCTTCATCATATGCCCATCTTAAAATATAAAGAAGTTATGAATTAAAGGAAGAGATAAAGAAATAAGTGGCAATTACATACCTTTTCTAATGCTCAACACACCCCCCGCTTACCCTTTTTCATGCCCTCATGAAAACATTGTAATTGACATGCAAGGTAGTCAAGGAATAGGCTAGAGAAGGATTTTCAGTCGGTGGTCTAAAACCATGATTTCTAGCTAAGACTTCAAAAATATGCCCTGTCTGAGCTTCAGGAAATTCATATAAGGCTCTATATCCTAGTGCAGGATACCAGATGATTGGACTTTGGAACCTACAGCCTAACCAAGACATGCCTTCTCTCAAGATGAGGTCACCATAGATAACCAAGCAGTCAGCAGCTAGCTTAAAATTCTCATAATTCAATGGCTCTCTGTTTTGGATATTCCGATTGGAAGTCTGGTATCGGAATTTGTCTGTTGTTATGGTAAGGTCTTTAATGGTTAGGAAGTATTCTACCCCTTTCCGAATGACTGCTGTGTGAATAGGTCCCAATGTCTGGATCACACCCTGCATGCTCATTAAGCTCCTATCTTTATTCCATAGCTGCAATGGATTTATAGGTTCACCTCTTACACATAAATCTAACCCATTCTCCTATCCCCGGAAGGTATTGTAGGCTTTAAGCCACTTTATCTGGTTGACAACAAAAGAAATAAATGCCTGAAGCTGGATATCACCCACAAAAGGGCTAGGGTTCTTTTCTATTTCTCCATCTAACACAAGATTATGTAAATAAAATTCACATAACAATCTATGAACTTTCACCCCGTAATGTTTACAACAGTTTATGAAATCATCAATGGTTTTTATCTCTATAGGCACCCCTGCCTTGACAACCTTAATTTTCAATTGTAAATATCTTTCCATCGAAAACAAAGCATAGTTTTTGGCGGGTGCCCTACATGCTAGAACATCAATATACAGAGAACATAAGGTATCCATTTGATTCATAACTGTGTCTAGTCTATGGGTTACCCTTTTGAATTTTTCCTCTACCCTTCGCCATCCATCAAAGGCCTAGCTTTCCGATGCATTGATTTTCTTTAGCTGTTGTTGTAACTTCTGATATTTTTCTTGAGGAACAATTTCCTCTATGAGTTTTTCTATTGTTTGTTGGGCCTGAGCCAGATCTTTTTGCAGAGTTACTATCCTCGGGTCATTATCCATCATGACATTTTTGGGCCGGAGATCTACTTGGATCTCCTTATTGCGACATCTGGTTTTTACAGTCTGTGTTTCCTTCTCACGTACTGTTCGGTTGGTCGTAATGCTAGAGGACACTGCCTCTGTCTGCACTTCCTTATCACAAACTAGTGTGTTGTCTATTTGTACTTTTGCATTTGCAACAGTCAAATGTTGTTCCTTGCGATTCTGAATAATAACGGGTTTGACTTGAGTCTTCTTGGTCTTCTTCTTATGGGGTTTTTCCTAGGTGGCTACACACTTTGCCCCAGAGGTTCTTTTTGAGTTCTTTCCCATTTTTAAGACTCTTATTTGTTGGCGAAGTTGTTTAACTACATTAAGCAATCTCTATTGTTCCTTTCGCAACTTTTTAATTTCATTTGTTTTCTTAGAAGGAACAGTTGTTACTTTTCTCAGGCTTGGGCTTTGTACTTCAGGTATTGTACCCTCGCCTTGGCCAATTTCCATGTGTCCTTCTTGGAACACTTCTTTTGTGTTCTATTGATCAGGTTTTTCAGGGGTAGAAACCCTAGTTTGTTCTACTGTCTCCTGGGCAGCTTCTTCTTCAACTTCTTCTTCATCATGCATTTCTTCGAGTGTATTCTGACTAGGAATGGAGTGTTCCTGAGATAGTTCTTCTTCCTCCTCCTCATCACCCAACTCCCCAGATACACTCTTATCATGAGCAGAGTATTCCTGGGACTGTTCTTCTTCTTCTTCCTCGTCACAGATCTCCTCAGATACACTCTTATCATGAGCAGAGTGTTCCTACGGCCCTTCTTCGATATGGGGGTTGAGTGGGCCATGAGGTTGGACATACTCACCCATATTGGCCAAAATTTGAACCAATTCATCTTCTTGCATAGGGTTTTGCAGTGGACTTTCACTGTGTTGTTCTACTTCTTCCCCTTCTTCCTAACTGGATTGCTCAGTTTCCTCCTCCAGCTCTTCTTCTTCGTTTTCCTCTAATTCTTCCTCATTTTCCCTTCCTTCAAGTTGTGGGGGTTGCTCGTCTTCTAAATCATGTAATTCTATAGGCTGCCTACTGTTCCCCTGGGAATTTCCCAACATTCCTCTACTTCTTGCCAATCTAACAAATTATCTTCATTTCGATGGTCTAATTGATGCGATAGCAATGTGTTTTCGTTTTGGGGCTAGCAAGGCTAGTCCCCCATCTATCGAGAAAATCAATTATCCCAACTACTCTACTACTGGGCAAGACTATAACTAACTATCAACCAAATTAAACCATGATGGCTTACTACTGATTCTACATGGTGAGATCTTCTTATACTTCGGGAAACATCATGCAATAAAAAATTTAAGAACGCAGGCAAATTCATAGCACATTTTTGTTTTAATACGGCTAACAGTTTGAGATGGCGTGGTCTTACCACGTCTTTTCTGCCATCGCAAGTAATGTAGTTTTAGATAATTCTCTCCAATTTTGGCCAAGGCTCTCCCATGGTTTCTAGAAGGACTCCTTTTCCTTTAACAGTAAGGTTCTACCCTTCGTCCCGGAAAATGGTTATGGTGTCTTACAGTCTCACCTTTTTCAGAGTCCATACAGGTCCAATGACTAGAAGTCTTGAAACTTCAGTAATTATGTCATCTGTTACTGCTATTTGTCTCTCTCTCACCAAGGAATGATTTTCCTAAAAATTTTGCAGAAATTTAATTGCCACCGTCTCGTTAGATTTCTATAGACAGTTAAGGTAGGCTATCCATCCTGCCCTTGCTAAGATTTCGTGTATAGCGTCAGAGACGATTAACACCTGTGGCTCGCTACGAATTGATATTCCTCCCATCTTGTTCAAGCTTAGCACACTGTAAAAACACAGAGATGACGATGGAACAGTAAGTTGTTCAAATTTTTAGCTCACTGTTAAAAAACCATAAAGAAGATGATGGAACAACAAGATGTTCAGACTTTAACTCACTGTTAATTTTTACAGAGAAAAACACAAAAATGGCATTCGAACAGCAAGCATGCATAATGGGAAACACAATACCGTTAGACTTGTTATTCCCAAGTTTTGGTGAAGTCATAATACCTCCGAATAATGAGCTGACACATATGCCAGTGAATTATGGAGATCACTCGCGCCCCCCTAAAATGTGATAGGCCATCCTCGGCCGTCAAATAGAGGAGAAACATGTTGAACTGAAATCGTACATTGGAATAAAGGAATAGCGTATAGATATATGAAATGTTTACAAAAATGAGCGGATTACAAAAATATAGGCTTATGATGGAAATCAATAATAAATATGGAAATTTTGTGATATCATGCGAAAAGTAGAGGATAGGACAGCTGACGTGAGTAAAAGTTCTTATGCGGTCATTACCCACTTTAACCATTATGATTGATTTATAAATGATTTTCATGTATCAAAGGTTCGAAAAGGTTATATGACATAATATCATTTGAAATCACTATAAAGATATAAGAAGAAGGGCTTATAATGAGTATTGGTGTATGAAAAATATGCCTTCAATACCATCAGCAGAGCTCTATTGCCCACAGGTGTCCATAACCTTGACAGAGTTGCCTATTTCACCCTTGGAACCATAATCCTTTGTGTATGCCTAGGAAAGTGTGTGCAATGTCAAAATGGAGGCCATTGTGCTGGCTTGGTAACCAGATGAATCACAATGCCATTCACCAGGAAGGAGTGAAAGGTGGACAGGCCGGCTCGTGATGAGACCTCCTGTTCCAAGGACTTTTTATTTTTCTAATGTGTCTCTTGGATCATATCCCTGGTGTGGTGGCCATGGTGGGAATGCCACTTCACTTTCTTCCTTATGATCATGGTAGGGTGGCTCTTTATGAGACCCCCTATCCTTCATTTGAGAAATCATGTTAGTAATCATATAGAATACATCTTTTCTTTTTCTTATTTTCTTTTATATAGCACTTTCCTATTTAAATACAGAGGGTGGCTCAACACTCCTTAAGAGTAGGGATGGTGGAAGAAGTCTAAACATCCCAATAGAGGAAAATATGCCCTTATTCTTATTCAATAATAATGATCAAACAGAATTATGGGGATTTTAGAAAGAACCATCATGATAATAATTATCAATCAAATTGGTGTTAGTGAAAATAAAGATAGCAAAGTGATATAAGTAGTTGTGTCCTTTCCTCTTTTTTCTTATCAATTCAAAGCAATTTCTTTAAAGATAATGATTTTTCTTTGGTTTGTTGATTTCAATATCCTCTAGTTTTTGTATTCATGCATAAATGTATAGTTTTGCCTTAAATGACCATCGCTCACAAAAATCCTCTAAATGGTGAAGCACACATACACACAAAAAGAAGAAAAATGCACTCAAAAAGTGTTGTTCTTTAGATGGAATAGCTGTTGTTTCTTTAGGTGGACGGCAAAAGAATATATGCACACAAAAACTGCAGTTTCTTTGAGAGGAATGGCAAGAAAAAGAAAAACATACTCGAAACTATTGTTCCTTAAAAGGAATAGCAGATGTTCCTTAATCATAACAACAAATAAAGAAAGCGTGAAACAAAAATGTAGAAATGTTGTTCCTTCGGAAAGGAACAACAGAAAAAAAAAAGTGTTGTTCCTTCGAAAAGGAACAACAAAAAACGAAAGTGATGTTCCTTCAGAAAGGAACAACGAAAAATGAAAGTGTTGTTCCTTCGGAAAGGAATAGAAAAAATGTGGATGTGTTGTTCCTTCGGAAAGGAACAGCAAAAAATGAAAGTGTTGTTCCTTCAGAAAGGAACAGCAAAAATGTGGAAGTGTTATTCCTTCAGAAAGGAACCAAAAAACATGAAAGTGATGTTCCTTCGGAAAGGAACAGCAAAAAGGCAGAAATGTTGTTTGTTTGGAAAGGAACAGCAAAATGCAAAAGTGTTGTTCCTTTGGAAATGAACAACAAAACGACGAAAATGATGTTCCTTCGAAAAGGAACAACAAAATGAAAAGGTGTCATTCTTTCGGAAAGGAATAGCAAAACAGCGAAAATGTTGTTCCTTCGGAATGGAACAACAAAATGAAAAGGTGTCATTCCTTCGAAAAGGAACAACAAAACGACGAAAGTGTGTTCCTTCAGAAAGGAATAGTAGAATGTAAAAAAAATGCGGAAATGCAGAAATTTGTACAGAAAGTAATTTACATAAGAAAAACAGGAAAATTTATGTACAAAATTTAAAAACAATAAAATTACTTAGTGAACCAAAGGCGAGGAAGAATTATCTTCCTTAGCCAGAATCTGCATGTCAGAATCTTCCCAGAGTTGCTGGTAGAAGGATTCTCGAGTAAGAAAGTTTATGGTATAGTCACACTCGGTGGCTATTTGCTTTAAAGGTATGTCCAGATCCGTCAATAGTAGTCAATGTAATGGTGCCATTGTCATAGAATTTCTGGATTTCATACGGCCCAAGCCAATGAGTCTGAAGTTTTCACGGAAAATCCTGAAACCCGGAATCCTATAGGAGTGCCCAATCTCCTTCGTGGAAGATTTTCTTTTTGATCAGGGCATCATGTGTTGAAGAGCCGAGAGCCTAATTTCATCTAGCTTGTTAATTTGTTGTCTAGGTCTCATTTAAATCTAGACCAACTTCATGTGCTATTCTTAGCATTTGTATTTCGAACTCTATTGGAAAGATGGGTTCCTTTCCAAATACTAGCTGATATGGTGAATAACCAGTGGTGTTTCTCCACATTGTCCGGTATGCCCACAAGGATTTCGATAATCTTGTAGCCCAATCACGTCTATGTGACACAATGGTTTTTTTTAATATTGCCTCTATCACTTTATTTGTGCTCTCTACTTGGCCATTTGCCTGTGGATGATACAGAGTGGTAATCTTGTGCTGAATGTGGTAGTTTTTTACTGTTTCAACAATTTTATTACCTGCAAACTATGGTCCTCCATCTGTGATTATATCCCCTGGGAGGCCATATCGGACAAATATTTGGAACATGAAATGAATGACAGAGTCCTTTGTAGCTCTTGGAAGTGCCTCTGCTTCAACCCATTTGGTAACATACTCAGTTGCTACCAAAATGTATGTTTTCTGGTTTGATGATGGGTTGATCGAACCAACAAAATCGGGCACCGAACGCTCAAATGGTTCAATTACTAGCTGTGGGTTTAAAGGCATTTTGTCGGACTGTCCAGGGTGTCCTGCTCTTTGGCCACTGTCACAGGCTTGAAAAAATTTCTTTGTGTCTTTGAAGATTGTGGGCCAGTAATACCATGTTTGCAAAACTTTGTGACCAGTTCTTCGATCTGTGAAATGTCCACCACATGGTCCGTCATGACAGGCTTTCAGAATGTCATTATTTCATCTTCACAAATGCATCTTCTAATGTGCATATCTGCCCCTGTATGAAATAGGAAGCCCCCAATCCAAGAAAATCGGGTACTACATTGCACAATTTGTTTTTGTTCATTGGGGGTCAGATGCTTTGGTAATTTGCCTACTACTAAATAATTTGCAACGTCAGCATACCAGGGTGTCTTGACAGTAACAACAAATAAATGTTCATCTGGAAATTGATCTTCGACTACTGCTGCATCCACTGGCTCTGGCATTCGTGAGAGAAAATCAGCTACAAGATTCTCTTTCCCAAGTCGATATTTTATTGTGATGTCAAATTCCTGCAATAAAATCAACCATCTTGTTACTCTACCATTGGTAATAGGTTTATTTGCTAAATATTTTATGGCAGAGTGACCTGTATATAAAACAACAGGATATCCAGTGATATAGTGCCTAAATTTATTTACAGCATGTATTATAGCTAAAAACTCTTTTTCAATAACAGTATAATTTAGCTCAGTAGGGGACAAATTCTTGCTAATATAATAGATTGCATATGGTTTTTTTGTCTTCTTCTTACCCAAGGACTGCTCCAATAGCTATTTCTGAAGCATCTGATGAAATTTGAAATGGCAGGTCCCAATTTGGGCCTTTGAGCACTGGGGCTGTTGACACAAGATTTTTCAGATCCTCAAAAGCATGGTCACATTTATTTGTCCAAACAAAATCAACATTCCATGTTAGTGCGTATAGAGGTGCAGCTATTTAAGAAAAATGTTTTATAAATCTCTTATAATAACCAGAAAATCTAAGAAAATGGTGTACCTCTGTCTGTGTGGTAGGAGTAGGTATTAGCAAAATTATTTGAACTTTGGCCGGGTCTACCTGTATTCCATCCACTGAGATATAATGACCTCGGATGAGTCCTTCAGTCATCATCATATATCACTTTTCATGGCTCAAGCAGAGCTTGGTGGCGATACATCTTTGTAGCACCTTTTCCAATGTGTCTAGTGCTGGCTCGAAATCATCTCCATATGGTGTGAAATCATCCATGTATACTTCGAGCCCTTCATTTATTAAATCTGAAAAGATGTTAAGTATGGCCCTCTGAAATGTGGCAAGGGCATTGCATAGGCCAAAGGGTAGGACTCTGTAGGCAAATTTTCCCCAAGGACAGGTAAAAGTAGTTTTATCCTGGTCTTCAGGGGCAATTTGAATTTGATTGCATCCACTGAAGCCATCCAAGAAAGAAAAGAATTTCCTTCCTGCTAATGTATCCAATACCTGATCAGTGAATGGAAGGGGAAAGTGGTCTTTCTGGGTTACTTTGTTTAATTCTCTATAATCTACACAAATCCTCCACTTTCCATTCTTCTTTGGTACCACTACTAGTGGAGAGACCCACTTGCTATCGGAGATCGGATAAATAAAGTTTACATCCAAAAGCTTTTGTAATTCAGCTTTCACAATGTCTTTCGGGTGAGGGTTAAGTCTCCGTTGGGGTTGGCGCACGGGTCTTGCATCTTTTTCTGTATAAATGTGGTGCATACATAGCTGGGGATTGATTCCCTTCATGTCTGGATAATCCCATGGAAAAGCTTTCTTGTATTTTCTCAGTAGTTGGATCAGCTTTTCTTCTTGTTCAGGAGTCAGGTTATTATTGATGTTCAAGGTTTTTCCTGGTTCAATCTCTATAGTTTTGCTATTTGAAACAGAGGTAGTGGGTATTGTTTGATCATGAGTGTCTTTGAGAGGATCTTCTTCTAGTTCATTGTCAAATGTTGCCTCTATCATGTGACATTGTACTCGGGATCTAGATTCATCTTGGTTAATGAAGTTGTTAATAACATCATCCTCTGTTCGATCTTTAAAATCGAGGGCATCTTCTATGGTTATTGGGGATCTAATGTTTTCTATGAGGTATGATACTGGATGTTTGTTAGTTTTTAGTATTGTTACACTTGGTTGGGCTGGAGGGTATAGGGCTAGATTCTTGATATTACTCCCTCTAGTTATGGTCATACTGCCTCATCGACAGCCAATGTAAGCATCAGTGGTTGCAAGCCAAGGTTTGCCTAAAATTAACAGGTGTCCATCGAGTCGGTTTTTGGGGTTTATTATCAGAAATTCGGCAAGATATTCCTAGGAATCAATGGATACCATGGCATTATGTATTGTACCTTCTGGCCTAACTACTGATCGATCAGCTAGTTCTAATAAGGTGGAGGTTGGTTCTACTGATGTAATGCCCAGTTTTTAACAAGTGGTGGTTGTTAAAATATTAATTGCAGCCCCTAAATCAACTAAGGCATTTGAAAAGGTTTGTCCATTGATTTGCACTGTCACTATTTGATTTCCTGGGTCTTCATATTTGACAGGTGCTTCTCTTCCTGATAATAGATCAGATAGGGTGCCAACTACTTGGACTGTACGATTATTTGTTATTTTCCTCCTTGGTTTTTTTATACATAGCTCTTTGATAGTCTTTGCATATATTGGGATATCTTGGATAGCTTGGAGGAGCGGGATTTTTATGTACAATTTTTTTAGTTCTCCCAGAATATCAAAGTTAGGATGTTCTATAGGGCGTGGTATGATTAATCATTCTGGGAATGGGGGAGAAGATGTGGTTGCTTGGTCATGAGTCTGTTGTCTGACCACATCTTCTTCTTGTAATGGTTGTTCTGCGGGTAACTGATTTTCAGCTTGAATATTTTTATCTCCCTCGGATTCTATAATATGCCCAGACCTTAATTGAAGGTCATTACACTCCCTTAGATCGGTTTCTAGTTTTGGTGTTTCAATTATTTGAACGGATTGAACCGGTATGTTATTTGGGTTTGGGTTGGGTTGGGCTGGGGTTACGATCTTAAGTTGGACTGGGGATTTTCTTGTAGTGCTGGCAGTGTAGGTTGAGGGAGTGGAATGGTTCCTGCTAGCTGATTCATCAATCTTTGCCAATTTGTCTGCCAGGCTTGACTCTGCGAAGTGGGAGGGGACCATTGTGTTGGATATGCATTGTTTTGCCAGTATGGTGGAGTGTAGGGAAAATTTGGCCAATTAGATTGTCTTTCTTGGTTTGGCCATGGTGATGATGAAGGAAATGGTTGGTGTGACCAATTTGAGAAGGGAGGTTGATTTTACCACATTGTATTATATTATTGAGCATGATATTGTGGAGGCTGGAAAGAAGAAGATGGATCAGGGAACATACCTAATTGTCACGGTTGCCATTGATGGCGCTGATTAAGTAGGTACACCAGTTCTAGTTCTTCTTCTGCTTCCTTGTACACTTCTTTCAAACCAGGAAGTGAGGGGCAGTTCTCCGTAGAGTGGTCTTTTGTACAAATAGCGCAAAATTGAACTGCATGTAGTGGGCACTCTTTGTGGTTGTATTTCTTTCTGCATCTGGGACAGAATATTGCCAAATTTTGCTCTACTTCTACTTGTTTCTATTTCGCTTGCATAATATCGATCTTTGTTGTCAGAGTCCCCAATATATCAGTTTCGAAATTCTCCAATAAATTTCCGATTTCTATGCAAGTTACTCCTTCTCCAGAGATCTTGTTATCCCTTGTGATCCTGTCATGTTTCACTGGTTTTAGCGTTGTGGTACCCCAACAGCTCCTGATACATAAATCAATGATGTTAGCAAAATCTTCATGATAGATGTCTCCTTTTCCCATAATGTTTAGTGTTTCAATCCATTGTTCCTTCATGCCTTTAATTAATGTTGTTTTTTAATACATTGTCAGGTAAGGGTAATGATGCATAAGTAGAGATTTGAAGATTATACTGAAAACGTTCAACATATTCTTCTAATGTCTCGTTAAGTCTAGCTACCATCTGAAATATTTCATCTTTTAACTCTCTAGACCTATAATAATCCTGATATTTCTTCAGGAAAGCACCTTTCATCTGATCCTAGTCATTTATAACACTTCCACCTAACCCCATAAACCATCGTAAAGCAACCCCTTTTAATGTAGAGGGAAATAGTTTCAGCTTTTGGGGATTGATGATATAGTCATAACCCCTGCACAGCACATCGAATTCAAAAAAAAATGCGTCTGGATCTTCCGATGTTAGGCCATGGAATGTAGGGATGTGCTGGAGAGGAATTGCCTTCATAGGTGCATTAACTACATATCTACAATGGGTATTGCAGTGTATAGGTTTGGTGGGTTTGCTGGTTCTGGATCATTTGGTCAAATATGTGCCAATAACCTTCTGGGATTTCTAGGAGGGTATTCCTAGGCTAGCTAGAAGGAGCAGGAATGGCCTTAACAACACTTCCTTTGTTGGGATGATGAGAGTTACTAATGTCTAGGGAAATTTTAGCTCTTGAGGTTCTTCAGCTTCGTTCTGGATGATTTTTACAGCACTTCCCTTATCTGGGCTACTTAATGGCTGAATTATTCCAAGAGGAGATCTTGGTTCTTCATTTTCCCCTGTTTCTCCTCTTCCCTCGCAGAGATTACTAAGGTTCCCTTCTTGTAATGACTTTGGGCTAGAATTCTCAATTTCTTGAAAATCTTGCTCCTCTGTTTCGCTGTGCACCTCAACAAAGGCTACAGATGGTGATTCTGTGGCCTAAAGGGAACTAGTAGGCTGTCTAGAAGTAGGTTTTCTAGGGCCTAATGAAGGCTAAGATTCTACTTTTTTAAGGATTTCATCTATAAAGGTCGATCGAACAAGGGTCACCGGACCCTTAGCTTTATCAGGCTTGGGTAGTGGTTTAAGATTCTTTTCAGGCTTTTTCTGCTTAGTCATGCACACAAATCAAATGTTGATTTCTACCCAAAATAACAACAAATTTGTAGGAAAGCGGGCGGGGGAGCAGGGTTGTTACATGCTCCATACGTAGGTTCTTATCTTCCTTTTTTAAAACCCAATTCTCTCGTAGTAGGTACTTACACTACTCTCTCTTCAAAGGAAACAAATGTCTACACTCTTCCTTGGCAATGACGCCAAAATGTTGAGTAGTAAAAAGGGTCTTTTTAACCTCTATTTACCTTACATTAATTATTAATCTAGGTAAGATTTGTTATCTCAAGGGTGTACTCAATCTGAGGCGGTCACTTGTCAAGAGTAATGCTAGTAGTTTAGTACTTTCACAAAAGTAAACAAATGCTAGAAACAAACTCTAATTGTAATGGGAAGAAACTGAAATGCTTTATAACTAAGAAGCTACAACAATCATCAATCAAGGATGCAGTAATGATAACTCTTTCCTTTGTAAACTAATGCAAATGAAAATCAATTGAAGAGAAGATCTTCAATCTGTGAACTAGACAGCAATAGCCAGTATTCGCTATAGTTGTAGATCATTATGTTCAAACCAAACCCAATACTTGAAATGACAATTCAATTAACAAAAAAAGGAACAAAAATTAATCTATTGAAAAGATCGAATAGAAAATCTTACAGGAATGAATTAAGCAGCAATCGTAATCTAAAGGAATTGAGCAACAATCTTTAACTAGTAAATGAATTGAATAGCAAACCAAGAATGGAACAGCAAGCTTAAGTAAGTTTACGAAATATTGAACAGTGAACTAAATCAAATGTAAACACACAACGAATCTAGAATAATGGAATGAGTAATCTGAGTTTAGCATAATAAATATTAACCACAGTTATAAGGGAACAACAATTTCAGTTGCAATGGAATGGTAATCCAAATGAACAGCAATACCAATTTGTAAATGAATAGCAATGTTACTCTGCAAACGAACAGTAATTTCAATCTGTAAATCAAAAGCAATGTTACACAGTAATGTCAATCTGTAAATTAACAACAATGCGATATGATTTCAGAATGAACAACATAACATTTCTTTGCAAATGACAATCTTACTATTCAAATATGCATTAAATATAACAGAGCCAGTAAATGAAATGTCAAGGAACACAGATTACTGAATGAAGCAAGGAAAGAAAACCAAACCACACACGACTTGTAATTGGAAAATAATGATATAGGAAGCAAGTGATCCACTAGGTCTGGGCCCTTAGCCACCAGGGACGCACTGTTACGGTTACTCCAGAATCAAATAATGGAACAACAACGAAGTTTATATATTAATCATAAAAACAGAGTTACACTAATCGCTCTTTAAAGAGAGTCGATGATCAAACTTCAGATTGCACAACAAATTCTATAAATCAACAATAATCCCCCTTTTGGGCTTGCAATGTTGTCCCTTTTTATGGTGGTCACGTGGAAATACCCAAAATACAGATAGATTTGAGGTAGCAATCCCTCAGGATCAAAGGATCCTGAGGGATTCGCCATATCATTATTATTCAGTTATCTCTTCATCCTATTGCGTTGAAATGGTGTTTCTTCTTCCTCTTCCTAGCCCATGCACTCCGATCTCAATTGTCTCGTCTGGATGTAGTTCCCTGTCAAAGGGACAACAGTTGGTTTTGCCTTGTCTTTTCCCCTAAAATGGTGATCTTCCATTTTTTTCATTTTCTGCATAGAAAAAGGTAATAATTAGTCATTTTACACTGATCACAAATCTCTTTAACTTTATCATAATCTTTCATCATATGCCCATCTTGAAATATAAAGAAGTTATGAATTAAAGGAAGAGATAAAGAAATAAGTGGCAATTACATACCTTTTCTAATGCTCAACACACCTTTTAGATTGTTATCTTTCCTTTGTTGCAACATTTTTGTAGTAACATCATAGCCATGTGCTATTCCTTCGATGTATCTTTTCACCTTTAGGGGAAATTTCTAGTTATATTTATGCTTATGCTTATATTTGTATTTATATTTATATATGATTTATATACAACCAGAATAAATAGAGTCAGGTTTCATTTTCAATATTGACTAATGATTGTGTATCCCATTGTGTTGTATGCCATCGTATGTTTGTATTTATATATGATTTTTAACCTAGGTCGTGATGTATCTAGCCACTTTAAGTGTGTGATTCTTATATTGTGAAGCCAAAACAAATGGCAATGACAGCTATTATCACCGAAGCCGCATGCAGAGCCCTCAGTAGCACTATCTCTCCACTCATCCAACAAAGAAACGATGTTATTCAGTTGCATGAGAATCGTTGGATTCTGGAAGGGAATTTAAATCACATGAAGACTATCTTGCTGAATATTAGTGATCGATTTCAAGATCTGCAATAGACACCCAATCTTTGCAAAATTGTCTTCCAAGGATGCAACATGCAGTTGGAAGCGAAAAAGAGTTGACCAATTGTTCTTGAAGGCAGCAACGATGGATTGATTGCTTCCTTTGAAACCCTAAACTCTCTACATAAATATGAAAGTGGAAGACAACTTTCTATGATCTCTTTCACAACATTCAAACAACAGGCACCACAATAGGAAAACCTACTGCTTGAAGACGAACCAGACACTAGACTATTAGGGTTGGAAATTAAATCTACAAAGATACGGCTTAAGAGGTGCCTTACAGAATCTCCCCACAATCGCATATTTTTTGTATATGGGATGGGTGTGGTCAGAAAAAAAATCTTTTGCTAAAAAGGGTCTATAACACCTACAATGCGAGTGGCATTTTCGATCATGTGATTTGGCTTGCAGTTGCTCAATTTTCCATTATAAATTTGCAGAGTCGTATGGCCTCTGCAGTTAATTTAGATCTCACTAGTTGTTTTTATAATGATGTTAATGTGCGAAAGATGAAGTTGTCAGCACGTCTTGGAACGAAGAACTTTTTCTTGATTTTAGATGACATGTGGAGTGCAGTCACTCTGAAAGAATTGGGCGTGGAATTTACCAAGAATATAAGGAGCAAAGTTTTATTCTTTACTTGAAATAGAGATCTAATTCTAGAAATGAATGCATACCAATCCATGCAAATATAGCCACTGTAGAAAGAGAGGCCTGGGAATTATTTTGCAAAGTATCTTTCAAAGAGGGCTGCGTTTTGAAGCACATAGAGCATATTTCCATAGTAGTAGTGGACGAATGTAAAGGGTTGTTGTTCGCTATAAATGTAATAACCTCAACAATTGTTGGCGAGCAGGTTGTAAATGAGTGGAGCCTTGCTTTAAGGCGGATCCAAATAGTGGAATAAAATCTTCCAATGACTCATCCTTGCATTGATCGAGATCTGTATCAATGATTGAGATGGAGCTACGATAGTTTACCCCATGCTCATTTGAAAACATGTTTTCTATATTGTGCAATGGTTCTAGAAGACTGGTACATTTCGGTGCACATTATATTGCACGTCTGGATAGAAAAAGGTATAATAAAGAGAAAAGATGTGGATGCCTTAATGGATATTCTGCAAAGCTATATAAAGTTACTTGTAGATCATTCCTTAATCCATTTGGGAACATATGATCGATATGGTTATTGGGGCCCTTCCTTTGGATTTCATGATGTTGCGCGCGACATGGCAATTTATGTGGTAGAGAAAGAGGAGAGTTGTGTATTCATGGTAGTTCAACATTGCTTTGACATCGACGCCCATTTCCCTAACATCGAGACTCGCAATGATTGCAAGGACTAGACTAATTTTAACACTCAATTTTGAATTAAAAGAGATTTAGAAGCTTTTTGCTTAACCTTGTCTCTCTAGGTGTGTTAGATTAAGTTAACACAGCGCCCACAATTATTGCCAAGATCATTTGGCAATTTAAACAACTTGAATATCTTAATCTAAA